>JBBBDQ010000187.1:945000-1530000 GCA_037127315.1 Ascarosepion bandense
GAGAGAGATTGAGAATGAATAAAATTTTAATAATATTAATAATATTGGTTTCATATACATTCTGATTCTTAGCTGCTTCGGCCGGGTGTTGATGGTAATATCTCGTCCCGCTGCCATTACCATAGAAAAATACCACTTTCCTTAGCACATGAACGGTTCCAAGTAACGCTCCTACCTGCGTGCTTCCCGTGGTTTTAGCGATCCCTAATAAGATTTATGCAGAAAGTTCCCAGTGTAGTGTGCTAATCAGAAAAGAAAACACTTGACCAGCTGCTTGGTACATTTATTTGGTTTACCCTGGCTTGATTATCTGCATTTTCGTCTTATTCCAAGGTTTAACAGGATACATTCATGACTGCTTTTTGCACACATGAGTAATGTCAGGGCGATTGTTTTCCAAGTGCTTGTCAATCAGAAGGGTTGTATGCCACATGAGCTTTACTTGTTCATTTTTGCCTATTGAAGGTAGCAAATGCCCGCACCACTTCTTCTTGCATTGAACCCATTGTATTCTGGCTTGCACTGAAACGTCGGTTCCCGTATAATCACCGAAGTTAAGCTACGTCTAGACTGGTCAGTACCTAGATATGTGACCGCTTAGAAATACCGGGTGCTATAAGTTTTGATATTCGGCTGGTTTAATGGATAATGGCCCGGAATTGTTGATGCGAGTTCCAATTACAATTGGGTTCTTTAAATTCATTTACGCAAAAAAAAAGTGTTAATAAGCCGAACAAAACGTCAGTCAAAACAGTGTATTCGGAAGGTGACTTTGTCGTGGCGCCATCTTTTTATGGCCTGCCCGGCTGGGGTGCTCTATCCGTTTATCAGCAAAAAGAACAACCCAAAATGCCAAATACAAGTAGGGATACTAAAATCCAGCAGGTACAAAAATTTAAATGCCTGGGAATTGTTCTAACAGGAGACGGAAAGTGTGACACAGAGATCCGAAGGCGAGTTGGCATGGGGAAGAATGCATTCCAGAAGCTGAGTAAAGTATTAAAACATACGAAACTTTCACTAGAAAAAAAAAGAAAGTACTGGATTGCTATGTGATGTCAGTTTTTCAATATGGCAGTGAATGTTGAACAATATCATCAAAGATAAAGGAAAAACTTGAAGTAGCAAATGTTGTACTACAGAAGGATGCTGCGAATATCATGGACCGACCATTTGAGCAATGGTGAGGTGTGGGAAAGAATGGAAACAAAAAGGAAATTAATATTGAGCATCAGGTTGAGACAACTGAAGTCCCTGGGACATGCAGTGAGGAAGGAGGGCTTTGAGAACCTGATACTTACTGGCCATATGAGACAGAGAAAAGCAGCGGATAAAATATTTGAAGGGCCTGAGCAGGTGGATGACAGAACGGGTGTTGCGAGATATTACAGGAGAAAGCTTGCTAAGAGCCACTAAGGATGAGGAGACGTGGAAGGCTATGATCGTTTACGTCCTGAAAAGACAAAGCACATAGACAAATACGGGGTTTCTAAGCAAAATGTATAAATATTTTCACCTCGTTTCGAATCAAATCGCAGGTCACACTAAATTTTATTTTCCTTGATGATTATTTTTAGTATTAAATACAATTTTTATAATTCGTATAAACTAAATATTTCTGAACTAATTTGAAAATAAAGAGAAGAATAATAATATTAAACATTTTATCATTTATTTTATATAACCTACAAAAAAAAAACAGGGAAAATTTCACGGTTTTCCTATATAAATTTTTTGATGATTGAATAATTTCATGGACAGTTCTACGACAATAAAATACCCGTAGTAATTAATCTATTGTGTCCTTAAAATATTTGTGAGCATAACAACGTTAAATAAATATTGCAGTAACAATCATAAATATGAATGCTAGTCGTATCTTGAGAAGTGGGTAAAATGGAAAGATTTGAAATTAACATCTTTTTTCCATTTCACTTAAACATTTCTTTCGTTCCTACTTGCTTTCTTTCATTATCTCACTGTAATCAAATAGAGGATGTGTTAAATAACAGAAGTGATCGGGTTCTATAGCCTTGCTCGGCAACAGGTCTATTTCAGAAAGTAATAGCAACCTACTGCGGGATAATTTTCTGCCCCGTCAGTCATGTCTCTTTGAGACATGATCTCCCAAGCGTGTATCACGTGTGTCACTTAACTAACTGACTGACTGAATCAAGTAGTGTCTTTTCCCCTCTTTCAAAGCGATCAAAACGGAATAGTCCATTATTTATGAGGTATTGACAGACGTTTAACCAGTTTTTAATCTTTACTTATTTCTTTGTATCTAGCAAAAAATCCGTCTTTCTGTATAATAAATTTAAAATAATTCGGCAGACGATGTTATTTTATTTTATTTATGTTAATTAGATTTTTTTAGTGATTGTCTTACTCAGTTTCAGTCTTTCGTTACTGTACCTCTGAAAAACGCAGTCGCAATCGATTCACGCCTTTTTGGCTGTGATCAAAATGTAGTACCAGTTTTATCAGCTGAATCTGATTTTTTCTCTCTATCTCCCTATCTTCCTTTCCTCTGCCCTGCTTTCTTTTATTTCCCCTCTTTTCATGCGATCAAAACGCAGAATAATCCATTAGTTTATGAGCTATTCGCAGAGCGTAAGGTCGTGCTAACTAGTGAATTGGGAGACAAAGAAATTATAAGATGATACAGAATGCGGCAGAAATATTTCCCCACATTTAAAAAGATATCGTTGCACTTTTTCATGTAGTACATATAGCTTTACCTCTATTTCTAGGAAATATCGTTGTACTTCTGGCATGGGATATCGTTGAACCTCTAATCTTAGGTGATACATTTGTGCTTCTGATAGGAGATTACGTTGTACTTGTCGGAGATACCGTTTACATATTGTATGAATATAGTTAGGCTTCTTGTAGTAGATATTTGGGCTTAAACTTCTAAGGATTAGCAGTAGTTATCGTTGTACTCCGTAAAGTATATATTGTATTGTTATAAGAATTTTATGTTGCTCATTTTGTTGAAGATGTATTTTGTTCAGAAGAACGTATCGTTCATTTTAAGAAGAGCCACTTGCATTTCAAGACATTAAGAATACCAAACCTGTTCTTCCTGCTGCTTTTGATGTCAATATAACGATTTTGCTGATTCTTTATACAACATTCTGTAGGTGCAAAATCCATTGATTGAGTAGGTTTTCTCTATGACGTTATATTTTGTCACCATTTTTTTTCTGTACATCACAATTGTCAAAAAGACTGTTGAATGAATCTATCGAAACATTGTAATAATAACATCTAAAAATATTCAACTTTTGGAATTTCCGGTAATAATATTTAATATAACTAATTATAAGAATTTTTTTCCAAATGTTCTGTAGTCCTGTAATGACCAGGTTGTAATAATATCGGATTAAAAAGAAAACCACGAATTATCAAACTACAGTTTTTCTCTGATAATCAACAAATTTCTCCCAACCTAATTCAGCTCAGCCTTCAGAAGGCAATCAGGTTCATTATTGATAAAATCTTCCCAAATTTGCCGCCGACCGATATTCGCTATGACATAAGTCCGTTTTGTTTGCGCCGCTGGCTAACGACTCCTTAATTAAGAGGAAAAGGTTAGTACCCACATGAACTGTATCAGTAATCGATCATCGATCCAATATTTCGCTTTAAGTCTAATAAGCGAGCTATTTTGAGAAGGGGCTCCTTAAATTTAATCAAGCGACGCTGGTGTAAACACAACCCATCTCCTAATTAGCAGTCTTTTCTTTCATATCCGTTTCGGCGTCTTCGTCGCACTAGTCTCAAAGGTTTTCCTTACCATTATGCATTCGTTAAAAAAACAAAATCAAACGACAATTAGCAGCTATATAACTACAGTCAGACGTTATCATTATCTCTACATTCTACACACTCTTCAACTCCAAATCTGTGTATTGGAACATATTAGAAAGTAAACCATGGCAACAGTTAACACTATACAAATGTTAATTATAGGCCTTAGTCTGAGGATTCTGGCCGTTAATTATACTAGAGTAAATAGAACTAACGAGAAAGCGTCTCATGTTTCGTATTCAAATCATAAGTCAAATAAAATGAGTTCAATACTATTTAAAATGCTCTTAGAAGAAATGAAGACTTGAGACAGCAGTTAAGTAATTCTACAGAATGATGATGAGAATTTCATTGACGGAACTTGAAAATCGCAAGGAAGATCCATGGAAAATATAAACAAAAGAAAGATTTATACTCAGAATTAGAAAACTAGAGCAAACAATGAGGAATAAGGGATTGAAAAAAGAAAGGCGAAAGAGTGGTGGCTGCTCACCCAGTTATGGAGCTAATGTGAGTACCCTTTATAATGATTAGCAGGAGGTATAGTAAATGTGTCTACGGCTATATCGTGTTGAATACATCGGTTCCCGTCCGATCACCGAAGTTAAGCAACATCGAGTACTTAAATGGGTGACCATTTTGGAATACCAGGTGCTGTAAACGTAAGGAGCAAGAATGGTCCACCGGTCCTCCAGGTTTGGGGGTTGAGTATAGGGCTAACAACCCTGTCCCGTAAAAACAGTTTGTTACAGAAACAGCGACAAAAAGTTGCTGCCCTATGCACCATCTGGGTGTGATGGATAAATGATGATGATGGTAAAAGTAAAAGCATTACTAGGAGCTACAAACGAAAGTAAATTGAGCCACGACCAGAAATGTTTTGAAGTGGGGGGGTCTTTTGCAATTGAACGATGTAGATAAGGTACACAAGAATTCACTCTATGTTTTGGCATTTCCCTTTGTAATCATTGGTTGTGGTGTCTTCTATCATGGTCTGTATATAGTTGATTGTATGGCATAATTTTGGACAGGTATTTATGTGGTGCAATGGACATCGGCTTAGAATGAGAAATCGGAGAACTGAGTTAAATTCCAGTTGAAATCGTTGCATCTCTTACGGGTAAATACCCTTAGAAAAGCCATCAATCTATCCCTTCTTCCTCTGTTACATAGCAGTAGAGATTAGCTCCTATAGCTTTGGTTAGCATTCTCTAGCCTTGGTTGGCAAGTCTACCACAGAAAGAAATCGCAACCTATTGAAAGGAAAATCGTATGACTCGTCAGTCGTGTGTCGAAAGAGACATAATAGCCAAAGCACATATCACGTATGTCACTTATTCTGAATTGATAATTTAGAACGACACAGGTTTCTTTAATTTGCCATTTGCTCGAAATGTCTTCACAATTTTTTTCATCTTTTTGTGTTTCTTAGTTTTTTTTTATTTACATTATTTACATTGTCCGAACAGTTTCCTCATCTTTGTTACCATATTCACAACGTTTCAGCCCTTGTACGCTCTTACCCTCTTCAGCTGATTGTACTTTTGAACTAAACAATTGAGATTGTTCTCGTTCCATGGGTTATTTCACATCTAAATGTCTCACTTATTTCTATTTAACTCAATTCTCCCAGTTTCTTGTTCACCACAGTCTTGTTCACAAAACTCTTTCGGTCAAATCACTAAATTTAAACAATGGGTCATAAGTCTTGAAAGACACATGACCCAATGGTCAACTTTCCGAAAAATGTAAATAATGTTAATTACAATATAAGACAGAAATATAGACAAATATTCCTAGTTTTCTACCTGCCCTAACATTCGTTTTAACGCATCTTTTGGTTGTTGTAAGTAAATCTATTTCGATTGTCTTTCTTTGATTCCCTTAATTAAAAAACCGTTGTAATCCTCGATTATGAGTTTTTTCTTTAAACATTTCTATTAACCTCTTAAAACTTTTTATCATCATCGTTCAGCTATAGAACATTACACGAAGCAATACGCTAAATGCATAGCTCGTTCATTGTTATGGGTTTGACCATAATCTCCACTTAGAGAATACATAACATATATACATTTATATTCGGGCAATTGTCATAATATTAGTTGTAGTTATCACAACGTTTCGGTTGTTGTGCCCTCCAGCCTTCATCAGGTGTTTATCGATCCACGTAACCTACAGAGAATTCTGTAGGTTATATGCTGTAGTATTCGGGTGAATAAAAGCCTTGGTTTGTGAGTTTGGTAATATAATATATTATAATTATATATAATATAATTAATAAATAAGAAATAAGAAATAAAAAATAGACAAGATATCCCCCAACACGAGCAGTGGAACGTTAACAGTCTACATACGGAGATTAAATGAAGGATGCCGTTCAGAATGTTCTGAATGTTGCCCGGATAGATATACACCTGAGGACAGCCGGAGAGCACAGCGACCGAAAATGATATCAATAACAAAGATGAGGATATAGTATAAAAATGATTACTCCTCGTCCTAGAAATCCAAACAAAAATTACAGAGTACAGTTGAATAAGGAATAAACAACGACGAAAATAGTAACAAAAAGAATATGCATAGAATCATAGAGAGGAAATTTAAAATTTAGAATACCTAACGAAGAAAAAGGGCCTGAAGATGATGAAGCTTACTGAACATACTGAAGATAGGCAGTAGGAGACAAATATTGTTATAAATAAAGAGCATTGGGTTAGCCGAACGGGGACTAGGAGGGATAGCAAACAGATACATTTTATTTAGCGCTACAAAAGATAGCAAGTCGTCGAAGGCAACAACGCCCACTATATTTTTAATAAAAACAGTAAAGATAAGAAGGATTATTTGAGGCAGAAGTGCGTAGAATCTGTTTGACTCTTTGGTAAATTTACATCTACTCCTATGTTATATTTCCTTAGCGATACAAACAAACGAAACGCTGCATATATAAGGAAATGCTTATTGTTCCTCGTAGCCGTAATAGAAACAAAAGCGGTGCCATTCTACAAAAGAATGTTGATAATGTAATGGATTGAGTTTACCGGCTACGAGGAACAATAAGCATTCACAGGCTTTACTTGTATGACGTATAAGGTACGCAGATGATACAGTGCTGATAGCAGACACAAAAAGAAAACTACAAACCCTCCTACAGAAGGTAGCTGAAAAGAGCGATAAGAAAGCACTACAAATAAACTGCAAGAAAACTGAATGCATGGTCATCAGAAAAAAGAGCAGCCCAAAATGCCAATTACAGTTGAGGGACTAAAATCAAGCAGGTACAGAAATTTAGATAACGAGGAAGTGTCCTAACACAAGACGGAAAGTGCCACACACAGATCCGAAGGCGAATTGGCATGGCGAAAGAAGCATTCCAGAAGTTTAGTAAAGTATTAACAAACAGGATAATTTCAAGAGAAACAAAGAGGAGAGTACTGGATTGCTATTTGATGTCAGTTCTTTAATATGGTAGTAAATGCTAGACAATATCTTCGAAGATAAAGGAAAAACTTGAAGCAGCTGAAATGTGGTTCTACAGAAGGATGCTGCGGATATCATGGACTGAGCATGTGAGCAATGAAGAGGTTTTGGAAAGGATGGAGACGAAAAGGAAATTAATACTGAGCATCAGGAAAAAACAACTAAAGTTCCTGGGGCAGGCAATGAGGAAGTAGGGCTTGGAGAACCTGATACTAACAGGTAAGCTAGAGGGAAAAAGAGACAAGGGAAAGCAGAGGATAATATATTTGAAAGACCTGATCAGGTGGATGACGGAACAAGGGTCGCATGGTGCAACAGGAGAAAGCGGGCTAAGACCCACCAGGGACAGGGAGATGTGGAAAGCCATGATCGCCTATGTCCTGAAAGGACAAAACACATAAAATAACAAAAAGTAAAAAACGGTAAATTCAAAAAGACGTGAGACAACCACTGAAAACTCGTGACGACTGATAGGACAGGGAAATTCTCGAAGAAATGTTGCACATTCCGTCAATCCCCACATGGGTGTTCTTTCTTGAAAAGTCCGATAACAGGAAGTTATAAAATAGTGAGCTGTTTAACCATACGTGAAGGGAGGAACGAAAGACGAAATTTGTCTGCAAATAACCTTTAAATGACGTGTCACAAGATTAAGCTACAATTAATCAATCATAAAAGAACGAAATGAAATAATTACACGAAAGTTGAATGATTATTCAAGGTAAAAAATCTTCAAGAACTTAATTAGAGGTAAATTATTCCTGAAAGATAAAACAGTAAAAATAAATTTGCCGCTTTTTCCATGGAGCACAAAAAAAAAAAAAGAAAACGAAGATGATATAAAGTGGAAAACCTATAAACGACACGTAGGAATTTCATGCCATCAATGCAATAAAGCAATTTGATTTATGATACCCACTTCACTTCAGAGATCCCAACACATTTTTGTTATTTTTTTTGTTCATTTTAATCCTAAAAAGCCCGCGAGAAAAAAGCTCTTCGCTAAACACATAGTTTATAAATGTTTCATTTTGTCTCATTAACACTAATCATCAGTCACTTATATTATGCAGAATCATGTTCATTTTTTAGTTTACTCTTCTGTGCTGTCTCAAGGCATGTTAGAAAAACGCGATGGAGATTTTCTCGTGGTAGACTGCCAGTTCTTTCTGCAATAGGCTGGTTGCTAACTAAAGCTACATAAACCAGCCTGTCTTGGTTTAGAATTCAGTTTCTTTCTCCTAGATAGGTGGCAACCAAAATTCTGAGTTTGGTCTGTCCTGCTATTTTCCAATAATTATGGAGGCGAAAAGAGACGGATTCATATCTTTCCCAAGGGTAATAGTGAATGTAATGAATTCGAACTCAGCTCTCCGATTCCACAGTCCGAGCCACAGTCTATTACTCTAACATGCCATTGCCACATACCATTGAACATTACATAATAATTCTGCACGTTTTTTTTGTTTCTAATGATATTTTCTTGTTTCTTTATACTTTGTTTAGTTTGCTGTGACATCTTTTGAATTTCCAGTGCATCATTGTCTTTCTGTTTCACGTAAACCATTGTCTGTGTATTCAGTTATTTAAGAACCTACGTAATACATATTTTGGCGATCATACCTCTTTCGATCCGTGACTGACTAGGTACTAGATTTTCCAGCAGGAGTTCGCTATTTCTTTCTGCGGTAGACCGGTTGCCAGTCAAGGCAACAAAATCGAATTGGCCCTGTCATTCAACACGTAGCTGGAAGGAAGAAGAGATGGATTAATACCTTTCCCATAGGTGTTTTTGCGGGTGTGCAACGATTTCAACTTGATTCGAACTCGGCTCCCTGATTTCTTATCCCGAGGCGATGTACATTGTGGTGCAGTGGATATCGGCTCAGAACGAGAAATTGAGGAGCCGAGTTCGAATTCTAATTATATTCTTTGCATTTACTCACGCGTAAATACTCTTGCGAAAGGTATTAATCCGTCTCTTTCCTCCAGTTATGGATTAAATAGCTTTGGGTTCTATTGCCTTAGCTGGCAACCAGTCTACCGCAGAAAGTAATAGCAACCTACTGGGAGATAATCTTCTGCCCAGTCAGTCATGTCTTTTTCTTGACATGATAGTCCAAGCGTGTATCACGTATGGCATTTAACTTGCTGACACATTTCAGTCAGAGTATTACATTTCCCAAAGAGTTAATTTCCTCTATTGCTTAATTTTGATATCTGCAATCTGTAACTCGCATATCTGAATCTACCTTTCCTCATGATCAAACATTATGCCTCCATCCAATATATGATTAGTCCTTTCTCTCCGCTCTTCTTTACTATATTTTCTTTACTAATTCTTAAAGACTTTCTTTGTTTGATATAATTACGGTGCCATCAAGCTTATAGCATGTTGTCCAGCCTTAATAATTTTTGTTAAAATGATTAATTTTCTTACGATTGATTGAATGTACAACGTAAATAGATCCGTTCAAAATATGTACCCCAGTCTTAAACCATTTCTATTTTTATGTATTCATTTTCATCATTATAACAATGGTTTTTTCCAAGGTTTAACTTTGATTATTGTAGTATAATTCCTAAAGTTTTCCGAACAATTCAAATAGATCTTCGTGTCGAAGGATATCAATTATTTTTATGTAGTCAATAAAATGTAGGTTTACGTCCTTCCGTATTTGTACTGCTCTCGACCATTCTTACCATAACTGTTATGTTTCTTGTATAGATATACGTTAAATTAAACAAAATCTCAATGTAATGTAAAGCTATATAATAAAATTATAAGAAGTTATCTTGATTTAAAATTGAGTGTCTTCAAAATTTATGAGACAAATATTCCAGCACTGCAACAATATTTGCCAATACTTCAGCAGGTTTTCTATCTTGGTAGAAGCTGGAAAATTTGACACCTATATCCAAAGCACACTGAGCAAAATATTAGGAGATATGAAAATGGTCTTAGCTTCACAGCAAAGAATACTAAACTTAAAGTCTTCAACATAACATCAATTAGTTTTATGTTACGTGCTGGAATTTCTGGATTCAAGCATTCAGAAATTCATACCTTTCCTAGGTTACTTGTGTTACAAAAAGCCCAATGTCTTCGGCTAGACCAATGTTTACCCAATAAATATAAATAAAACAAATGTTTAGACATAAAATCAAGTCAATGTTACTTATTGTTTCACGTATACACCAGATTTGCTTCAAGCATTTATCCGATTAAAATTTACCTACAATCTCAAATAGAAATTTAACCAATGTCTTCTTAGAGATCCTTGCATATACCGACTAATCCTTAGCTATATCAGTCAGTTAATTACCACACATGATACACGCTTGAATGATAATATCTTGAAAGAGACATGGCTGACTGGGCAGATTATTTTCCAGCAGTAGGTTGCCATTACCTTATGCGGTAGGCTGGTTGCCAATCAACAGTCTAGAACCCAATATGCCCTGCTATTTAAACCATAGCTGGAGAGAAAAGAGAGATTAGTACCCTTCCCAAAGGTAATTGCGCATAACTGAATGCAAAGAATTCAACTAGAATTAGAAATTGGCTCTCCGATTTCTTGTTCCGAGTCGATATCCACTGCACCACAAGGCGCATGCTTTTTACCTGTATACTCTAGTATAAGTTCGATCAAAGTTTACGAGAGATTCTTTTTAAATCCGATCAATATTGACCTATTGACTCAAGTATAAACCCGACTAAATTTTATCTATAATCTCTTCTATAAATCCAATCAATATTTACGAAGATACTCTCATATAAATCAATTTTTAAACAGCCACACTTATAAACATGACTAATGTTTACAGATAGTCTTGAGTATAAATCCAATCAGTGTTTTTCGAGAGATTCAGTTCTAATCCCGATTAGTTTATAAGTAGAGATTCTAGAATAAAAGCAACTTCTGTTTACGTAATCACTCTATAATAAGGATAGCATGAGTGAAAGAGCTAAACATGGATTTTAAGAAGACAGATTGCATAGTTGTTAGCAAGAAAACAACCGAAATTACTGGTTATAAATTTGAAGTGGCAAATCAAGCAAGTACGAAAAATAAAATATCAGTTTTAAGAGAGGACACTATGCTGTGTTTCTTCAACACAGTGACGATACTGATTCTTCTCACCTTTCTATTTTTTTCATATTTACTTCTTCGTTCTGAGTATGACAATATACTATATCCAGCTCAAAATCTCTGACCGGGAATTTTTAAAGAGGCTTTTTTGAAGAGCGACTTTTTTTAGGTCCTCCCTGATCCAAAATGGAAGCACTCAAGGAAAATAGAGAGACTCCCAAACTGCGATGAAAACTTGAATATATAAAAATATACGAGAAAAAAATTACTTTCCGTTTTCATTTTCATAGTAAAAAATAAAAGAAAATGCCAACAATAAAATTTTTGAAAAAAATAAATTATGAAAGCTCACAAAAAGAATGAAATCTGGTATTTTATGATCCATAAAGATATGGTGTCCTGTTAAAAAAGAAATCTTTCAATTCTAGTATCCATTTGCCATTCAATTTGTTAACTAAGACATTCAAATAAATATTACCACATTCACATTAAATAATAACGCATTGACATCATAAAATAAAAAATAATCAATTAAAAAACTGACTAGTTCAATTTAAAGAATGAATTTATAATACAATAATTCTAATTTAATTATGTAATTATAACGATAGTACTACATAGTTTGATAGTACATGTTGATCTTGCTTGGTGTTTATATGGATTTATCTTAACTTTAACAATTGCGAATTTGATTAGCATGATTAATTAGATGCTATTTTATAGCGATAACAAAAAATATTGCAATGTTTTAAATTGATTGACTTAGTTTTTAAATTGAATAATTTGTTTTTGCATTTAATTTGAATGCAGCAATATTTAATTTGAATACCTTAATTTTTAAATTGAATGCCAAATAATGTAGTATCTATTTACCAAAATTGTTTAGGTTGGTTGCTCTCTGTCTCTCGTTATATGTCCTATAAATTACAAATTTCTCCTTCTGGATCTAAGTGCAGCCCCCACCTTTTTGTAGGAATTTTCATTAAAACCTTTTCGTTACTCACATGTTCGGTCCGTATTATCCACGGCATAATTCTGTAGAAACACATTTCTGTTAACTCAAGTGTGATTTTTACCTGTGAAGAGATTGTGCGGCATTCTCTGCATTCAGGGTGCGAGGGATAAATTGTCCTCTAAATGACGCACAAACGAAAGTTATACAGAAATATTTTGAAGTGCTGAAGAGTATATTTATTCAATAAAATCGCTATTTGCCTCATCCACGCCCGCAAGGCAAGTTCAGAATCTCCTGCATCTATTCTGAACGGCTGTTTTGTTTAAGTTGGCGAATGCTGTCATAATATTTGCCTTCAGTTCATTTTTGGTCTTACAATAAATTTTTTGGTCTCTCGCTCAACTGCGTTCAACACATAATAATCAAGGGGTTTACAGTCTGGGGAGTTAGATGGCCAGATGTAAGAAATGATGGGTTCCTAGAAATTGTCTTACGGACATGACTGAGTTCATTTGTTTGTGTGTCATGGTTCTCAATCGTATTGTCAAATATAGGGTCAGCAGCCACCCGCTTAACTCAGAGCAACATTACATTCTCAAAGCACTTTATTAAGGCTTCAATTTTGAGTCTGAGGCCCTGAATGGAGGCATTACGCTTTCATCACAAGTGATGACTCCAAACACCTTCGTAATCAACATTAAATTCATCCAACTCTTTCCTAGTTCTTTTGAACTGTCCCCAAACACTGAATTATTGGTACTGGAACTTCTACTGTAAATAGCAGTAGTACAGCATGCTTTTTCCACATTTCTAACGGACTGAATTGCGCCGTGGTTCTCTATTTCTTAACCCTACTCTACTTCACCGTCGACAAATGAGAAAGCAAACAACGCGCATGCGCGAAATTAAAAATATAAAATGCCGACAATTCATCTATCGCACGCTGTATAGGAGGATTGATATTATATTGCCGTTTAGCGCAGTGTTCTTTAAATTACTGTTTCATAATTATTTACTTAGCTTTTGGAATGTAGCTTTTGATAATATAATGCACCTTCTGATCTTGATGCATAAGTTTCCGTCACTGTTAAAATATTTCCTGGATATTCTAATTATTATTCTTTCGTGATTTTCATTTCCCCAACTTGTTCGCATCTTGGGGCGTTCCCCTTCCTGACAAAGTTAGTATTTTACTTTTTTTTACCAATTTTTGTGGAGAGACAAAAACGGATAGCAGTGTTTACAAAATATACGAAGTTCAATCATTAATTTTACGAACTTTCGCCATAATATTTAAGTTTTATTACATTGCCTTCTGCTCGTGCATGCTCATAGTTCGTAATATTGTGATCACGTGATTGAAAACTGAGCTTAATCGCATTAGTTTTCTTGCTGTTGTTATAGTGCATACGTAGCCGATATGCTATTAGTTTGCCCTATAGAGCAACAAAGACCAGATAAAAGATAAATAAAAAAACCTCTACTGCCTGCAAACCAGCTGCACACTGACAGGAAACAAATTCATCAGATATCAAGGCGTAAGAAGCGTAAGACAAAAATGTGTCTTCTCACCGGATCAATTCAACTTGTATAGCGAGACTATTCCGAGACCCTATATACCAGGATTCGTCATTGGCGGTCACGATCTAAACAACATAAGATACGCAGATGATACAGTGCTGATAACTGCCACGAAAGTAAAATGACAAGGCCTCCTAAAAAAGGTAGATGAAGAAAGTCGACAGAAAGGACTACAAATAAACTACAAGAAAACCGAATGTATGGTATCAGCAAAGGGAGGAGCCCATTATGTCAATTACAGGTTGGGGATACTAAAATCAATCAATTTAAGTACTTGGAAAGTGTTGTAACGGAGGGTGGAAAGTGCGACACTGAGATCCGAAGGTGAATTGGCATGGGCAAGGAAGCATTGCAGAAGCTGAGCAGAGTATTAAGAGACAGGAAAATTTTGCTAGAAATAAAGAAGAGTGTACCGGATTGGTATATGATGTTTGTACTTCCATATGACAGCGAATATTGGAGAATATTATCAAAGATGAAGAAAAATCTTGAAGCACCTGAAATGTGGTTCTACAGATGGATGCTGCTGATATCATGGGTTGAGTATGTGAGCAATGACGAAGTTTTGGCAAAAATGAAAACGAAATGGAAATTAATAATGAGCATCAGAAAAAACAGCTGAAGTTCTTGAGATATGTGATGTGGAAGGAAGGTTTGGAGAATCTGATACTCACAGGTCCGATAGAGGGAAGGAGAATCAGGGGAAAGCAACGGATAATCTGAAGGGTCTGAGCAGGTGGATTGCAGAGCGGAGTTTGAATTGGGTAACAAGAGAAAGTGTGCTAAGAGCTCATAGGTATAGGGAGACGTGGAAGGCCAAGATCGCCTACGATCAAATGGGTAATGTCAAACCGATTCAGCTATATCTCAATAATCATCTGTATAGAGTCATTTCATAAGAACAATGGTTAAAATGTCTTTGAGCAAGTGAGGCCTTGTTGAATGGCGCTGCAGAATCAGGTAGATCAGCTACCTGGACATATTTTGGAAGGACATAAGAATAATTAATAATCTATACAATTAGAAAACTGCCTTAATAAAGATGGAAAATGAGTTAAGCAGATAATAAAAAAGAGGGTAAGAGACAAGGATGAGTCTTCTCACCGGACATGTTCAACCTATAGAGCGAGACGATTATGAGAGAATTAGAAGTTCTACTATTATTCATTATTACTCGCCACAATATTTACAACATGTGATAAGCAGATCGCGCGCAGACACAGAAAGAAAAGTTACAAGAATTACTACAGAAGGCAGTGCAGAAAATCGAGACGAAAATATTAAACATCAACTCCAAGAAGACAAAATGCTTGAGCCGAAAATAAAAATTACAAATAACAATATGAAACTCACACAAATAAAAAAAAGAAATATCTGGGAAATGTTTTAACAGAGGATGGAAAAAGCAATACTAGTATAGCCAAAGTGGCTTTTCAAAAACTAAGAAGAGTATTAAGAAAGAGGAAATTTGTTAGAAACAAAGAACGTAGAGTTATGTAATATTAGTACTTTTATATGACAGGAATTGCTCCGCAATTGACTCAAAGATAAAGAAAAAGATATGAAGCAAAAAAATACTTAATTTTAGGAAGAGACTGAGGAAGTTTCTAGAAAGATTGAAACACACAGGAAAATGACAGTAAAATTTAGGAAGAGACTGCGGAAGTTTCTAGAAAAATTGAAACAAACAGGAAATTATACATAATTTTAAGAAGAGACTGCGGAAGTTACTAGAAAAAATTGAAACAGACAAGAAAGTTTTACATAATCTTAGGGAGAGACTACGGAAGTTTCTAGAAAAATTGAAACAAACAAAAGGCATACTTAATTTTAGGAAGTGACTTCGGAAGTATCTAGAAAAGATTGAAACAAACAGGAAAATTAGACTTAATTTTAGGAAAAGACTGCGGAAGTTTCTAGAAAGATTGAAACGAACAGGAAAGTTTTACTTAATTTTAGGAAGAGACTGCGGAAGAGTCTAGAAAAATTGAAACAAACAGGAAACTTTTAATTAATTTTAGGAAGAGACTGTGGAAGTTTCTTGAAAGTTTGAAACAAACAGGAAACTTATACTTAAATTTAAGAATAGATTGCGGAAGTTTCTAGAAAATTTGAAACAAGCAGGAAACTTATACTTAATTTTAGGAAGAGACTGCGGAAGATTCAAGATAAAATTGAAACAGAAAAGAAAGTTTTACTTAATTTTAGGAAGAGACAGCGGAAGGTTCTAGAAAAAATTGAAATAAACAGAAGACATACTTAATTTTAGGAAGAGACGGCGGAAGTATCTAGAAAATATTGAAACAAACACGAAAATTTTACTTAATATTAGGAAGAGACTGCGGAAGTTTCTAGAAAAATTGAAACAAAAAGGAAACTTATACTTAACTGTAGGAAGAGACTGCGGAAGTGTCTAGAAAAAATTGAAACAAACAGGAAATTTATACTTAAATTTAGGAAGAGACTGCAGAAGTTTTTAGAAAAATTGAAACAAAAAGGAAACTAATACTTAAATTTAGGAAGTTTCTAGACAAACGTGAAACACACAGGAAACATTTACTTAATTTTAGGAAGAGACTGCGGAAGATTCTATAAAAAATTGAAGCAAACAGTAAACTTATACTTAATTTTAGGAAGAGACTGCGGAATTTTCTAGAAAAAATGGAAACAAACAGGAAATTTATACTTAATTTGGTAAGAGACTGCGGAAGTTTCTAGAAAAATTGAAACACACTGGAAACATATAACTAATTTTACGAAGAGACTGCGAAAGTTTCTAGAAAGAATTCAAACAAACAGGAAACATTAACTTAATTTTAGGAAGAGCCTGCGGGAGTTTCTAGAAAAAATTGAAACAAACAGGAAACTTTTACTTAATTTTAGGAAGAGGCTGAGGAAGTTTCTAGAAAAATTGAAAGAAACAAGAAACTTATACTTAATTTTAAAAAGCGACTGCAGGAGCTTCTAGAAAAGATTGAAACAAACAGGAAACTTTTACTTAATATTAGGAAGAGGGTGTGGAAGTTTCTAGAAAAATTCAAACAAACAGGAAATATTTACATAATTTTATGAAGAGACTGCGGAATGTTCTAGAAAATTGAAACAAACAGGAAACTTATACTTAATGTTAGGAAGAGACAGCGGAAGTTTCTAGAAAAAATTGAAACAGATATGAAACTTTTACTTAATTTTAGGAAGTGACTGCCGAAATTTCTAGAATAAATTGAAACAAACAGAAGACATACTTAATTTTAGGAAGAGACTGCGGAAGTTTTTAGAAAAATTGAAACAAACATGAAACATATACTTACTTTTAGGAAGTGATAGAGGAAGTTTCTAGAAAAATTGAAACATACAGTAAACTTATACATAATTTTAGGAAGAGAATGCAGAAGGTTCCAGAAAAAATAGGGAAAAAGAAGAAAATTATAATTATATTGGGAAAAGACTGGATATTGGGAAAAAATTGAAGCAAACAGGAAACTTTTACTTAATTTTAGGAAGAGACTGCGGAAAATTTGAAGCAAACAGGAAACATGTATTTAATTTAAGGAAGAGCCTGCGAAGATTCTAGAAAAAATTGAAAAAAACAGGAAGCTTAGACTCAATTTTAGGAAGAGCCTGTAGAAGTTTCTACAAAAATTGAAACAAACAGGAAACTTTTACTTAATTTTAGGAAGAGCCTGCGGAAGTTTCTTGAAAATTTGAAACAAACAGGAAACTTTTAATTAATTTTAGGAAGAGACTGCGAAGATTCTTTGAAAAAATTGAAACAAATAGAAAACTTATACATAATTTTAGGAAGAGACTGCGAAAATTTCTAGAAAAATTGGAAGCAAACAGGAAACATTTAGTTAATTTTAGGAAGAGACTGCGGAAGTTTCTAGAAAAATTGAAACAAACAGGAAACTAATATTTAATTTTAGAAAGAGACTGCGGATGTTTCTAGAAAAAATTGAAACAAACAGGAAAGTTATACTTAATTTTAGGAAGAGCCGGTGGAATTTTCTGAAAAAAATTGAAACAAACGAGAAACTTACTCTTAATTTTGATAAGAATCAGCGGAAGTTTCTAGAAAAATTGAAAGAATCAGGAAACTTTTACTTAATTTTAGCGAAGAGACAGCAGAAGTTATTAGAAAATTTGAAATACACAGGAATCTTTTACTTAATTTTGGGAAGAAGCTGCGGAAGTTTCTAGAAAAAATTGAAACAAACAGAAAACTTTTACTTAATTTTAGGAAGAAACTGCGGAAGTTTCTAGGAAAATTTAGACAAACAAGAAATTTATACTTAATTTTAGTAAGAGACCGCGGAAGTTTCTAGAAATAGTTGAAACAAACAGTAAACTTTTACTTAATTTTATGAAGAGACTCCGGAAATTTCTAGAAAAAGTGAAACAAACAGAAAGCTTATATTTAATTTTAGGAAGAGACTGTGGAAATTTCTAGAAATAATGGAAACAAACCGGAAACTTACACTTAATTTTAGGAAGAGACTGCGGAAGTTTCTAGAAAAAATTGAAACAAACAGGAAAGTTTTACTTAATTTTAGGAAGAGACTACGGAAGATTCTAGAAAGATTGAAATACACAGGAAACTTTTACGTAATTTTAAGAAGAGACTCCGGATGTTTCTAGAAAAAATTGAAACAAACAGGAAACTTTTATTAATTTTAGGAAGAGCCTCCGGAAGTTTCTAGAAAAATTGAAACAAACAGGAAACTTATCCTTAATTTTCGGAAGCGACTGCGGAATTTTCTAGAAAAAATTGAAACAAACAGGAAACTTTTACTTAATTTTAGGACGAGACTGCCGAAGTTTCTATAAATAGTTGAAACAAACTGCAAAATTTGCTTAATTTTCTGAAGAGATTTCGGAAATTTCTAGAAAAAATTGTAACAAACAGGAAACTTATACTTAATTTTAGTAAGAAACTGCTGAAGTTTCTAGAAAAAATTAAGACCTACAGGAAACTTTTACTGAATTTTAGGAAGATTCTGCGGAAATTTCTAGAAAAAATTGAAACAAATAGGAAATTTATACTTAATTTTAGGAAGAACCTGCGGAATTTTCTTGAAAAAATTGAAACAAACAGGAAATGTTTACTTAATTTTAGGAAAAGACCGCGGAATTTTCTAGAAAAATCGAAACATACAGGAAATGTATAATTAATTTTAGGAAGTGACTGCGGAAGTTTCTAGAAAAAATTGAAACAAACAGGAAACTTATACTTAATTTTAGGAAGAGACTGCGGAAGTTTCTAGAAAAATTGAAACAAACAAGAAACTTTTACTTAATTTTGGGAAGGACTGCCGAAGTTTCTAGATAAATAAAAACAAACAGGAAACGTATACTTAATTTTAGGAAAAGACTGCGGAAGTTTCTTTAAAAAATTGAAACAAACAGGAATCTTTTACTTAATTTTAGGAAGTGACTGAGGAAGTTTCTAGAAAAAATTGAAACAAACAGGAAACTTATACTTAATTTTAGGAAGAGACTGCGGAATTTTCTAGAAAAATTGAAACACACAGGAAACTTATACTTAATTTTAGGAAGAGACTGCTGAAGTTTCTAGAAAAAATGAAACAAACAGGAAACTTTTCCTTAATTTTAGGAAGAAACTGCGGACGTTTCTAGAACAGATAGTAAGGAAAGAAGGCTTGAAAAATTGATTCTCCCAGGACAAGCTGTATATAAAAGGGAGAGACAATTACAAGGCGCAACATATTTAGTGAGTTGGAAGATATTGGGGCCGGATCAGGGTTTGGAAGAAATAACCAAACATTATTAAGAGCTAGAAAGAACAAGAACTTGTGGAGAGTCTTTATCTTGAGGGGACACTGCACTTGAAGACAAAAACTTTTAATTACTCAATTGTGTGCCCATATGGTGCCCTTTCTCCGATATGAGGAATTTATTTTCATGTCTAGTGATACCAGGCGGAGGACTTCCCTGTCTTATCTCAAGCAAATGTTTAATATCTATCTGCGCACCAACCGCACTCGTCACACCCAGCCTCAAACACAGATATTCAAATCTAGAGTTCACCATCGAGAACCCTTCAATAGCGAATAGGTTTGCTGGCTTTAGCTATCAAATCTCAACCCCATACTTAGATACATTAGTCTGTTTTGAAATCAAATGCAAATCATTTCCAGCATAATACTATATAACTGTTATATTCTAAGTGTGCTGCGTTTTCTTATATAAAGTCGGTTTTTTATTTGCACTGTGTATGTTCCGACTATTGCCTTCATATTTTTTGTTGTTATCAGAACGTTTCAGCTGTTGCGTTGTCCGACCTTCATTAGGTGTTTATCGATTCGATTAACCTAGATATTATTCTGAACCAAGTCTTTTATTTAATTTATGAAATTATTACCGTTACCATATTCATGTGTCGGTATGTCGTGTCTGGTCGTTATTTTTAATAATCCTCAGCACGTTCTGACGATTTGATCCACTATTTAGTAATAGATTTGTTTATTTTCCGAAAAGGTTTGAGTATAAAATGAATTTTCTATCTTGGTAAACGTTTTTAATGAAAAAAGTTTGGGACGTAAACCATCTTTATGATAAATGTTTGAATTTGAAAGTTTACGACTTTAGAAAAGTTCCTCTATACCAGAGTGTCATTTTAGTTGATTTGACTGAAAACCACTAAAGAAATTAAAACGATTGTAACAAATGTTTCGTAGGATGACAATTTTTGCAGTAAACACAAATATCATGCAGGAAAAAGAAAATGTATTCTTAGAACAGAAGACAACCTATGAACTATCATTTTGCCCAGGCACTTTACGCCTACAATGTATTTATAAATGCAGATACATGATCAAGAACATTGTTTATCACTGAGCCAACGAAGACAGGTGTTTTCAGCCGAGATTCTGACAAAGATACATGAGTTTAAGTATGCATATATATATATATATATATATATATATATATATACCTCCATAAAAAATCTATGAATCTGTTTTGGAGATTGCTAGCTTCTAAATCCGTGCATTGCAAACTGTTGGCACGCAAATTTGTCAAACAGAATCGAATGGCAAGTTCTAGAAATAGCTATAATGTTCTAATCACATCTGCTATATAAGCAGTGCTAGTGAAGTGTCTTTTTTTTGTTTGTTTGTTTTTTGCTTTACTTCATTCTTGTTTTGCATCATTTCAGAGAGAGTAAACCTATCTAAAGTATCACTGTTTTCTCTGCGAATGAAAGAGAATCAAATTTGCGTCGCCTTCAGGATTAGGAAAACTATACTTAGTGAGTGGAGCGTTTTACTCTGACAACAATTGCGGAGCAAAATAGCGAGCTTGTACAGTTTCTCACTAAACAATCTGTACTTTAGAAGGAACCAATGGAGGTACAGATGCAGCAGCACAGAGAAGATATGGAAGATTTGACAAGGCTAAGAAAATTACAAACTTCTGAAAAGGATTCCAGTCCAAGTGCACGTGTTCCACTTCTTCATTTGGTATCCCGCTATTTGTTGATTTTGATTCAGTATCAGAGCTATGGCCTGATTACTGGTCAAGATTTTTCATTTTTGTTGTAGCAAATGCTTTGTCTGACAAGCGGAAATCTCAAGTCTACTTAACGAATCAAACTGCTACCAGCTAAAATCAACTAGCGAATATGGCTACTCAAGAGAATTTGCCTAAATATATTGATGATTTGACGATGGAAGAAATCGTTAACTTTAAGAAAAAACAATTGGACCAGAAATGTTTCATTGTGTGAGAACATTTCAGGTTCTGGAGTGGCATGTAATGGAAGGCAGGGGAAACTCTTCAGAAGCTGACACCGTATAATACACCACACAAAAAATCCCAGGCCTGACGTATAGATAACGCTACTAATAAAAAAAATAAATATAATTTTTATAAAGAACTAACGTTTAAATGGCTTGGGGGGGGGGGGGGCTTACGGCCATATCACGTTGAATACACCGGTTCTTGCTCGATCACGGAAGTTAAGCAACGTTGAGCCTGGTCAGTACGTAGATGGGTGACCGCTTAGGAATACCAGGTGCTGTAAGCGTTTAGTGACGGATGTGCGTGCTTACGGCCTATCACGTTGAATACACCGGTTCTTGCTCGATCACCGAAATTAAGCAACGTTGAGCCTGGTCAGTATTTATATGGGTAACCGCTTGGGAATACCAGGTGCTGTAAGCGTTTAGTGACGGGTGTGCGTTGTGGTGGAGTGGATATCGGCTCGGAAAAAGATATCGGTGAGCCGAGTTCGAATTCCAGTTGAATACCCTGCAATCACTTAAGCACTGGTACCCTTGGGAAAAGTATTAATTCGTCCCCTCTCTCCAGTTATGGGTTAAATAACAGGGTAGGACTTGGGGACCTTGCCCTTAAAAATAAATCCCAATGAATCTTGATACTCGAAAAGAAAAAAAAGTATTACTAGACACAAAAACGTATATAAAAACAACAAAATTTGTTGAAAGAAAAAGGTATTACCAGCAAAAAATAAATAAAATTTAGTTGGCAATAAATAATCCGCCGAAGTTGATATGCCATAAAAAAACAACCAACCAACAAAATTTTGGGCCCAGTCGGATTATTAGTTTACAAATTACAGGAATTTAAGTGAAGCTACTGTTGCAATTTTTCAAAACAATGAAAAAAATTTAATTTCGTCTTTGATAAAGCATTGCTTTCTGACTGGAAAAATATTTTTCAAGCAATCCAATAGCTTGGTAAGTGTAATTTGGATTCTGCTCTCTCAGAATCAACAGTTAAGATATGGTATGCTGACACAAATTTTGCTGAACGGTCAGGTCTCCCAAAATTGGCAGTTGTTCCGGAAGACACCAAAAGAAATAAGCCACACACTTGTTTTGGCCGATCGTAAATTGGGGTTTCGTGATATAGCAGAGAAGTTGAACATATCAGAAGGCAGCCTAGTCACTATTTTGCACGGACATTTGTCAATGAGAAAGCTGTGTTTATAGTCGGTGCCGCGTTTGCTCACAGTCGATCAAAAATAACAACTGGTCGAAAATTCAAAGTGTTGTTTGCAACAGTTTTATCGCAACAAGAAGGAGTTTATGCGTAAATATATGACACTGGATGAAACATGGATCCACCATTTTACTCCAGAGTCAAATCGGCTGTCAGCTGAATGGAAAGTACGAGGTGAAAGCCGTTTAAAGCTACCAAAGACGCAAACATCATCAGGCAAGATTTGGCCTTCGTATTTTGGAAAATGCAAGGTATTTTATTGATCAGTTACTTGATATAGATATAGAAAGTTCTTCATATAGAAAGAATCATCAATAGCAAATATTATATAGCATTATTAGTGCGTTTAAAAACGTCTAAAAAACTTGCCAAAAAACGCCCACAAATGAAGAAAACAAGTGATCTTTAACCAAAACACCGAAACCGTGTCACAAGTCGATTGCAACGATAGCAAAACTACATCAATTCAACGGCAAATTTCTTTCGCATCTACCGTTTTTTCTAGATCTTGTTCTTAGCGACAACTGGTTGTTTTCAAACCTCAAAGGAATGCTCCAGGGAAAGAGATTTGGCTCCAAAGAAGATAACTATCGCAAACTCAGGCGTGTTTTGAGACCAAAAACAAATCATTCTACAAGTAAGTCTTTGAATTGTTAGAGAAACGTTGGAATCAATGTAGCACCCTAGAAGGAGACTCTGTTGATGAATAAGATTGTCTAAAATTTATTGTTTTTTTTTTTATTAAGGTCCGGCATTTATTGAATGATATGTTATACGTAAAAACACTGCAACTTTTGCCGGTCACTGACCCTCAAGATTAAGCGGTTAGACTGAGATTAATATGTTCTGTCAGCAATGAAACTGCCTTGAAGAATCTGTTCAAGATCAAGGACACAGGGCTGGTCTTTGTCTGTGCTGTTGCAGCTGCAATTGAGATTAAAGACGCGGCGAAGTTTGGCAAGGGACCTGATTACGGTTTCAAAATCGGGCTTGTCAACAAGGTTATGCAGAGACAGGAACAAGGCTCAACGAAAACCCACTTGCAGTCTCATTCTACAGCCTCTGAGTTAAAGGGTTATTTATGTTGAAAAGGTTCATAAAATGGCATACTGCCCCTACACATAAGTTAAATGCCACTTTTGTGACAAGAAAAGACATTTGGAAACAGTTTTGAAAGAAGAGGCAACGACATCAACAGGAAGATCATTTCCAACTTTCCATGAGTCTTGTCATACTGATACCCAGTGTAGTTCCCTACGATACTCCTAGGTTAGTTGTGCCAATCATAAGCCAGAACGAACAGATGGAACTGGATATTCCAACTATTGAAAATTTGATTTTCTTGTTGGTTTGGAAACAACTAGGAAAACCGAAAGTGGATGATGTCAAGCATCGTTTCGAGTTCGCCAGCAAACACGACTTGTTGGGAACTTTCATAGGCCAAATATGCCAAACAAAGGTCAGTTCTCTACAGCGTAACCATGATCCCTGACCCGAACTAACTTCGACCGAAAGCTTTCCTGTCACTAGGAATCTCTGTTGGTAATACTTTTGGACTGAGATGCATTAAGAGTCAAGACAAGAGTGAGGGAGCAAAAATATTGCATCTTAAGACTTCTCCATATGCTTCCTAGCAGCGACATCGCCGCAATCTCTGAACGTGCTCCTACATCTTCCCAAAAGAATTGGGATGTCTTACGGATTTCAACCTGGAAAAAGAGTTTAAATCTGATGCGAAGTCGGTTTTTCATAAGGTAAACCGTTTTTATTTGCTCTTCGTGACGACCTAATCAAAGGTTACGAAGAAGGCATCAGCAAATGAATCTGGAAGCAAGTCATGTACAGAGAATATGGAACTCCAGTTGCACCGATTAGCAAGGCCGGTAGGTCGGCCACCCAAATTCTCTAATTGCGGATCTATGTTGACTTCTCAGTTGGCATCAACTAAAGGAACTGATGCAGAAGGTGATAGGTAGATACAGTTACACAAAAATTGTCCTTGATTTTGCCTCCGATAAAATCAAACTGGCACCAAAGAGTCAACGAAGACTAACCCTCAGCACTCCTCACCACGGGGTACTCTTGCAGCAACAGCTCCCATTTAGAATAAAGTCAGCAGAATTTTGCAGAACCTGACCAGTGATCTACTGTCTTCCAACGCATATGATTTTAATCGGGCAAGATGCCACTGACCACTTAATCAACCTGAGACGTCTCACTTGCTTGACCGACAAGGGACTCAGACGCCGTCGGGAAAATGCCTTTTCGCACAACCCAGTTTGAAGTATTTTGGCCAAACCTTATCGGTCAGAGGAATTGTGCAGAGATCAAAGGTCGAGGCAGGTCTGAAGATGTCACCTTCTACGGACGTCTAAGGCTTAGTCTTTCTTAGATTCGGTTCAATCCTACGTTACGTTCATCCTAAACCTGACAACTAGAATCAAGCCACTTGATCAAGAAACACTCTCGACGTAGGAAGATGAAGAACAAGCAGTATTTGAACAGTTGAATAATGCACTATCCTCAGATCAAAACTCGTACATTTGGACCCAGACAAATCTCTAGGACTGGCTTGAATCGTCTAACGTATGAATAGGAGCAGTCCTATTTCATCGCTATCCGGATAGAAACAAATAACCAATTTGCGAACGTCTCCAATACTCTTAAGTCTGCAGAAAGCAACGACAACCAAATTTACAAGAAATACCTAGCCATTATCTTTGGGTTGCGTAGAGACTACCAGTAGCTGTACGGACATCAGTTCATACTGGCGAGTTATCATAGACCACAAGTAGCACTGGTTCTGCCCAAAGAGATAGACACCACTTTTTGCTGTCAACTCGATGGGCCCTGAGGCTAAACATATTTGCCTACACAGACGTGTACGGGAAAATTGCAAATCAGGGCAATGCTGATCCACTTAGTCACTTGCCAGTTGCAGAGAACTGTCGCGGTCAACATCAAACATCAATCGCATGACCACAATACCATTATAATCACGCATGTGCAGGAGGCAGTGTGACAAACGTAAAGATATGTTATGGCGAAGGTAATGATAGTTTTTTACTAGTCTTCATATCAATTTTTTAACAATTCAGATTATGAAGGAGAACAAGTATTGTTAATAATCGTCATTGTTCTGTAAAATTTTTTAATATAGAAAGGTAAATCGGTGATAATATTTATGTAGTAGATACTTTTCGAGGATATTTTCCTGCTTATTTGTTCAGCTGATATCTACAATTGTTCTAAACTTCTATGAGTAACTCACTGTTCAAACATTTGTCATTTGGATGCGTCAGATTTTTTCATTTTTATTAAATCTGAAGTTTCTACTTTTTGACTTCATCTTTTATTAGTTTGTTATTTATTGTTTTCTGAACGCACTATTTTTGCATGAACTCTAACACTGTGACACTAGTTGTCCATTGGTCTGAACCAGTTTTCTGTATCGTCTAAAAATAAAAAAATAATTCTAGAATAAATTTCAATAAGACATACGTGATGCGTTAAAAAGTACAGACCTTTGGACATAAAAAAAAAACATAACAATAATTTTATATATTTCACAAATTTTACTTCAAAATGTTCCCTTTCGGAGTTCGCATACTTCTGTTGGTGGATTCGCCATTGTAGCTAACAACTCTGAACGCATTCTCTGGAATTCTAGGGAGCTCTTTCGTCAATTTTCTTATAATTTCCTCTCGCGATTGAAGTCACTTCATTGTCAGCGTGGTTTTCAAATTGAGGAAGAACTAGAAGACACAGGGTGTCAAGTCTCGAGATTAGATGGAGTCTATCTAAAGAGTGATGCATTGTTTTCTACATGAACATATCCTCTGTTAAAATAGAATGCACTGTGCTTTTTCAGCAATTTTTTGGATTGTCACACGACGGTATTCCATGACTATTTGACTCATTTTCTCAATTTTTCATTTTCCTTGCCGTATCTCGAATGCTACTGACTTGCGACCATGTTTAAAGTGTTAATTATCTTACTTTGATCAGAGTTTTGCCCATAGCATAATCTCCAAGGGCGTTCTGTATCTACTGGATGGTTTGAGCTTGCAGAAAAAAAAACATACAATATCTCTGTTCGATATATTCGGCCTTTATTGAGTGAAAAATAAAATTTTACCAAGCCCGCACAACACGTCTGTGCTCTAGGCGTAACACACGTGAACCGACGCAGACTGTCGGCGTAGAGAACGTATAGCCGAACATTTCAACCTAGATTTGGCAGGCGAAAATAAAATCAGATACATTTTAAACGGACAGTATACTTTTCTTTAGCTGATGATTGTAGACCGAATGAGTGAACTCAATTAGTGATATTAACTTGTAAAAATAGCAACATAAATCAATATTATTATTAACATCAAGATTATTTGAATTTAAAACAGATTAATTTTATTTTTGTTATAAAACGAGAACGCTCGATGGTATTTCAAATGTCATTCGCATTTTGACTTGCCTTTGTTGGTCTAATCTGTTTTTAGTCAAGTCATATGGATTATCGTTGCCATACCTGAGCTAGAGCTGCCTAATCCCCACATTTCAGCTGCGGCAGAATCCAAAAACATTTACACAGGTCTTTGTGCAATGATTTACAAACAACTGGGTGCTTGTCCTACAAATATTGAGTAATTGATCTGAGCAACTTTCCTCTCTGCTATCAAAATTAAGATGTAGATCAGTAGCAAGGTCTAACCATTGTACACTTGAAATTGCTATATTTAGTCGTAACACCATGCTAACACTTTCTTCTTTCAGATTTCTTGCGTGTGGAACTTCATAACAGTCGCTACTTTCCAGTCAACATTGACATTTTTTTTTGTTAATCGTGTCGCCCCAAGCAAGGCATTTTACTGCCACTGTTGTGCAGGGGTTACATCTTATTACATTAGGGAGATCGTTAATATAGATAAGGAAAAGCGTAGGACCTATAATATATTTTAGAGCCTTGAGGGACACCCGCATTCATGTAATAGTATTGGGAGGTTTGTCCGTTCAATACCACCCTCATTATACGGTTTGAAAGGAAGGACTGGATTAAGTTAAACAATTGTCCAGTTATACCAATAGCCCTGCAGCTTTCATAGAAGGCCAGCATGCCAGACTCTGTCAAACGCTTTGGAGATGTCAAGGGCCACAGTTCGGGCTTCGCTGTTTTTGTCGAGGACCTGGTGTATATACTCAGTGATAATCGTGAGCATATCAGCAATAGACCTGGTGAAGCGGAAGCCATACTGTTTGTCAAAGAAGAGTCTATGGGCTGTGAGATGTTGGACCACCTCGGCGTTGATGATGGCTTCGAACACTTTGCCAAAGTTTGGTAGGAGGCTGATAGGGCGATAATTAGCAGAGTCAGAGGGTTCTCCAATATTTTTATATATAGGAACCACGGAGGAGGATTTCCAGCAGACAGGAATTAAAAATTTAAATTCAGTGTCAATCTTTATCACCTGCCTTCCTGATCACTGTTTTTTATTGTTCCTCCACCCTTAATAAAGATTTTCTTTTTCTCATATTATTTGATAATTCAGGAACTCTTTGAGTCTTAATGGCATTATTATTTTCCATTGACAGGTGAAAGGATTAAAAATCCTACTGTCTCTTATTCACAAATGAAATGTTGCAAGTAAAATGTAACAATTTTTAGTTGTACTGGTTCAAACCATTTACAGTTTAGAGCTTCTAGGCCACGTGTGCAGAATCTAACTGCCTTCAACCCTGTATTATTTCGGTCCTTGGTATGACGGTAAACTGCATCCAGCAGCAAGACCTCTGAGTCGGGGGTTGTGAGGAGCATGGAACCGCCTCTTAATTGTTGTTGTTCCCAGGTCCACCCTGACCCGGAGTGGAAGCATGTGTTACGGTCCCAGCTATGGGTAAATAGTTAACCGCCAGACTGGGGTCAAAACACTATGAAAGTATAAAAATGCACTTTTATAGAAATATATACATTTTTGAAGGAAAAATATTATCAACAATACATTTTTGAAGGAAAAATTTTGCCAACAATGCAATTTTTGAAGAAAAATTATTACCATTACACATTTTTGAAGGGGAAAAAGTTATTGTCATAATACATTTTTGAGGGAAAAATTATCATCATTACACAGTTTTGAGGGAGAAAAAAGTTATTGCCATAATACAATTTTGAGGGAAAAATTATTACCAGTAATACATTTTTAATACAAAACTAGTAGACATCTTCAGTTTTCTAAAATAAAAATAAAGTTAAAAAAATTTTTTTAATCAAAATCTGACTAAATCAACCTTCTTACTTTAACCGAACATTAAAAAATATCTTAAAACTCAACCTTTTTGGTATTAAATAATCCGTTATTATGCCGTTCAAAAAATTCAAACTCAATTATGTCTTATTTCATTTGGAAGAAAAGTGTTTTGCTCTGTCAGATTCTACCCGAGAATCACTAAAGCAGATTCCTGAGTAGGTGTTTCCCTGATTATTAATCTTTTCGCATTTGAGTCCGACTGTTATCTTTGCCTAACTTCCTCTTAAGTCCTCAACAGTCTCACTAAGTATGCTCTAATTTGAGTGACACTTTGAGGTTATATTTGGTAAACGTTTAGAAAAAAAATTAAAGTGAACTGATTAAAAATATCATCTACTAATAATGATATCTAATAAAATGGGTGCGACAATTAAACTTTGATTGATTCTTAATCGCATTCAATTCATCCATTTACAATAGGGAAGTCATCCCGACGTGACCTAATTGTTAGCAAGCTAGAAGATTACTAATGAGGAGTAAGTTCAATCCTCACTGGGTGCCCTATAATTCCGCTCTTACGGAACATATAAGATTTACTTTTAAAAATTTCCTTTTAATAT
This sequence comes from Ascarosepion bandense, assembly GCA_037127315.1. Lineage (NCBI taxonomy): Eukaryota > Metazoa > Mollusca > Cephalopoda > Sepiida > Sepiidae > Ascarosepion > Ascarosepion bandense. The sequence continues at coordinate 974,777 of JBBBDQ010000187.1, forward strand.
GGAAACAAAATTTAAATAAATAATTCCTTTAATCTAAATTGTTTTAATGTTTCTCGTCAAAAATAATTTGATTGCGGAAATTCTTGATAATTTTTGTCTCTAGATCGTCCGATTGTATCTTCAAGACACAAACTGAAACATACTAAGATGTATAGTTTACACTTAATTTTATGTACATAGGTGATCACGGCCTTCTACATCTTCCTTCCCCTTCTAGTGTTCACGGCCTTCCACATCTTCCTTCCCCTTCTAGTTCTTAATATATTTTGTCTTGTAATTTCTTCGAAACTCTGCCCTGACATTAATTTCTATAAGCACATCAAATATGTTCCCCCACTGTTTTCCCATGTCCTCTGTTCACTCTATCCGGCCTGTGAGTATCAGTGTCTCTAAGCCCTCTTTCCTCATTATATGTTCCAGAAACTTCAACCGTCTCTTCCTGATGTTAGAAATAAGTTTCATTTTTTTTTTTTTTACATTCTCTCCAAAATCTCGTCGTTGGGTACAAGGTACCCTTCTGTAGAACCATATTACAGGTTGCATTTACATTACTCAGATTATTGTCCTCATCTTTGCTGCCATTTGTACGACGTTTTGGCAGTTATACGCTCCAGCTTTCATCAGATGCTAGGAATTTCGAACCGAACACTTTATTACAAACACTGGAGTATATGATCTTCATTCCTTGCGTAGTAGTTCCTGTTTTTGTAGTCATGAGTTATACCCCTCTAACTCTGTAAATATCATCTCATCTTAGAAATATACAGAAACACGTTTCTGTCGTTTCGAGTCTCTCCTTCATCTTTGATTGTCCAGCATTCATTGCAATGTTGGGGGACAGTTATCACCTACCAGCTCAGAAATCGTTTCTTGGTTTCCAACGAAAATTTTTGTCTTTCAATGCTTTGCCTAGCTTTTGGAATATGTCCTTGGCTATGCTAATACGCCTGCAGATATTAGTGCCGTACATACTGTCCTTTGTTAGAATACATCCAAGGCATTTTATATTTTTATCAAATTCAGTCAGTTAATTGCCATACGTGATACACGCTTGAGTGATCATGTCTCGAAAGAGAAATGATTTTTACAGACGGCAGACAATTCATCTCAAAATAAATGGAAGCACTAATAAAAAAAAGAGCCAACACACAATAACATCAAATATAGGCACAGTTATAACATGATGGCTGTGTTTTTCAAAATTAAATAAATTAATCACGCTAGAAACATATAAAAATGTACACATTCACTTAAAATACAAAAAAAATACTGGTTATGACGAATAGCATAGCCGAAAGCACCCGGATATATAGAACATTTGAACTATTTCTACACAGTTGTAAAAAAATTTAACACTTTTTGAATGCAGTTCGTATAATTTTCAATATAAATAGCAGAAGATTTAGAGTGAAGTTCGATTCTCGGCGGCAATGAATTCCTTTTCATATCATAACATCCGTGAGATATATACCCAAAGTTTGGGAAAACCCTTTAGATCTGGAAGAACCGCCTAAAAATTGAAGTGCCCGTTTCAAGACTAATTTACTATCTCACTTGTGGCAAGAAGATTTTTCTTTTTTCTGAATGGTTTTATCATATATTAAAAAATAATAATAATAATGAAATCATTACTGCATAAAATTTCTTTAATATGTTCACTGTTTTTACCTAATCTAACTTGCTGGCTCTATTATTGAGGCTGGGGAGAATTTGAATTTTAGGTAATGGCTTCTTCAAATGTTGAACTCCAACGCTTTAATAGGTTAAATAGGTTTAGCTTTCTCGCTTCGTAGATGTGAAAAGAAGGTATGAAAATAACTAATTATTTAACCTAATGGGTGACCCTAAATTTATGTGAGCCAACACACATACACACAGACTTTTTCACGTATATTTTTAAATTTTTTATTAATTTTTTATTCGCTATCGAAACAAATTATGAAAAACAGGATCATTTCTTAAGTTTGAATGAAAAATATGTTGAAATTTGATGGCACCGAGTTCAAATCTCACCATGGTCAAATTGTCGGGAAGGTGACGTCTTCATTTTATTGTGTTGAAATGGGGTAGGGGTCTCTCCCAGTGCGTTGTATCTTTTAAAAATACCCCCAAAACTTGCCACGAATTGATCCAAAGTTCGTGATTGAAATAAATTGGGTAAACCGAACAATTTTAGATCCTTTGATGACAATGCTAGAATCACATTAAAAGTCATCATGGCCGAGGGTTTGAGTGCACTGCCCTTGTCCAGATAATGTGCTTTCTCCAATAAACTGTACTTAAAGGTCTACTTAGCAAAGTTGCATTATAAAACATAGTTGGGATCTGTGGGTGTTGAACAAACGCACATGTGCTTGGGTAGACTTCTGCAACATGGATAGGCTAGCCACCCTAGTAGACAGTTATAATCGGATACGAGTGGTCAGCTATTAAAACATGGCAGAAAATACTGGTCTATTTTCTCTCATTTGAAAAGGAGGAAGAGCACTTCAACGTGGTGTAATGGTAGGAAATCTGTCTCACCAGATCAATTACGATTGAAAAGTGAGTTCGATTCTCATTGTGTTCCTCATACTTTCGGGCTTGTGCCACATCTAAACTACGCTTAGAAAACCCCCATATGACGATGAACTGTGGTTCTAGATAAGAATGCCGATATTACTATGAACAGAACATTTGAGTAACGTAGAAGTGTTTTATGGAAAATAGAAACAAAAAGAACATTTAAAACGCTAAAAACAGAGTAGCCCATAACGACTAAAGAAAACTTGGAGAATTTGACACTTCAAGTATATACTTAAATCAAGAGAAAAACAGCATGTAACCAGCTTACTGAACCTGTATATATGGATAGCAGGACAAGAAATTGTGGGATAGTAATTTATTTTAATAATTTCACCCCGTGCAAGGCAACAAAATTAGTAAGATGAAGTGTGTAACTGAACGTGAAAGAATATTAGGAAAAGGAAATATTATTAAAAACGTGAACAACATATAACTACAGAAACATTGGACATATAACTACAAAGGATAGTATGTTATGGAGTGGTATGGCAGATCATGTCCACAAAGGAGACAACTCTCTCATAATAACTCTGGACATTTAGATATAATTTTAGTTTTTGATACACTATTCTGACAGTGAATGATAGCCTAAATCTATTTATCTTATGAAGCAAAGAATTATACATCCTCTCCGAGATATCAAGGTTTGCATAAACTCCAATTTTGCCAATAACTCTTCACGGTGCATAGATTTTATTTTTGTTAAATTGTTTTTTAAAATTGTAGTAACAAGAAAATTAAATGAATTAAAATTATACAGAAAAAAATGGAAGAGACAGAATGTAGCATTAATTTCAGAAAATAATGTAAAAAATTGAGATTTTAGGTTTGAAGAAAAAAAAATGACTAATTAAACAACCACATAAAAAAAACTAAAACAAAATGCAACACCATTACGGAATGTAAATAGCTGAAAATCACGCGAGAAGTTCAATTCTCGTCGGCAATAATTCGTCTTAATAAAATAACGTCCTTGAGAAATAATGGCTGACGACGACATTGGAAAAACTGCGGTACCATTTTCTTGTACTGTTTTCAAGTTATTGCTTTCTTGTCTTTTCTTCTTGCGTTCAATCTAGTCTTCGTAATTATATTTCCTTTTCTAGTTCCGACATGTTTTTCTCTCTATTCCCGTTATAAATTTGAAAATAGCATGGCAGAAATATTTAAGTAAGATGGCGAATATTTGATTGCATTGGCCCAATAGCCGATGGTTGTAAAATCCCATTGATACAAAATGAATTAGATTGAAATAGCAGAGATAATGGCGGATTGGAGTAGAGATTTTAGGTGGGTTGGAATAAAACGATAACTGGTACAAAAACTACGTCGGGTATTTAATGTCGACTTTTAATAGGAGACAGCCGAATGCGCTGAATATTTATGCCAGTGGGAAAAGAGAATTAATTAATGGGAAATAATGAAATAGTAGCCATTAAAAAATAAAATTAAATTAAATTAAACGAAAGAGGATTGAAAATTTAAAATTTAACCGAATGAAATAAATTAAATGTTTATTGTATCTGGAAGAAAGTAAATGAATTTATTATGCAAAACGAATCAGTAATCTAAATTTCGATTCTGTTGTCGGGATAGTAACTTATTTCTGAAAAATAGTAAAATAATGACTCGTGAAATATTTTCTTTTTAAGATGTGTATGTGCGTTGTGGTACAGTAGATATCGGCTCGGAACGAGAGACCGGGGAGCCGAGTTCGAATTCCAGTTGTAATCCATTGTATTCACTTACGCGCAAATACCCTTGGGAAAGGTATTAATCCGTCTCTTCCTTCCCAGTTATGGGTTAAATAGCAGGAACAGATTGGGTTGTATAGCCTTAGTCGGCAACCAGTCTACCGCAGAAAGCAATGGCAACCTACTGCGGGATAATCTTCTACCCAGTCAGTCATGTCTCTTTCGAGACATGATCGCCCAAGCATGTATCACGTATGGCACTTAACTGACTGACTGATTGCTAATATTGGTTGCAGATATTGGGTCAGAATGAGAAATTCTAGAGCCGGGTTCAATTTCCAGTTGAATTTGTTGCATTCACTTACGCGTAATTACTTTGGGAAAAGTATTAATCCATCTCTTATCTCTCCTGCTATGGATTGAAAAGCAGAACATATTGCGTTCTATATTTTTGGTTAGTAATCAATCTACCACAGAATTAAATGGCAACCTACTGCGGGAAAATATTCTGCCTAGTCAGTCATGGTTTGAAAGAGACATGATCGCCTAAGCGTGTATTACGTATGACACTTAACTGACTGAACGAATTGCTAAAATGCTTTAAATATTTCGAACTTCTGTTTGCACCTTGGTTGATATAGGGGTTCTTATAGGCACAACGGTTTGGCCATTTACTCTCTGGCCATCATGAGAATTCCATTGATTTAGACTGATGTTGAACATTGGGTTAGTTTATATCTGTAATTCCAAAAACTTTTTTGTTCCTGTTGAACCATGTTGATTATTAACGGGAATCACAAGGACAAAATATCGCAATAATCCACAAATATCCTTTATCAGCCAAAATCACGGAACACAAGAGGTTATTCGGCTGAAGCATTATTTCAATAGTATTATTCATATCAATGAATATTAGAACAACATTTAAATATAAGTAAAAACATAAATATATAAGAAATCATATTAGGATTATAACAACAACATATCACTGCTTTTATTTCTAAAATTCTAGTCAGATCACGAATGGTACTTATGTTTAGGCTATTTATTACAATTTACTTAACCTGGAATTTGTTTGTCAGATGTAGATAATCTTAATAAGTAACTGTTATTTTCACTCTACACAATGGACATTACAAAATACATTCATAAAAAAAAAGAAAAAACAGAAATAATGTCGAGACACCAAAAATCTTTTTTTAGCGAATTTGACGGAGCTGAATCTGAAAATGATATTACTTTTTCTTGGTTAGCTACCGCTTTCGTTGTATAGAAATAATTCATTTTAAACAGAAAAGCCATTGTTATTTGTTTTCTGTTTATACTAACCTTACCAAATCAATGTTTTTAAATCTTAGAAATCTCTTAATTCGTACTTAACCCAACAAATATTCGTCTGTTTATTGAGAAATACTATTTTTTTCAATAAAAATCAAATCGTATGTCTTTCAAAATAACACGATTGACCAAAATATATTTTCATTAAATCATTTAATAAACTAACAGCAACTATAAAACTATAGTTGACACAAAAACTACGGTAAAAATTTTTTTCTCTTTCTGGATTGTCTATCATGTGCAATGTTATTTAGGTCTGTTTTGATACTCCACCAGTAATCAGCCATCATTCGTTTGCCACACCGTCTCTTGTAGCGATCTTCCATTGTTTTGATATCCTTATGGAATAGTTTTTCCTTGCTCAGTATTACATCACCCCAATTATCCGGAAATTTTTCTAGATGGCTATGTAAAAAGTGAAACTTATTTACTTATATTAGCTTATTACTGTTGAAGTGTATTTCTGAAAAGCTTTATAAGTTAATTTGAATTTCGTAAATATAGTAAAAAGAAAAAAATAATTTGAAAATTTTGACTCCATAACATTTTTTATAATAATAATAATAGCTTATTTCCGGTGGTTGACCTAAATTGCTCGTCCTACCTGAAAATGCATGGGTTTAATAAACTAAATGTTACGATCAGCGAAGATCAAAAATTGATCTTTTTGCTAAAATGAGCAATTTTCCGTATAGCATAAACGGTCGCTAACCATCAAAATTTAAGGACATTTTCGAAATCAACACAATCAAATTAGCTAGAAAGTGTGTTGTTTTTATGGCACCAAAAATAGTGTCGATCAGTGTTATTATTATTATTTTTTTCTGGAAGTTCGTGATCATAGTTCTCCACAACCACCATTTGTAAATCTTAATAACCTTTTGCCATCTCTTCCAAGCCCCGCTCTACCATTTATTTGCTCAAGCATGCCAAGTAGGTTGTGCATTTCTTTTCTTCAATTATTCAACCAGTCATGTGAGTACCAAATTTTCCTAGACATCTTTCCTCATTATGCTTACGAGAAATTTCAACAGTCGCTTCATGTTTCTATTTTCTCATCGTTTCACACAGGTTCTGTTCATGATATTTTTAGCATCCTACTGTAGAGCACAGTAATTTTGCTTCAAGGTCTCTTCTTTATCTGTGAAGAGATTGTCTAACATTCACTGGTATGTGAGAAGACTGAAATTACGTAACAGTTCCTTATTCTTTTATTATTTTTAATGAAATTCTCATGCTACTTAATCGGTCAGTTAAGTGCCATACGTGATAAACGATTTGGACGATCATGTCTCAAAAGAGACATGACTGACTAGGCAGAAGATTATCTCGAAGTAGGCTACCATTACTTTATGCGGTAGACTGGTTTCCAGCCAAGGCTACGGAACATAAATCTGTCCTATTATTTAACCCATAACTGGAGGGATTAATGTCCTTCTCAAGGGTTATTTGTGAGTAAGTGAGTGCAAGAAATTCAACTGGAATTTGGACTCGGCACCCCGATTTGTCATTACGGGTAGATATAGATTCGAAGACCGAATTCGAATTTCAGTTGAATTCCTTGCACTCAATTACGCGGAAATATCTTTGGGAAGAGTATTAATCCGTCTCTTCCCTCCAGTTTTGGGTAAAATAACAGGATGGATTGGGTTCTATAGCCTTTGGATGGCAACCAGTCTACCGCAGAAATTAATGGCAACATACTGCAGATAATCATCTGCCCAGTCAGTCATGTCTCTTTCGAGACACGATCGCCCAAGCGTCTATCATGTATGACAATTAACTGACTGACTGTTTCTTAATATTTTGCTTAAATTTGGAGGGCATCTTTAGCTATCCTAATGTGTTTTGGTGTCGGAGTTCATGTGCTCTGTTAAAACACTTCCTAGATATTTAAAATTATTTTACTTGTTTGATTTTGAATTTTCATGTTGGCCTATCCTTTTGGCTGACAATTCGACTACATATTTGTGGATTATAACCTCAAAAGACTGGTTAATGGCGCTGAGGAGATTGATGGGTTTATATGTAGAGGGCGATGAGCGCTTACCTGCATTCTTAAAAACGGGTATACGCTTAACATATTCTAAAGATTTGGAAGGATTGCTCTTCCAATCAGCGGTTAAATAATTTTGCTAAGATCGTGGATAATTCCCGGTTGATATTCTTATTAATTTTTTCTGGGTCCATAACTTTATTTGGGCGTAAAGACGTTTGATGAGTCTTGTGACTTCTCCGGATGTAATGAAAATATTACAGAGATTGTGTTCAAGTGAGCCGAAGGAATTAGGGAAGGGGATGTCTTACGAAATTTAAGGTTGAGTGAGAGGGAAAGACTGAGGCCCAAGATCCTCGTCTTATCTGACGATAAAGAGATGACCTAAAGGCCATTTATAATAGTGGGCATAGACGCTTTTCCTTTGCTCATAATTAGGTTAAATATTTTTCAGAACTTTCGGGATCTAATTTTTTTGTTTCAACCTTGGCCGGAAGCGCTTGTGTATAGCCGCTCTTCGTAGTTAAAAGGGTGTTGTTTTGCCGATATTTCTAAATACTGTAAGTGATCAAATATACCGTTCTTTCTGATAGATATTGATGTCGTTGTCGCGTTGAGCTATACCTGCAGCGCATTCTACATTTAAACAGGATTAGCTGTTCAGTGTTTGCTAGTAGCAGTTTAAGAAGCAGTATGTTTGAAGAAGGTTGACAGAGAAGCTTCCGCCATGTAAGATGTAAAGCTGTTTCAGTCTCCGAAATATTGTTCTATGGAACGGCAAAACGGGATGATTATGGTTTGGCATCAATTGTGAAGCTGGCGAGGGAATGGTCTGACGTAAACAGTGGGTGTAAAATTTCTGCGTGGCATTTTTCAGAGTAGGATGTGAGGAAGGGCTGAAGGAGGTTCGTCCGATGTCCAGTTGCATCAAGGACGCGTATGGGTTCTTCAATTATGTGAGTTAGATTATAGGTGTTGGAGAAATCCTTACAGTTTCTTCCTTCTTCATCACTTTTGTTTAAGTGGACTAACCACTCTCTGTGAGGAATATTGAAGTCGCCACAGATGTGAAACAAAACTGAGGAAAATTCAGAGAGGATTTTATCACTCCTTTCAAATATTTGGTCGAAAATTAGCATTTCATCTCCCTGAGCACTGTGGATACGTGCAACGGGGAAACACATATACGAGAATTTAGGGTTTTCATCCACGTTGCACGTATCCACAGTGCCTCATTCATATTTCATCTGTGTCACCTGTCCTTAATATATACGCACAGAGTACGTAGTTGTGACGATATAGATGAGCTGGTTTGGCTATTAGATTAACCCGGGATTGTATTACATCTAACAGCATAAAAATATTGTACACCAAGAATTAGTAGTATTAAGTGTAATAGCTTATGAATATTCAACAGGAAATATTAGTAATATTACATTGAATAACTTAATACTATTTTAGAATAAATATTTGTATTATTAGATGTAATAGCTTTCAGTATTCTACATCACTTATGAGTAGTACCAGATGCAATAGATTAAGAATATTCTACATCAAGCATTAACCATCAAATTGTATCTTGCCTTCTATCGTTTGATACAGTAATATTTAGATATTTATTTCACTCCACTTAAAAAATCAATGTTCGTAATGTCCAAAGTATAAGTCATCGAGTAACCTCTTATTTTTACTACCATTAATAGTTGTTTAAGTTGCTTCGATAGCAGTTACGTTTAGGGAAAATGTTTTCTGAAATCAAAGAATATTGATAAAGATTAAGTTTTTTTGTACATGGATATTTATATTCGTTATTGTTTCCTAGAAGTCTCTCTAGACTTTGGCCTTCATACTTCTTGAATCTGATTTTCCTCTTACAATACAATTAAATTACAAGTTAGCGATTTTAGTACTATAAATCAGGAGCAAACTGGAAGAGGACCAAATATCCATCACAAAATTACAAGAAAACAGAGAATTCCATAGAAAAATATAGACAAAAACAATGAATGGCCTTGATAACAAGGAGTCTGAAAAAAAAGCATAACAAAACAAACAAAAAAAGAAACAAAAAGATGGAGCTTTGTGGAGATTCATTGTCTGCTGCCAGAAGTTATCGACTTATTATAAACGAGTTCTAACAAGGCATAATTTTATAGAGAATTTGTAAAGCATTAAAAACACAGAACTATCTGCAAAGACGATGTAAACATACAGAAAAAGAGGAAATTTTCCCATCTATCCCTCTATCTATCTATCTATCTATCTATCTATCTATCTATCTATCTATCTATCTATCTATCTATCTCCGTGTCTGTCTCATAATCTCAAACGCACTCTTTCTTTGTTTCTCTCTCTGTGTATTATATATATATATATATATATATATATATATATATATATATATATATATATATATATATATATCCACACACATACGCACAAACACACAGAAAATAGACGGTCGGCACTCGGTCGCCACTATGAGTGTAGTACTGATGGTATATATATATATATATATATATATATATATATATATACACAATTGTAAGGTAGTACTGATATTATATATATATATATATATGTTTATGAGCGTTTCGTTGTATTTGGTAGTATATGCTTAATTAGCTTATAAAAATGGTAATTTAAAAGTTTGATTTGTTTGCTCATTGATCCGTTTTCTCTACCTTATCAATCATTTGCAGTTTATTTAAAGATAAAAATGATTTTAAATTGAAAGAATATTTTGCGAGATATTTCCCGGCGCAGTTGAAGTCATATTTTTTTATACTCGTTTCACTCCAAGCAAGGAGGAATTGCCACTGGTGAGCAGGGGGATATATAATAGGAGAGAGAAGAGAGAGGAGAACAAGTCACAGTAGGTGTCGAAGAATGGGTAAGAGAAGTACGGGAACATTGGTGTAAACTCAGATGCGTGAGATGAAATGTAAATCGAGAAGAAGGATGGGAAATCAAAGAGATGACAGTTAACGTAGCATTTAAACTTTTGGAGATTGTTGCTATCAAGGAAACAAGAATACGGAAGGGGGTTCCCTATGCGAAAAGTGCTAGAAAAGAAGCTGAATAGTAGAAATTCTGATTACACTTGATTATTTATACAGTAAAACGCGTTGCCAGTTAAGTAGCTCTAGTTAAATGACGTTGCGGAGGCACCAAGGACCTTAGCTCTTCGGTGCAGAATCCTTGTAAGTATTTGTTAAAGAGACAGAGGGAAGCCATATCTCGTCGGTGAGACTGGAGTCAAGCCACCAGGTCAGGATCGACTACATTGCAGATTCTTCTTTGGAAGAACCCCATGGTGAGTAGCAGATATGACAGCTGTATTCAATGCACGGGCGAATGGTTGATTTGGCAACTGTGCATGATGGATTCAGAGTAGAATATACTGGACCGACACAGGGACTCAAATTTCTTAGCAGTAGATTTAGCAAATTAATAAGATGTATTCGTTCCACAGTGTATTGTTCTCAAGGAGTCCAGAGTGATCCATGCTGATGGTGTATAGGAAAGATTATTTTTGGTTGTTAAAGCAGAACAGCTTATATTTGGAAGAATTAAATTTTACGAGCCATTTCTTACCCCAGTCTACCACTGCCTGTAGATTGTTGATGAAAATCAGAAATGGCGTAGGACGTAGGATAGAGTCTTGAGGGACACTCGCGTTCGTATGACAGGGTATGGAAACCTTCCAGTGCAATAGGAATTTCATTACGCGATTGGATAGAAACAATTTGAGTAAGTCTAACAAGCTTCCTGTAGCTCGCGCAGAAGGCCAGCGTGCCAAACCCTGTCAAAATGTTTGGTGATATACAGGGTAACAGCTCGAGCTTCGCCGTTCTTATCAAGAGCCTTGTATATGTACTTAGTGATGGTCGTTAACATATCAGCGGTAGGCCTGGCGAAGCGGAAGCCATGCTGTCTCTCAAAGAACAGGCAGTGATGTATGAAATGTTGAACCACTTCAGCATTGATGATGGCACTTTACGAAAAATCGGTAGTAGGCTGATAAGACAATAATTGGAGAGGTCTGAGCATTCCCTCGAGTTCTCACAAACAGGAACCACAGACGACAACTTCCATCATACAGGAAAGCAAGAAGTAGAGAGACAGTAGTTGTAGAGTTTGGAAAAGACAGAGGAGAGTTCAGGGATACATTTCTTTTAGACGTGACTGGGATTCCGTCACCTCCGCTAGTTTCATGAGGGTCAAGTTTTGAAATGACTTTAGTGACAAGCGAGAGGGTAATGAGCCTCAGTTCTAGGTGGGAAGTAGGATGCGGAAATTCTAGACGAATTAAGTGAGGAGTTGGAGGAGAATTTGCGAGCAAAACACTCACACTTACCTGCTGTAGCTGTGAGGACCTCGTATGTATTCATTAAAGGAAGAATGGAAGGTTTGCTTCTATTTATCACACGTTTGCAGATCCACCAGTAGTCTTTGGAGCCAAACTTCAGAGCAGTTATACGCTTCATCATTCTTAGCGTCATTGAGGACCCTCTTTTACTCATTAGGAGCAGAAGCAAATAGTCGCCAAATGGTCAGATGCGCGGCTTCCATAAAGCCGGTAGTACTGATTTTTGTGGGTTATGGCGGCAAAACAGGCAGGACAGAACGAATGGGGTTTCAGGTGGAATTTCCTAGCTGAGATGAAAGTATCAATGGCAACTTTTACCCAGGAGGAGACCACAGAAGCACAGTCTTCAACGGGTCGACTAAATACTTTCTTCCAAGGGCAGTTACACAGAAAATCTCGTAGTGGTTCCCACTCCACCCTTTGATAGTAGTAAGAGATTCAGCTATTCGGAGGTTTCTTGGGGAAGGGAAGTGGAGAGAGATACTAACAGACAGCACAGTGTGATCAGAGTTACCAAGATGGCAAAGCTTCATCGCGTGGCAGAAGTCAAGGATAGAAGTGAAGAGATCAAGCAAAGAGGCTTGTCATTCACGCACACAGGGGAAACGTGTGGTGAAGTCCACCACTTACGTGAGACACTAGGTGATCGGAAAGTTCAGGGTGTGGGTGTCATCAACATAAGTTACAGAGTTTCCCAGCCAATTGGCATGGTGGACATTGAAGTCACCTAACACAAATATGTTGGCGAATGGGTACGAAGCAATAGCCTTAGCTATATTAACAGATATACTGTCCAGCAAGGAACAGTCACGAGAGGAAGGGGAGCGATAGAGAAAGAAAACATAACTGAGTTTAGTAGAGCGAGACGGAGGCACATGTATAGATGGTCAGAATATTCAAGTTATACCTTCTTAGACATAATGAGATGTTTGCTGACATAGACGCCCAGGTCAACATATGGACACTGGAGTCATTCCTAAAGAGGGGAATATTATCTGGGATCGAGAATTTATGAGGAGGAGATTGAGGGTTTCAGGTTAGTTACACAGAGAGTTAGGATGTCTGGGGACTTTTCATGGAGGTAAGATTTCACACTGCAAAAGTTGGTACGAATACCACGGATGTTATTCTAGGAAATGTTGAGAGGTTTACGTGATTTCGTGAGGCTGGTTTCGCATTGTAGCATTTATTGTGAATATTGATAATTGGTTTTGATAAGGTGATGGCTTGGGGTTGTGGTAGAAGATGGTCATTAACTACCACATAAATAGGAAGGGAACTGGGGCAAACTGCAGCATAGTGTGGTCTCAGGGTTGCCCACCGGAGAAACTCGCATGGGAACATATTTATGCGTATCATGGCATTACAAGAACCTTTTCTGCATTGTTTCTAATCTACTCTTAACGCTAGGCGTCTCTTTTTGTATAATCTTACTGCAGCCGCTGACCATGTTGCCCGCTATCCTCCTCTAAGTATTAAACTTTTCAAGCACTCATTCCTCACTACATATCCCACAAACATCATCTGTCTCTTCCTTATGATACTTTTGAGTTTTCTCCTCGTTTTCATCCTCTCCCACACATCGTCGTTTGTCACTTGCTCAGTCGATGGTATCCTCAGCATTCTTTACGTGGTGTAATGGTTAGTAAGCTTTACTCATGAGAATCCGTTTCCTCTCTGGGCACCTCACACCTTTTGCCTTCTGCAACAACTAAGCGGTGATTGGAAAATCAACTCAACCTTGTTGGACTCTCTGCTTTCGGGCGGAGAAAACCCAGATTCGTCTGGTGAAAAGTCGACAAGACCCCATTCTGCTTATGCGGGGATTACGGAGAATTTTCCCTCAAGCGTCAGTCAGTCAGTTAAGTTCCATACGTGATACACGCTTGGGCGATCATGTCTCGAAAGAGACATGACTAACTGGGCAGAAGATTATCCCGCAGTAGGTTGCCATTGCTTTCTGCCGTAGACTGGTTGCCGACCAAGGCTATAGAACCAAATCTGTCCTGTTATTTAACCCATAACTGGAAGGAAGAGACGGATTAATACCATTCCCAAGGGTATTTGCGCGCAAGTGAATACAAGGGATTCAACTGGAATTCGAACTCGGCTCCCCGGTTTCTCGTTCCGAGCCGATATCCACTGTACCACAACGCACATCCTCCCTTAACCGTACGCGCTCTAAATGCCCCATGCAAAAAAATAAATAAATAAAATAAAATAAATAAATAAATAAATAAAATATTTGCGTCATATCTTGCCTTTTGTGAGGAAGGCAAGTGTAAGAACACAGAGTTCTCATAGAGTGTCGTTGCAGTACGGTTGGAATCAGTTGAGACCTAATATTGTAACCATTAATAACGAGTTATAACATGTAGAAAAATTACCTTAATAAAATGATAAATAATATTTATGAATTGCATCTTATGAGCCCTTGAATTCAAATAGGAGAAAAGATTTAGAATCGGAGTTTTCCGATACACGTTCGTCTATGATCAAAATACTCCAGTTTAGGTTCAACACAAAGCTGAAGCAACATATCTACAAAATATTTGACACATTTCTACAATAATTTAAGGAAAATTATCAGAAATTCCTTGTTTTTGGTTTGTGTACCGAACGATATTGTTTATCAATATCTTTCAGTACAACCACAAAAAACCTTGTTGTCTAAGGTTTTGTTATTGTTATAGCCACTCAGTCGGAAGTATAAGCATTACATTTTCCGCACCCTGTAGATAGATAGAAAATACTTAAAAGTTTTGAGTTGAGAAATGCTGCATTTATACAAACATCCATATACACACACTCTCTCATAAAGACAACAGATGAAAAAAAGAAAAAAAAGAAAGAGTATACTGCCATAATGCTTAGGGTTTGGTTCTTATTGGTTAAATATGTGTCACGTATAATAAATCAAAAGACGATTATTTTAAATGTAAGTGTATCTATGTATAAAAATGCTTGTATGTTTATATGTATGTGAGTGTGATAATACACGTGTCAAGTGTACTAAAATGTTAGACGATTTTGAGTGAGAAAAACTTTAATATATATAGAGAATTACTTCAAATATAAAATTTGTCACTTAGGTGGTTGATGTTACTTTAAGTATACTGAGTTTCACCAACAAACCTTCTAGAAATCGCTCCGTCCACTCGTCTAGGGATATTTACAATTGACTTTATTTTCTCGTTTTTTACTAATATTACTTCAGAGATTAATTCATGCTCCTTTCACTTGTTTGATTTTCTTCTTCTTCATCTTCTTTTTTATTGTGTGTGTGTAAGTGTATAATTGCGTGTGTTTGCGCCCACCAACGCGTATGTGCATATGTGCATAGGTGTAGAATTAGAAAGTCGAGGTGAATTCTCTCTCTCTCTCTCTCTCTCTCTCTATATATATATATATATATATATATATATATATATATATATATATATATGTGTGTGTGTGTGTGTGTCTGTTCATATATATATATAGAAAGTTTAAATTGTGTGTATTTTGTCAGCATTTTTTCATTAATACAGGTTTCATTGAATAATATAGACAGGTTCTGTCTATTTATTTTGTGTAAGATCCGTTCGTATGATCTGATTGGCTTGATAGTGTTGTCATGGAAAGACGACAAGAAATCGCAATAATTGTTGATTTTTTTATCAAGTCTGAGTTTTCGGCTTACATAAGCCATTATCAAAGGATGAACATTTAATGTTCAGTGAACATAGAACGTTTAAATTATTATTAACAGAGTGGAGTTATACAGAGAAAATTAGACAGGTCTATTTTTTGTGTCGCACATGGCTGTAGGCCGAGAAGGAATGGTGGTAGTGAGTTTTTTGTTCAGTTGAGTGTGTAGTGGCATGAGGGATTGGTCTGGGAACTGCTGCTACTATGGTGTAGGGGGAAAGTATAATCACTACGACCTCTCCCATAAGCGTTGACGTATGTTAGTAGAGGTGTCAAGATTTATTTTATTTAGGCTAGGTTTAAACTATTTGATGTAGATAGCTTCTAGAATTTTAAGTTTTCGTTTATTATTTTCTTGTGTAAGTGTATGCGTATTTTCAACAATTGTTTTCCTAAGAAGTGTGTGTTGATAGCCGTGGTGTTTCATATGTCGGAATATGTTAGAATTTTCATTTAAGTGCAATGTAAGTCTCCGCGAAAGCGAGTTAGTAGTATGTCCAATGTAGGTATTATTTAGTTTGTTAGAGATACATTCTCGATAGGGGCATTTGAATTTATACACTACATTGTTTTTTTGCAAATAGCTAACGGTGGGGGAGGAGTCGTTGCGGACGATTGAGTTGGATGTTGTGGAGTTAGCGTAGAATATGATAAATTTAATTCTTTTGTTGGAGTCTGGCGGAGAGATATTACTGTTTATGAGTTTTTTTAAGGATATTTTCATCTAGTTGGTAGTTGGTGTGCATTTGGCTAAATGGAACTTTTTCTGTGTGTATGTGTGTGTGTGTGTGTGTGTGTTTGTGCGTCCGTTAAATATAAATTCGGAAATGGCTGAATCGATTTTATATATATATATATATATATATTATCGATTGTCTGCACGCACTATTGTAAGAAATGCAACCTTGAAACTTCTGAATATCGTTTCTTATGTCTTTGTTTATGAGTGTATCAAATTTGATTAAAATCGGACCACTCCTTCTATAAACCGATTTATTCGATTATCGATTTTCGATATTCATCGGGGGTACCTCGACACAAAACCTAGATAAGAACACTTGCAGACGCTTATAGTACAATTGTGTAAATTTTCAAGAAAATTGGTTCAGCCGTTTCGGTGTCTATAGGTAGCGGATACACACACACACACACACACACACACACATAAACAAACACAAAGTTTCATTTATAGATAAGTTTAGATTTAGATAAATAAGCGCATAATTATTTATGAAAAATGTTTGTTTCTTTATTATTTTATCGACTGCGGAGTATAGTATAATCATTTAAGCTATACAAAAACACCAGAGTGTTTACTTAAATTACAACATTGAAGAGTGTTTGGGTGTCTGTCTGTAGGCAGTGTAGAGGATTCGGAAAAAATTGTATGATTTATCTAGGCAACATTATGTTTAGATTGATCACTAGTGATAGCGATGTTATACCTACATTGACCTTACCACATGGCCTTAGTCACTACCTGTTAGCCTATATCAAGTGACAATGAGGTAGTGCTGACCTAGTGACAGCTGGAAGGTCTTATGTCAGGCAACAGGACATTGCACTATGTCACACAAGCAGGAGAACCCAGTCATGGCTGTCGAACAATTTTTGCGACAATATCACTACTTGCATTAGGCCAACTAACTCATCATCTTGCTACTTCTTTGGTTATTATCTGTAAAGTGCAGTTAAGCGAGAGCTCAATATAACACCTTGTAAACCGAAAGTTGAACTGAAGGTGAGTATTATGGTAGCATTCACCAATTCAAACAAGGACACCGTCTAGATGAGATACAGGAGATTCCCGATGGAAGAGATGGATGGTATTTAGGGAAGTTGATGGGATTTAGAGAGTTTTAAGATTGGACTTGACGCTGCATTTAAACTTTTGGGGATTGTAACACTCAGAGAGGCAAGATAGAGAAGGGAGTCCTACAGACAGGAGGTGCGAGAACAGAAACTATTAGAGTAGAAGTGACTGCTACATTTAACTAATTCGACGGTAAATTGCTGGGATCTTGATGCCAATCTAGCAGCACGAGTAAATTAATGTGGTCTGAGTACCAGAGAAAGAAGCTAGTCATAGCAGAAATCCAGAAAATATTGGTCGAAAAGGCAAAGGGAAGCCACATCATGTCTGTAAGACAAGCTGATGTGTCAGGATCGATTACGTTACATATCCTGCTTTGGATTTTGTCAAGAACCTCGAGATGAATAGCAGGATGAGCCGACAAATATGATTAGATTATTCAATGCACGAACGAAACGCAAGTTTATAAATGCGCAAGATGGCTTCTGACGTGGAAAACCCTCTGCGTCGACAGAATAACCAAACCTCCCTAGAAGTAGATGTAGTCATAGATTCAATGTAGTCGTTCCATTTAACTTCAGTAGTAAGAGCGAGACAAAGGAGACGTAGTGTGTTTTTTTCTACGAAATTAACATCATCCACACTAATGTTAAGAGGAATGTATCTCTATGGTGGCCAAAAGAGACCAGCTTCATTTTGGAAGCATTAAAATTTACGAGCCATTTCTTACCCCATTCCATTAAGGTCAAGAGCAGCAGCAGCGAGGTTAACTTCATCATCCTTGGCAATTTTTATTGAGACGAGAGTAAATGGTGGTATAATCTGAACAGATGCCTACTTGGGAACTGATTACATCAGAGGATCATTGTTGAAGATCAAAAATGTGTAGGACCTAGGATAGAACCGGACTAGCGGGGTTATATATATATATATATAAACACAAACTCATAACTATACTCGTTTCGAAAAACCCTCCGCGTATCTATGTGGAAGGAAAAATGGTTGTAAAAAAAGAAAGAACTAAGCACATGAACATCAGCCAAAGGGATTCGGACGGAGTCAGCACGTAGCCCCAAGAAAGAACCTGAAACGAGTAATCAACTAACAAAAAAGCTATCAATATTAAAGCAGAGCAGAATAAGTAACGTTCCCTTACAATCCGCTTAGGTGAGACCTTGGTAGGTTTGTTGGCTCACTAGGTATACTTTACTATATATATATATATATTACGCAGTTGAGCCTCAGTTTTACGTGGGAAATCGGTTGTGGGTACTCTAGACGAGCTATATCTGGAGTTGTAAGAACATTTTTGAGGAAAGCATTTAATCTTGTCTGCTGTGGATGTGATGACCTCAAATTGATTGAATAGAGGAGGCATTGACGCATTGCTTTTGTTCAGCACACCTTTACACAGCCGCCAGTATTATTTTGAAACCAAACTGCGAGTTGTTATACGCTATCAGCAAACAACAGCGCGCATTTATTAGGAACAGAAGCAAAAAAAAAGTGTCTATTGTAATCAGACGTGTCACTCAGGTAAAGCCGAAGTGATTTCTGTGGGCAATGGTGGCCGCGCAAGCAATAGAAAATCAAGGAAATGAACTCGGTTTAACTCGAACTTCCTGATTTCACCCAGCATGAGATTTCAGAGATGCAGTCTTTAACAAAAAGACTGAAAATTTTATTCAAAAGAAAATTGCAAAACGAATCCCAGTCCGCTCTTTGAAAGCTTTAAGATATTCTGCTGGTATAAGGTTTCTGGTAGGAGGAGGAGTAGAAGAAATAAAAACAGACACCACAGCATGATCATGTTTGCAAAGAGGGAAGAGTTGCATGGCATGGCAAGTTTTAAAGCTAGAAGTAAAGAAGAACTCTAGAAGAGATTCTTGTTCTTCAGATTTACTATTGAAACGCGTGAGTAAATCCACCGCTTGCGTGAGACTCTGAGAATTTCAGGGTTTGGACACTAGCAAGATTAATGACAGAGTTGTCAGTCACTTAGCATAATTGGCATTGAAGTCAAGGGACAAAAATTTACTAACGAACGGGTTAAAGGAAATGGCCTTGTCTATATAATCTGAAATACTATTTAGCATGGAACAGTCGCGGGTAGGAATGAGAGAGGTAGAAAAATAAAAAGTAGCTTACTGCGTTTAGTGACAGAGAGACAGGGAGGAACATATAACAGTGGACAGGGGATTCAAGAGAAATCTCCAACGCCAGAGGGAAATGTTCGCGGACATTGTAGTTTATCGTCATACCTTGGACTAATAAGTGGAGCGTCTACTTAAATATGGGTATCCAATAAAAGTAACGTTCAAATCAGTATATATCTCTCTGTGTACACACACACACACACACACACACACACACACACACACATATGTATATATATATATATGTGTGTGTGTGTGTGTGTGTGTTTGTCAGTGAGTATTACCTTTTAAATTCCCTCATAAAATGAAATGAGTCGGCTAACTAAAGTTTTTCTTCATTTTCTTTATATTATTCATTCTATTTCTTTTACAGATACCCTTCATCTGAGAATACACACACACACACACACACACACACACACACACACACATATATATATATATATATATATATATATATATATATATATATCGAACGAAAGAAAAAGAGAGAGTTAATCACAAATACAGAGTGATATATATATATAATAAAAAATTTAAAAATTGCATTCATTTTCGAATTGTTTACAGTGCGAAGTTCCCATCTTGCGTGATGAATCGATTAGGCCGCTTCTCTGATTACCAGAAATGAAACAATCAATAACAAGACACGCACTTTCCATTGACAAATTCAGATCAATATGAAATCGTACAAAGAAGATTTTAGCAACTTTCTGCCTTGATAAGTTCTCTTGTTGATTACTTCACGTTTGATTTTTTCTTCAGTTTTCCCACCTTGATTTTCAGCTCTTTCCTTTTTATATTTAAAAAATAGAAAAGAATATATGTAAAAATGAACGAATAATTTCATAAATGAAGGAAACAAACCCGAAAACAAAGTAGTCATCAATGGTTTCTACTGGTTATTAAAAATCTATAAAAAAGAATAGAACTTAAGAAAAAGTAGCTGATTTTAGGATTGATCAGATACTAGGAAATTTCTCTGACATTTTTTTCAAACCACGTTCTATGGCTTTTTCTACTCATTATATGTAGCATACTCCAATCATGGCTCTCCACAACTTCCTAACTATTGTAACTCTTAGTAATTCTTTTTTTCTTTGTTAAATCTTCTAGCCCTATTTTGCAATTCATTTTCACATGATTTTTAAGTATGTTATGTTTTCTTTGTCACTAATCTCTTCAGTATGTCCTGAGAGTGTCAATTTTTTCAAGCCGTTTTTTTTCATTATACGCCTTAGGAATATCTGGTGTTAAGTATACGTGCCCTTTTATTTCCATTCTTAAAAAAACGTATCTCTTGTTCACATCTCACACTCCATGGATTTCTCAGCATCCTTCTGCAAAATCACATTTCTGCTCCCTCAAGTTTACTTCATCTGTGAAGAGATCGTCCAGCATTCACAGCTATATAAGATGACCGATATTACATAACTTTAAAGTATTCTGTTATTTTTTTCTAATGAAAATTTACTGTTTCGTAATACTTTGTTTAGCTTTTGGATGGCTTCTTTTTTATTGCAATTCACATTTGGATTTCGGATTTCAGTAAGTCCCGGTGATAAAACGCATTCTTGTGTTACACGCCTTTTATCGTTTTGCATATTTATTGAATTTAATTTTTGTATTTAAATACAAGCATTTTGCTGATATTATAAGTTCTGGATTATTCTAATATCCTTCCTTCCCGAATATGTCAAGTTTAACTAGCAGGTGCAACAGTTCTTTGTGACGTATTTTCTGAAAAATAAAAATAACAAAAAAGAAGAAAATTATTTGAAAAGTAATTGAGACTCACCAGAAAATGATCTGATTGGATAATGCTCCTCATGCCAGTGACGCTTCTGGCAAACTCCTTGACGGCATAAGATTTTATTAAATTTACACTTTTTTTGAATGTCTTTCGCTCGAATTTACATTTAAATTAATTTGGAGTCATCAGGAGAGAATGTGCACGATTTCGGGGCCTTCATCTCACTTGCATATCGACACCACTAACTTATGTGAGGCCCCAATATAATGATATACTAGTTCATTTAACGTATAGTAGATAAACTAGTTCAAATGTCTAACGACGAAATTAGATTTCCCAAAACCCGACAAACCTTGCTCGCATTCTGAGAATACATTGTGAACTTTATTAAGCATTCACGATCAAGTCATGTCATCATGTTCAATGAAATGCCAATATGGAATTTCTTTTTCATATCCACATAGAATTATTTTAGACGTTTTATACATTGGCCCTATTACGCCCTTTGGTTCCTGTTAATTTTTTTTTTTTTTTTTGGTTAGTGGCTTCTGTATTTTCTCTTTCACGACGTAGATTCTTTTACAAGTTTTATCGAAAGGAAGAGAAGGCGGAATGAAAATAGACATTAACGGAAATTACGGCATGATCTGTGTTGCTAAGTGATCGGAGCTGCATGGCATGGCAAGTGTCAGTGATATAAGTAAAAGTGAGATCTAGCAGTGAGCATAATCCACTAGGGTTAATGTGGAAATATATGGGGAAATCCACTTCTTGCGTGAGAGATTGGCATGGTGGGCATTAACCCCACCGAATACAATTACGTTAGCAAACGAATGTGAGTAAATGGCCTTGTTTATATTGTCCGAGATGTCCAGTACAGAACAGTCAGGAGAGGAATGGGTTTTTTGTAGAGAAAAAAAGATAGCTAACCGAGCGTAGTAGAGAGAGACAAAGACACATGTCAAAATAATCTGGAGATTCTAGAGAACTCACCCTAGCTAGAGGGAGAAATTCGCTGATATAAACGCCAAGCCCATGCACATAGACATTGAAGTCCTTCTTAAAGATATAAAAATCAGAGGAAGTGTCAAGATAAGTTGTACAGAGAGCTAAGAGGTTAGGAAATTATCTGTGGATAAAGAATTCCACGCGGAAAAAGTTGGTATGGATAACCATAGATGTTCGAGAAAAAGATGTTGTTCGTGATGTCGTTTATGATTTATCACAAAAAAAGATCCCTTTTTGAAGATTCTCTCAGATTACCTATCGATTTTTTAAAATAATTGTACCCAGAACAAGGTGCGCAGGGAGCTACATAGTAAAGAGTAAAGTGTTTCACAGGGAAGCAAAGCCAAACATAAACGGAAGAGTAACTGGTTACAGGGGTTGTCAGATAATGGGCAAGAGAAAGATTAGAATACTGGTGTGAAGGATGTTGCGCGAGAGTAGAAGTGAAAATCGAGAAGGACAAAATTCAGAAGGTATTGGTAGGGAAAGAATAACAGAAGTATGGGAGTCACGGGGATAAGAAATGGCGATTGACGTTGCATTTAAAATCTTCGAAATTTTAGCTATCAGAGGAGCAAGTATACGGAAGAGAGTTCCACAGGCGGAAAGTGCGTGAATTGCGGGAAAAGAAGCTGAGGGAGTAGAAGTAGAGGCTGCATTTGGTTGTTTTGACTGTAATAGAGTGGAACCTTGTCACCAGTCTGGTTATTCGAGTAAGCTCGCCGGAGTATAAGCCATGAAAATATTTGTAGAACAGACAGAAAGCAGCCACATCTCGTAGGTGATAACGTGGATGGAGTCGAACTGCCAGGTCGGGATCGATTACATTGCCGATTCTCTTCTGGAAACTGCTGAGTATCCCTAAATGAATAGCAGGGTCACCTGACCAGATATGACAACAGTATTCAATGCCTTATGGGGGTTGATTTGTGTATATGAAAGATGGACTCAGGTGAGAAAAAATCCCTGACTCGACACAGTGGCCCTGCAGTATTTAGCTATTGATTCAATGTAGTCGCTCCATATGAAGCCGGCTAAAAGAGTGAGGCCAAGGAGGCGCAATGTATTGCTTTCGGGGAGACCAGCTAGATCCATATTAATAGGGGGCAAGTGTGACTGTCTCTGGTGGTTGATGGATAAAAGCTTCGTTTTGGAAGCGTTGAATTTTACGAGCCATTTCTTAATCTAGTCCACCACAGATTAGAGATCTTTCTCAGGACCAGCAGCGAGGTCACATTTGTCCACCTTGGCAAATTTCTGACTGAGGCGGGAGTAAATTGTGGCGTCGTCAGCGTAAATGCCTACTTGAGATTTGAGCACATCAGAGAGATCCCTAATGGAGTTCAGTAACATCGTCGGGACTAGGATGAAGCACTAGGGGACACCTGCGTTCGAGTGATAGTATCTGGAGGCGTGTCCGTTTAAGACAATTTTCATTATGCAGTTTGATAGGAACGATTGGATCAACCCAAGCAAGCGTCCGGTAAAACCATAGCCTGTAACTTGCGCGGAAGGCCGACGTGCCAAACCCCATCAAATGCTTTGGAGATATCCAGGGCAACATCTTGAGCTTCGCCGTTCTTATCGAGGGGCTGGGATATGTATTCGGTGATGGCCGTTAACAAATCAACAGTAGACCTGGCAAAGTAGAAGCAATACTGTCTGTTCGAGAATAGTTTATAGGCTGTGAGATGTTGAACTATTTCAGCATTGATGATAGCCTCGAACACTTTGCCGAAAATTGGTAGGAGGCTGAGAGGGTGATAATTGGAGGGGTCCGAGTGTTCTCCCGAGTTCTTAAACAAAGGAGTCACAGAAGAGAACTTTCAGAATGCAGGAAAACAGGAAGCATACAGGCAGTAATTATAGAATCTAGAGAGGACAGAGTAGAGTTTAGGGGCACATTTTTTAACTCTATGACCGGGATTCCGTCACCTCCGCTCGCCTTATGGAGGTAGAGTTTTGAAATTATTTTAGAGACCAGAGAGGGAGTTATGTAAATATCTCCCAGTTGAGTCTCAGTTCTAAGAGGGAAATCGGGTGCGGATAATCCAGACCAGTCAAAGGTGGAGTTGGAGAAAAATCTAAGAACAAAGCCCTCGACCTTCTCAGCATTAGCTCTGGGGATCTCAAGTTTATTGATTAAGGAAGGGATAGAGGATGGAGCACACAATTTCAGGACCGTCAGTCGTCACTGGAGCCAAAATGCTACAAACATACCAGTTGTTCTATAATTTCATTGGTCTTGTTGTGGTAAGAGCCACATACCGTCTTTACTCTCAGAGATGAACTGATCCGTTCATGATAGAATTACAGTAAATCTCACAAAACAAAAGGAAGATTTTATGAAATATTTCCGCTGGAACTCAACCTCAAATTTTCTAACACCGTACGGAGAGGAACCAAGTCGAGGCTCAGCCGAAGGGCAGGGTCTTGTCTGGGGAAAGATAGACAGGTGCTCGACCGTGGTTTATGCAGGGTCTGCGGGATATTTTTGGCTGAGTGGAGAGGCCAACAAATACTTAAACTATGCCCCTATGTCACGTCTGGGAAAAGAAAGACAAGAGCCCGGCCCTGCTTTATGAAAGGTCTACAGGAAATTTTGCTAGAGCTTAAGAACTCGTATTTATGACATAATTTCGGCCTTCTACCAGACCCTACCGCTTTGGGGAGGCCTCGGATAGATACAATATATTATTTCTCTGATTGATCTGGCTGAGTATTGAATACTACTAACAAAACTGTTTCGGTCGTATTGTGTCTCCACATAACAACAGGTCTTTAAATCCGTTCTGTTCCAGTATCAGTTTTGTTTTGTCGTTATCTTTCTTCAAATATAGAACCTTTATTAAAATCCAAAAAGAACTTTCCCGCGTGACTAGCGAAAAAGAAAGTGAATTAGCAAATCGATTTCAAATTCATGTAGTTTTTGTCACAGAGGTGTAAAGGGGTTGGTTTGTCTGTTCCTCTGTTTTCTCTTTTATGCATTTATGTATTTTCTTTAGGGTGGGGTTCCTTCTGTTTATAACTATGGTTTTCTTTTTAATCTTTTGTCTAAAACGTTTCTCTTTGTTTATTTTAATTTTTTGGGATTTTTCAGAATCCCCACCCAAACTGCCCACATACAAGACACGCGACTTTTTCTTCTTTGCAAGAACTATTGGCAGGGTAGGGTGGAGGTATGTTTTTTCTTCAAAGTAGCGTTCATTCATTCTCTTTTCAGAAGTTTCTTCCATCGATTCAGAAAGGAAAGCTTGTTCTTTGAGACTGCCACCTCGCCTGACTGTCCACTCGTCTTCCTCTTTATTGTTATGAACACACTGAATGTGGTTTGCGTTCGGGAATTTTCAGATTTCCCCTTCGCTTTACTTTTTGTGACAACTCCCACCTTTAAACAGACACAAAAGCTTACCTGAAAAGCCATACACACACTCGGATTAATACTAATAAAAACTAAATTAGAAGAGCCATATTTTATTGGTTTTAATTTTCAAAAGAAGCAAATAAATCTCTTAAAATTAATAATGACGATGGACTGATGTTATTCTTCTGAGTTATCAATCTTTCGAAATTATTTTAAGCAATAAATATTTGGATTGTAACAATAATTATTTCACGATTAAATATTGTACTATCTTTTTGTGTGAAATAACATATGTTTTACAGATACAGGGACTACTATTTGATCTATAGGTGAGTGAGAATTAATGGATTCATACTTTTTTACAAGCCTATTTGCATGCATATGAAACTAATGAACTAAATTTGAATATTTAAATATATATATAGCGAAACAGATCTGTGTACGGATGATTATTTACGCTCTCACACCCGATTATACGCTTTGGGAGGAATGGTAACTGAAAAAACAGTAATTACTCAATTATTTTACGCATCGTTCATTCAGTAATCAATTTGAATACTCTAGGCTACTGGCGTGTGTTTACATTGTATATAACACGCTAAAAACCGCCTTCTTTTACCGAGCGTCGATAACACCGAAGAATAATCGCCGATTGATGTCAATTCGATCGGGTTTCTATCCTGGCTAGAAGCAATCGGATGTCTAACCATACAGATGATCTGTGATAGAGCGAAACAGATCATAATTAAATTTGTTTTATATTTAAAATTAATTTAATTTATATTGCGACAGAGAAATTTCTGTTTCGAGAGTTTATCTCGTCATCAATCATTGTTGACGTATTGTTTTGAAAATGATTTACATTTGAATGCATAGAACAATAATTTGTTCTTTAAAGAGTTTATATGGATAGGATGAAGACAGAAACACTATGTGTGTGTTTAATTTAATCAGAAAAAAGTTCAACTTTATATTTTAAAATATAGGTTATATGTTTGGGCAATACAGGTTTTCTTCTTTCAATCTTAATGAACATGTGTCAGTTTTGGAGCCATCGTCTAGGCTGCTCTCTTCTAGTGCGATGCATCCATTTTTGTTACAAGTTTATTGTCTTAGCTTTTCTCTGCATAAATATTATGATTCCATTTTTGAACTTGGTTTTCTGCTTGGGACCCGGAAGAGAATGAGTATGCAGCAGAAATCGACGGAAATAATAACAATATTAATATCCAATGTTGATAAAGTTAATACTCATCGATGGTTACGTGCATCTGGATTAAAGCCTGAGATTGAAGGCTTTATTCTTGCAGCGCAAGACCAAAGTCTTTTCACTAGGAACTTCCAAGCAAATATTATGCATTAAATGTGGATCCAAAATACAGGTTCTGTGATAAACACCAAGAAAGAATAGACCATCTAATCTCAGGCTGTTCTGTACTTGCCCCAAATGAATATAAACATCGTCTCGATAGAGTGGGGCAATATTTACATTGGACAATGTGCAAACACTATAGAAAATCTGTAAACAAATACTGGTATGAACATCACCCAGCACCAGTTACAGAAATAGATGTCACTATTTTATGGGATTACACCATCTACACAGACAGAAAAATTGAAGCAAATAGGCCGGATATTATTGTTAAAAGCCAGAAAAAAATCTTGCCTATAAATTGATATGGCTTGTCCATCAGATTGTAACATAGTAACCAGGCAATTCGAAAAACAGTTAAAATATAAAGACCTGGAAATTGAAATAGAAAATTGTGGAAATTGAAAACTAGAATCATACCAGTGATAGTAGGTGCACTTGGAATTAAAGAAAAAGGAACAAAACAACATATTGAAAGAATCCCTGGAAACCCCAGCTTAAGAGATATACAAATCATTGTTTTGTTAAGTACAGCCTATACACTAAAGAGAACTTTGTTTATGTAATGCTAGGGATGACAGGGAAGATAGAAAAAATAAAGAAGCCATAACGACACACCATAATTTGCTATGGTCGCACTACCTACCTCTTGGTAGGTAGTGCGACCATAGCAGAAATAGAAATATGATGAAAAGTGACATAATAATAATAATAATAATAATAATAATAATAATAATAATAAGAAGAAGAAGAAGAAGAAGAAGAAGAACAAGAAGAACAAGAAGAACAAGAAGAAGAAGAAGAAGAAAAAGGTGATGACGTAACTCAATTCTCTGGCAGCTCTAAAATATTTGAATCACGTAAAATGAGCAAAATTACATTATTTTCTTCTTTCTGATTGCATGGCACTTCATCTATTTGCATCTTCTGATTAAAAAATCTCTTGAAACGTCTGATTGAAACATCGAAACAGCGCCTACTCCAAAGATAAAACTCAATAATAATAATAATAATAATAATAATAATAATAATAATAATCTTAAAATACTTAAAATAATAATATTTAATATGAAAACAAAGTTGCTAATAAGATTTATTCTCTTAATACTGATTAGTACAATCAGATAATAATATAAATAAAAACAAAATTTTTATTCTAATCTTGTGGATAAATCATTTGTTGTTCGATCGGTTTAAAGATCGATTATTTGCTCTGATTTCACCGTTGAAGTTTGTTTTTTTTCCAGTACATTCTCTTTATTAATAATATTGGTATGGTTAAAAAACTAGATTAGGAAAAATATACGTTGTTAAATTTCCACGTGTGGATTAGTTAATAGAGAATTGGATTAGGATTCTATTTGTTTTTGTTTTTGTTTCTTCTCGTTCTTCTCCTAAGTGCCGTGTGCATTCAAAACATGGACGATCATAGTTCACCACAATTTACTCTCCATTGTAACTTTTAATAAAACGTGCCTTTTTGCTATTGGCTAATCTCTGTTCTACCAATCATTTACACAATAATTGCGTAGGTTATGCGCTGTTTGTTGCTATCACTTTTATCTTCAATATATTCAAAGTGTGTAGAATTTTCCAAACACATTTCTATCATTATTCATCCAAGAAACTTTGGCCATCTTTTCTAGTAATGCCTCGATTGGAAGTCATGAGTTATGTGCATTACTACGCAAGGAATGAGAATGATATACCCCAGTGATTGTAATAAAAGGCTCGGTTCGAAATTTCTAGCATCTGAAGAAGGCCGGAGCGTACAACGGCCGAAACGTCGCACAATGGCATCAAAAATATAGGACAATAGTCGGAATAATGTAAATACTGTATTTACTACCTCATCTCAGAAATATAGATAAACACACAAAGTGAAATTCAAATTATAAAATGGCTACAATTTGTTCATAACACTGCTACACCCTCCCATATATAAATATATATATACATATATATATATTTATTTATTTATTGTAGTGACTTCACCCAAATCTACTTCTAATCCTACTAAACAACCAATAGGAATGCACATACATGACATTAATCCATATAATATCTGGCAATTTTTTAAATTAAATCAAACTATATTTCTAAAATATAACAAACAAAATATGAACATATCACAGTAATTATGTTAACGCAAACAACTATATGCACAAAAGCTGAGTATCTACAATAAGTTAAATCTTTTTTCTTACTTCAAAGATCCCAAGAACATTAAATTTCGGCATTAAATGACCCATAAAATGTTGACATGCCGTCAAACAGGTAAATATATAAATGAAACTAGTTATTCTAAGGTCTTCTTTGAACAGTCAGATGTCAGTTTACATGGAAAGAAACAATGCATTTATTAATAATAAGATTTGCAATAATTGCATGCAAGGTTTCACAGCTCTAGCATCACTTCTCTATAGTCAGCCTATGAACTTTTCAGCAAACCCTCATAACTGGCTAACAATATATATATATATATATATATATATATATATATATATATTGCCATACACTAATAATAGAAAGAAAAAAGTTTGAAAATTTCTTTGTGTTCATCTCGTGGTTAAATAATTCTTTGTTCGATTGACTTGAACATCGATTATTTCCCCTTATTTAAGGGATTCTTTTTTACTTGTACATTAATCTTATTAAAATTATTGACAAGATTTGAACAAAAACATCATATACTGGGAAAGAAATGTACAGTGTGAAACTTGCATGTGCAGATTAATTGTGAGAGAGCGGGACCAGAAAATAGAGTCTCTATATTAGACGATGTGCCTGTAAGATTTTTTATCACACCAAAGTTATAAGTAATAGAAAAAAGTTAGATGTTAAAATATTCTTTCCAAGATTGTTATTTAAATTGCGTTTTAGTTTTCTTTTTAACAAACCCTGACACTGTAAAGAGAAATGCTTATGAACTTCGCATCACGAGCCGCAAATAAAAAATCGGAGATTCGAGTTCAAATTCCGGTTCAATTCGTTATGCGCTAATCTATCTCTTCTCCCCCAGCTCTGGGTTAAATAAATGTACTTGTATCTGGATAATAATTGTTTTCTTAAAAGTATAATCACAAAAAGGATTATTTCGTTTTACGGGCATTATTAAACACAATATTTTAGTCGCAAATCACGGCAAACATCGGAAATAAAGGCCAACCCCGTCGTCACTAATAAAAAAAGCTTATTAAATCTGCATAAGCGATGACCAATATAGGCTATCAATTTAACTGGAAATAGTCCAGCCAAAACCCATAAATATAACATACCATAAACCATATTAAACCTTATATATATATATATATATATATATATATATATAGAGAGAGAGAGAGAGAGAGAGACAGAGACAGAGATAGAGATAGCAAGATAGAACATAGAGAGACAAATTATTTCCTTAAAATAACTACATAAGTAGGAATCGAAAGGCAAATCTTTAGAGAATAATGCATTTCTCTTACTGGCCTACAAATTTTTGCTATTATCAGCTTGACGTCGTTAAACAATTGTCCGCTTAGAAATCTAGTATAAATAAAAATCAGTTGAATACGTAACTCTTAAGTATGAACTCATAAAGAAGGAATGTCGAGAAATGTTCTCTACCGGTACTGGGCTATTGATGGCAAAGGCGGAAGTTTGATGTGTCGTTGGTGGTCGGTGTTCGGTCGCTTCGGGTCTGCTACGTTGGAGATAAGTGGTCCAAAGTACGCCAGCGTGCTCTTCTTTGCGGAAAGATAATTTTCGTTTCTTAATCGTCGCAAGCCAAGAGAAATGGTACGCTGCCAAAATGAGATTGGTCCATCACCTTTCTTCTTGTCAGCGTCTCACTGTTTACAGTGGTGAGGTGGGTTTGAGACGAGTAGATGCCTAGACGAATTTCAACTCAATCAGCGATAATATGCGCGTATAAATGAAGTACAAACATATGGATAGGTATATACCTACAATTATATGTGTGTGTATATATATATATATGTGTGTGTGTGTGTGTGTGTGTGTGAGCGTGCGTGTGTGTGCGTGTTCGGAAATATATATTTATACGTAGCACATGGTGCGATGGATAAATATTCGTCTAGATAATTTTCACATATATATTTACCAAAATTACACAATAATATCTTGAAGTACATTCTTGTTTTTCAGGCGACTTCAGAATCGCTTGCATTTCTTCGGGAAGGTCTCCTTCGGGACAGGACAGTTGGTGGATGCTATCATGATCTTTGACTTCTGTTTATCTTTGGTGTTACAAGGAGTTTTGTTGCTCTCTCACTCAGCTGACCCACAATTAATAATAAAGGGGTTTGCAGTTTAGGGAGTTATGTAGCCAGATATGAAGAGTGATATGGTCTCAGAAATTATCTGATATACATGATCGTGCTCCTCTGCTTGTGTGTCATGATCCAGAGACGTGTTACAAAAGAAAACATAAAGTCTTCCAGAAGCCACCTTCTTCTACCTACACAAGGCATCTGAAGAAGGTTTCCGTGTACAGTATTAGGCCCTATAGGAGGATGAACGGATGTATAACATCGCACTCACTACTAATCAATTTAAATACCATGATATTGACTAAAATAACTAAGCATAAATCACCTAAACATATTAACCTCTTTCTCGAACGTCAGTGGTATCCGTCCAACTTTTGCAACGTTGAATACTTGATCAAGGTAAACTCACCTGACATCTTAACTCTCTGTGAAACTAACCTTGAATCCTCTCTTCCTTCCTGTGATTTCTATATCCCTGGTTAACTTCGCCTCTTTAGGAAGAACTACAATGTCTGTATGCATGGAGTTGACTTTTATGTCAGCAAACATCTCCTTCTAGCTAGGGTGATTTCAGGAGATTCTTATAGATGTCTCCGTCTCTCTCTACTAAGCTCGGTTAGTAGTCTTTTATTTTCCTCTATCGCTCCTCTTTAGCTTTTAAAAATATAGATAAGGCCATTTTCTTCTCATCCATTCGCCTGTATATTTGTGCTTGTCGACCTCAGTGCCCACTACGCCAAGTAACAGATCTTACGGCTATTCATATTATGAACTTTAAAATCACTCAATTTCTTTACCCTAGAGACTTACAGTCATATCACGTTGAATTATACCGGTTCTCGCTTGATCACCGAGAGTTAAGCAACGTTGAGCCTGGTGCTGTAAGCGTTTTGTGACGGATGTGTGTTGTGGTGCAGTAGATATCGGCTCGGAAAGAGAAATCGGTGGGCCGAATTTGAATTCCAGTTGAATACCCTGCATACACTTAAGCACTGGTATCCTTGGGAAAGGTATTAATCCGTCCCTTCCCTCCAGTTATAGGTTAAATAACAACGTAGTATTTGGGGAGCCTGCCCTTAAAAACAAATCTCAATGAATCTTGATACGCGAAAAGAAAAAAGTATTACTAGACACAAAACTTATGTAAAAAACAACAACAATAAATTGTTGAAAGAAAAAGGTATTGACAGCAATAAATAAATAAAATTTAGTTGGAAATAAATGACCCGCTGAGGTGTTGATATGCCATAAAATCAACCAACGCAGTTGCGTTTCGTTAATAACATTAATGGAACTGACTCATTGCTAGATCTCTTTTTCAATTCTAACCTTTGCTCTCGCCATGTTATGCAGTTTTGCCCTCTTGGCAACTCTGATCATGCTGTGGTTTCCATTGATATCACCTTTCACATCTCCTCCTCCGAAAAACCCCAGACCAGCAGAATACCTCACTGCTACTAAAAAGAATACTTGGAGTCGTTTCGTGATTTCCTTTTTGACGTCTCTTTGAATAAAGTTTTTAGTTTTACCATTGAAGACTGCGTCTGTGGCCTCTTTATGGGTTAAAGATGGCATCGATGTTTTCATCCCAACCAAGGAAGTTCTCCCCTGCTCGTTCGGCTGCTATTGCCCAGTGGATCATTTCTTCCAACTTTCATCGGAACCACGCGTCTGATCATAATAAGCGCCTTTTTGCCTCTGCTCATAATCAGTGCAAGAAGATCCTAAATGATGCTGTTTGGTAAAAGAATAACGCAGCGTATAAAATTCTCCAAGTTCGGCTCCAAAGACTATTGGCGGCTTTGTAAAAATGTGTTAAATAACAGCAAGCCCTCAACCCTCATTTTAATCAATGAATTTGAGGTTCTCACATATTCAGCGGACAAGGCTGTATACTTTGCTCTCAGATTCTTCATTAAATCAGTATTTGATTTCTCTGGTATATCAGCACGCGACTTACCACCTAGAACTGAAGCTTAACTGACGTTCACATAACTCCCTCGCTGGTCTCTAACATAATTGAAGGTGGAAATGACAGAATCCTAATCCATTGTAATGGAGAAATGGGCCCCTGAATTCTCCTCTGTTCTCTCCAAACTCTCCAACTACTGCCACTCTGCTTCTTGTTTCCCTGCTTGCTGGAAGTACTCCTCTATGGTCCTTGCATTTAAGAACGCTGGAGAAACCTCAGATTTCTCTAGTTATCGGCTTATCAGCCTCCTACCGATTTTGGTAAAGTCATCGAAGGCTATTATACATGTTGAAGTGGTTCAACATTTCACAGCACAATGCCTCTTCTGTGATAAACAGTATGGTTTTCGCTTCTCCAGGTCTACTGCTGATGTTAACGACCATCACAAAGTATATATACTAAGGCTCTCGATAAGAACAGCGTAGTTTGAGCTGTTGCACTAGATATCTCAAAAGCATTTGACAGAGTCTGGCATGCTGGCCTTCTAAGAAAGCTACATAGTTATGATATAACTGGGCGAGTGTTTGACCTAATCCAGTCTTTCCTTTCAAATCGCATTATGAAGGTAGTAATGAATTGGTATGTTTCCAGATAAAAACGCAGGTGTCTCTCAAGGCTCTGTTGTATGTCCTATGCTTTTTCTAATTTTCATCAACGATCTCCATGATGTAATTAGATCCCAAGAACGCATTTATACTGACGACACAGCCATTTAATCCTGCACCGATAAGAAATTTACCGAGGCTGACAAAGCAAACTTCGCAGCTGATCTTTATAAGGACCTCTAATTTATGGATGATTGTGGTAAGAAATGCTTCATAAATGTTAATGCTTCAAAACGAAGCTGCTGTCCTTTAACCACCATAAACAACTGCTATTACCCCCCACCACCATCAGAATGGATCAGGCTAGTCTCCCTGAAAACAAAACACTGCGCCTCCTCGGCAATAACTCTATTAGCCGACCTAGAGTGGAATGACTACATTGACTCCATAGATAAACTCGATGCAAGGAAAGTTGGTTCCCTCTGTAGGGCCAGGATGTTTTTCTCGTCTAAATCCATCTTGCATATATATAAATCTACCATCCGCCCGTACATTGAATACTGCTGTCACATCTAGTCGAGTGTCCCTGTTATTCATCACGAGATTCTTGACAAAATCCAACGAAGAATTTGCAATGTAATTAATCCCGACCTGTTAGCACACCTCCAGTCACGTTCTTACCGACATAATGCGGCTTCTGCCCCGATGTGCTTAGCCTCCTGGTGCCCCACTGCATTAATTTAGTCGAGCTACTAGACTAGCAGCTAGGACCCACCTTTTTACAGTGAAGCTAATCAAACTAACCACAACTTCTACTTACCACCCAAACTCCACTCTGCCATCCAATAGCTCAAGCCCATAAATCTAGAATATAAATTTACAGAAACTAGCATGGCCACAAAATGAGGGATCAGTTTAGACATTGATTATAATGTAAATTTGATCCTCCACTTTATATCCACATTATAATTTTTTATAAACAGTTGGCATATATATTTTTCTTCTTCTATGTGCCCTGTCCCTTCAGGACGTAGGCGATCATGGCTTTCTACGTCTCTCTATCACTGGTGGCTTTGCTCGCACTTTCCGCTTGTGGAATCATCTTCCGTATACTTATTTCCCTGACAGCTACAACCTCCAAGAACCTAAATACAAAGTCAATTACCATCCCTTATCTCCCTGACTCGCATCCTTTCCCTGCAACCCTTATATCATGTTCTTCTTTTTTTCTACTCTACTTTCATGCAGTATTTTGCACAACAATGTTCCCGGCCTTATCTTACCCATTCTCTGAAAACCTCCTTTACTCTTTATTTTTTCTCATGACTAACCTCCTATGTAAACCTCTTATACGCAAATGGCAGTTCTGCCTTGCTTAGGGCAAAATGATTATAAATTTACATTTAATGTTTAATGAGAATAGCCCATTTGTATGTGAAGGAAGCGGTGGCTAATTGTCGTCTATTTCGATAATTGTTTTTGATTTTGTCGACCGCAAACTTGTGTCAGTTGGGCAACATCTCTGAACAGCACCATGACGCAATTCGTGTACATCAGAAATTTAGTTTCTTGAAATGTTAATATTTTAACAGAAGAGCTTTATAAATTGAAATAGACACACAGGAGTATATGTATACTCAAGTCAAGTCCATTCTCATAGAAAAGGGGGATATCCCACAATACTGAAATAAATTACATCGTAAAAGAAGAACAATTTATGCAACATATCAGTGAAGGAAGGAAGATAAAATGAAGTTTTACGAGTTTTAGATTATTGTTACGAAATTGCAGCTGTCGTTTCGTTGGTTACCTAACTGCTTTTGTAAATCAGTATATATTCATAGATATGAATATATGTATTGATTGTTTAATTAGTTATTTTTTGGTCATAATGAAATTAGACCATTCTACAGTTGTATTAAAAAAGTTTTCAATAAAATTGTATTGTAGAACTTTTGAATATTCTTCATTTGTAAACGAGTTATTACGCGATCCAAGGTTTCTGCCCTGTGATGTCTTCAAGCTATTTTGCAATAACCTATTTGCAATAACTTATTACAAATCACCTGAAGACATTAGATTGTAGAAACCTAAGCAGCATAATAATAATTTTTAAAATCATTTCACCCCAAGCAAGGCATTCCTTTGCCACTATTGCGCAGGGGGTTACATAGGGGAAGGCGAAGAGAAAGAGAGGTTAGATATAAGAAATGTCAGAAGGAGGGTGATAGACGGGTAAGTATACCGAGGCTGAGGGTTGGGCAAATGGGAAGAATGTTTGAGAGAATGGATGCGAGTTAGTGTGTTAGGAGGTGTCTGTTGACCTTACATTTAAACTCCTGGAGATTGTAGCTGTCGGGGAAGCATTCATGTGGAAGGGAATTCCACAGGCGTGAAGTGCGAGAAAAGAAGCTGTTGGAGTAGAAATTGCGGCTACATCTTATCGGTTTCACTGTAAGATGGTGGGACATAGTTGCTAATCTAGTATCTCGTGCAATTTCGAACCTAGGGGACACCAGTGATCTAAGTTCATCGGAGCAGAAGCCATGACAGTATTTATAGAAGAGGCACAGGGAGGCCACGTCACGCCGATGAGAGAATGACTGCACCCAATCTGCCAAGTCGGTATTGATCACATTACAGACTTTCCGTTGTATTTTGTCAAGAACCCAGAGGAGAATACCAAATGTGGCAGCAGTATTCAATACACGGGCGGATGGTAGATTTATATATGTGCAGGATAGATTCAGACGGAAAAAAACTTCCGGGCCCTGCACAAAGATCCGAATTTTATAGCAGCGGATTTAGCAATAGATTCGATATAGTCATTCTACTTGAGGTCCACTAAGAGTGTGAAGCCAAGGAGGCGTAGTGTTTTACTCTCTGGGAGGCAAGCCTGTCGCATGTTAATGGGGGTAGGTGCAATTATCTATGGTGGTTAAATGATAGCAGTTTCGTTTTAGAAGCATTAAAATTTACGAGCCATTTCTTACCCCAGTCCACTACGGATTGGAGGTACTTTTCATGCTCGGCCGCGAGGTTCGCTTTGTCGCTCACGCCATATTTTTGTTCAAGGCGAGAGTAAACTGTGGTGTCATCGGCGTACATACCTACTTGAGAATTATGGCATCAGGGAGATTACTAATGTAAATCAGAAAAAGCGTAGGACCTAGGATAGAACCTTGAGGGACGCCCGCGTTCGTATCGTAGATCTGGGAGGCATGTTTAATACCACCTTCAATGTGCGGTTAGAGAGGAAGGACTGGACTAGGTCAAACAAATGTCCAGCTATGCCATAGCTCCGCAGTTTGCGTAGAAGGCCAGCATGCCAGACTCTGTCGAACGCTTTAGAGATATCCAAGGCAATGGTTCGGGCTTCACCATTCTTGTCAAGAGCCTGGTATATGTACTCGGTGATGGTTGTTAGCATATCAGCAGTAGACCTGGTGAAGCGGAAGTCATACTGCTTGTCCGAGAGGAGCTTGTGGGTTGTGAGATGCCGGACCACCTTGGCGTTGATAATGGCTTCGATCGGAAGAAGGCTGATAGGACGGTAATTTCTGGGGTACGAGGGTTTTCCAGTGTTCTTAAATATAGGAACTACAGAGGAAGACTTCGAACAGGTCGGAAAGCAGGAAGCAGATAGGCAGAAGTTGTAGCTCTTAGAGAGGACAGAGGAGAGTTCAGGGGCACATTTCTTCAAGACTATGATTGGGATTCCGACACCTCCGCTCGCTTTGTGGGGGTCAAGTTTTGAGATTACGTTTGAAACCAGCGAGGGTGTAATGTGGACGTCATTCAGTTGAGCCTCAGTTCACGGTGTGAAGTCGGGTGTAGAACCCCCTGACAAATCCAGTCTCGAATTGGTCGAGAATCTGCGAACAAAACATTCAGCCTTGTCTGCTGAGGAGGTGAGGACCTCAAATTCATTGATTACTGGGGGTATTGAGAACTTGCTCTTGTTAAGCACGCTTTTACAGAGTCGCTTGTAGTCTCTGGCGCCGAACTTAGAGAATGCTATGCGTTACTTCATTCTGGTAGCAAACAACATCTTAGCTTCGTTAAGTATCTTTTTACGCCTATTATGAGCTGAGGCGAAAAGGCGCCTGTTTTGGTCCGACGCGTAGCTACGATAGAGCCGGAAGAAATGATTCCGGTTGGCAATGGCGGCCTAGTAAGCGGGCGAGAACCATGGACACGAATGAGATTTAAGATGAAATTTACTGGCAGGGATGAAAGCATCGATGCCAGCCTTAACCGAGGAGGAAATCTCGGATGCACAGTCTTCAACGGGAAGACTAAAGACGTTGTTCCAAGGGACGTCACAGGAATCTCGGAACGAATCCCAGTCTGCTCTTTTGTAGCAGTGGGATATTCTACTAGTCTGGGTTTCTTAGGTAGAGTGGGAATGGAATGAAATGTTGACGGAAACTACAGTGTGGTCATAGTTTCCGAGAGCTCGCTCGCATATTAAATCAACCTGAATGGACACCCTCACTAACACGTAATATACTGCCTTATGTGACTATGCTGTGACCTCCGAGAAGACATCTGTCATCCCTTAGAAGTGCGTAAGTGCAATCTGACATTCGCAATAGAACGAGCACTCGTCGAAATGTAATGGTCAGGCCTCCTTGCACGATTGAACACTTCTTACAGGTTTTTTCCTTTCAGAATTCACTTTCACCATCCGACTGTTGTCACATTCGATCTAGGAACGAGATACCGAATCACAAGAATCGACATACGCAGACCACCCTCAGAAGTGTGGAAATAACAGATTTCCCAAAATACATTATCGTTGTTCATCTTGGCTCCTGTCACCATCTAGTACTCTTTGATTTCTTTGCTGATTTATGATTAATTTCAACTTGTCAATTAAATCCCAAAATGGTTTCATGTACCGGTTATTAGTACCCGAATTTGCCTCTATACGATCAATGTCGGGGTCAGTGACAGCATTTCAATCGCCCGTTAAAATTACCCGACAAGATGTTATAAAAAACGACTGGATCCGCCGAACCAAATCTGACGACACAACATAGTTATTAGGCGCACGGACGCCAATCAGACGAAGTGCTATATTTTCCGGAATGAAATGCATTGAAAACAGTTCGTGTAAAACATTTACTGTAATCTCATGAATTGGATATCTGCACTTACAAATTCCAGGCCGTTTATAGCTCTATCTACTACCACAAGTTAATGTGATCCGTTTATTGACCTGAAAAAATGTATGTGTAGTCTTGACTGTAGAGCATATGTCTTTGGCTATTCCATGATAGATTATTTCGCTAGCATAGCACAAACTCTGCAGGCTTTTACTACTTTTTCAACGTCTTGATCCATTTTGGCTGAGTATGAATAGTTGAGCATTGTGGTGTAGTAGATATCAACATGGAACGAGAGATCTGGGTGCCTAGTTCGAATACCAGCTGAATTTCTTGCATTCACTTACGCACGAATATCCTTGGGAAAGATATTAATCCGTCTCTTCCCTCCAGTTATGGGTGAAATAATAAAACATATTGGGTTTTAGAGCCTTGGCTGGCAACAAGTTTACTGCAGAAAGCAATGGCAAACTACTGTGGAATAATCTTCTGCCCAGACAGTCATGTCTCTTTCTAGACATGATCGCCCAAAGCGTCTAACACGTATGGCATTTAATTGACTGATAAATAGTTTTTCATGAGCTATTTCATCCTTGAAATTCCTGGATCTCCACTATGAAATTAATTTATTATCTGCTTTCGCAATACACTAATCCTGTAAAAATTAGTACTACGTCACATAGTGAGAACGCGTTCAAGTCTTGATTGCGTTCTTTCTTACATTCTTTTAGGTATATTTTTTTTATTTCAGCAATAAACGTTTTTCTCTGTTTTCACTTCCATTTCTTCCAGAATGACTAGTGATTCGTGTACTGCATTGCCCAGTATATTTTTTTAATTCTATTTCACTTTTTAGCGATGCACCTGAAGACAACCGGATCGTACAACGGCCGAAACATCGTAAACATGACCCAAATATGAAAACAATATTCTGAATAATACTTATTTATCTCAGTAATATAGATAAATACGAATGTTATTATTTTATTTTATTTTATTTTTTTTACATAAACTGCTTGTACTGTCCATTTTGAATGGTTAATCTTTACAATTCCACGTATCCTTTCAAGTCGAATTCTTCGTCTAATGCTGCGAATGGTACACACTGTTTCGGTTTAATTATTGGGGTTGAACCAGTACACTTGAAATCTCGCTTTGAATTTGGAAAAACCAACACAACTCATCAGACAGAACATACGAAAAAAATTCAATTCTTCCTTTTAATTATTATAATTGTTTTTTTTTTAAACTAGTCGCTTGTCTAAATATATTTTTTTATTAAAACTTTGTATGCAAATATCAAAGTTGAAATAATTCAATCCAGTCACTACCGAATAGGTTTGTAGTATTTTTAACATATAGGCCTTAGTTTTATACACTTGTTACAAAATAATACATTACAAGCCAATAAAAAAAATATTTTTTCATTTGAAACACTACTTCCTACTTTGGAAATGACTTTTAACGTAGTTTCTTTTGACTTGTTTCCATGTGTCTGCATTGATTATTGTGATATAACTATCAGTGTCTAGTAGCATTTTTACATCCACATTATTGATTTTCACATAGTAATTTCTTTTTTGCTTTCTGTGAGTATTTTCCTATAGCAATACTGTGTACGAATTTTCTTCTATGGTAAGTTTTTGCCCAAGTTTCGTTAAAATTTTCGCCAGTATTTCTTCTTCTGTCAACGTTAATCTTTGAACGAAAATTAACTCTTTAAACATAACCGGAGTCAGTTCCTTTAATGGGAATCTTTCACTCTCTTTGTTAACGATTTCAGCACATATGACAAAGTCTTCGTCTTCTTTTCATACGTTTCCAACTAGTATTAAATAAAGAGCTCTTTTCACTAAGAACTTTTTCTTTTCTTTTTTTAAATTTTCTAGTGTTTTTTCTTCAGTAGTACAAAATAAGAATATTTTTCATATTCTACCGGTGCTAAATTTATTAACAAAAGTCTTTTATTCTGATAATTCTACTCGCTGCGTTGTTCTCTGAAAATTTACTCGTACACTTGAATATAAACAGAAAAGGTAATTAGATCATCTAGATTGTATGTAAATTCAGATATGGCATCTGAAAACTCGCTGGGAGTGAACTTGAAGATTTTTTCTGTTTTCTTCAGCATTATTCAAGTCGAACTTTTTGTTGCTGGTGGAGTTCCAACAGCTGCTGATTTTGCTCTAGATTCTAGTTTTTGTTGAATTTCTACCATCTGATCTAGTATTTATTCCATATTTAAAGAATGAGTTTTGACAAACAAACAAACAAACAAACAAACAAAAACACATACACAGTTAATTAAACTAATGCGGTTCAAAATTCTGATTGTCACTGTTATCCCCGTCACTGTTATAATTTGCTTGAGTTCTGATTCCTTGTTGTCATTATTATAACTTGCTTTTTAGTAATCTAAGTTTTTACAATATGTAGTCTTGCATATATTACGGTCCGTGACGTTTGTTAGAAACACTGTAGACTGACTCCAAGGCTTTTTGGCTCACTTGGATTTCTTTATTTAAGCGACTAGACTGGTTCCTTTGTGTCACTGGGGGTATGTTATTCACTCCACACACACACACACACACACACACACACACACACACACACACACACACACACACACACACTATTTAGTTATTATTAAACGCGAGTCCAAGAAGGCATAAACTTTTGCTCTACTTTAGTTTAGCATCAGCCATATCCTACTAACAGGCGGAAAGATTTCTCTGTAGTGAAGATGCAAGTGGCTTTTGCTTTCCACAGTTGACCACTGATTGAATTTCAAAATCATTTGCCAGTTCCCCTCTATCAGTTTTTCCGGAGGTGCTACTAAGACAAGAGTAAATAGTTTGGAAATGATGACATTGTGCAGGTCGTTAAAGAAGGTTAGAAACAGTGCAGGTCCGAGAAAAGCGCTTTGTTAGATCCCTGCATGACTATGAAATGAATTAGAAGCGTGTTCATTCAACAGGGCCTTTATTACACGATTTGTTACGAACGATCAGATTAGGCCAAATATACGTCTATAGACCTTGTAGCATTTGGGCTTGTGGCAACGGCTAACATACCGAAACCTGTCAAATACTGTTCTTATCTAAAGCATTGTAGAGTTAAAAGAAGGGAAGCCATATTGCTTGTTTAAAAAGAAGGTCGTGTGAAGTAAGATGCTCAACAATTTTGGGAT
Source organism: Ascarosepion bandense (assembly GCA_037127315.1). Lineage (NCBI taxonomy): Eukaryota > Metazoa > Mollusca > Cephalopoda > Sepiida > Sepiidae > Ascarosepion > Ascarosepion bandense. The sequence continues at coordinate 1,016,993 of JBBBDQ010000187.1, forward strand.
TGATCAGAGCCTCTTATATTTTAGAAAAACTCAAAATATAAGAGAGTAGTGGATCGATAATTCTAGGAGTCTGATACACATAGCTCTTAAAGAAGGGAACAGAAGACAAATTTCAATAAGTTAGAAAGCATGAAGTTGCAAGATATTTGTTGTAAAGTTTGTTGAGAACGTGTGAGAGTTGACGAGCATATACCTCAAGACATTGCACCTTCGAGTGGAGGATTCTCGCGAACATAGACACAAAAGCCATGCATGGACACTCAAAAGATAGGAAGATGGCCAGAAACAGAGAATTTGGTTGAAAGTTTTGAAGACTTCAGATTAATTTAACAGGGAGTAAGAAAAATTCTGAAATTGAGGAGACTGTCCCGCTTTCAGTGGAAAATGTTCTCAAACATAGATCCAAAGAATTGCACGTAGTTACTCGGGCATTTTCGAAAGTAAGATAAGTAGCCATCAATACAGTATTCAGTGAAATTGGTTGAAGGATTCAGAATAGCGTCATTTGGGGTCTATTTAAAATTGAGAAAAGTAGCAGAACAGACAAAATTGCCGAATACAGGTGGGGTATACTAAATCCAAGCAGTACAGAAATTTAAATATCTGGGAAGTTTTCTAACAAAAGACGGAAAGTACAACACAAAGATCCTTAGGCAAATTGGTATGGCAAAAGACACGTTCCAGCAGCTGAGTAAAATATTAAGAAACAGGACAAATAAGGAAAAGAGTTCTGGATTGCCATGTGATGTCACTTCTTCAATATAGCAGTGAATGCTGGACAATATCATCAAAGATATAAGCAATTGAAATGTGTCTCTACAGTAGGATTCTGCGGATATCATAGATCGAGTACGTGAGCAATGAAGAGATTTTGGAAAGGATGGGAAACAAAAGGGAAATTAATACTGAGCATCAGGAAAAGACAACTAAAGTACCTAGGACATGCAATGAGGAAGGAGGGCTTGGAGAAGCTGATAATAACAGGCCACATAGAGGGAAAATAGACAGAGGAAAGCATCGGATAACATATTTTAAGGGCCTGAGCAGGTGGGTGACAGAAAGGGGGTTGTGCTGGTGTAACAGGAGAAAGCGTGCTAAGAGCCACCAGCGATAGTGAGACCTGGGAAACCATGATCGCTTACTTCCTCAAAGGACAAGGCACATAGAAGAAGAAGAAGAAGAAGAAGAAGAAGAAGAAGAAAAGGCCAGAAAGAAAGAATTTAGTGAAATAGTTTGAAGGCTTCAGATTAGCGTCATACAGAGTATGTAAAAACTTGATATTTAAGGGAGTGTTCAGTTGTCAGTAGGAATCTTCACGATTATAGATACCAAAAATTGCGTGGTCACTGTGGTTTTGAAATTGAGAAAGATAGCATTTTAAAGAGGACTGAGTGGAATGGTTTGAAGGCTTCAGATTAGCTTCACAGTAAGAACAATCCAGAGATTCAAGATACCGATCCTTTGCCTCTGGGAGATGTTCGCGAACATAGATACGAAAGCATACGATGTGGTCACCAGTATACTTTTTGAAGTGAGAAAGATACCCAGCAAGAGAGCACTGAGTGGAATGGTTAAATGATTCAGATTAGCCTCACATAGTCTAAGAAAAATACACAGCAAAGAATTGCACTTGGTCACTATGTTTTTTTTTAATTGCGAATACTAGCTAAGAAGCCAGTTTCGAGTGAAATAATTTGAATGCTTCGGTTTAGCCTCACGGAGAGTAACATTAATTCTGCTATTCAAGAGAATTTTATTGTTAGTGGGAGATGTTCACGAACATAGACAGCAAAGTTTTTCATGTGGATGTTTGAAAAGACAGAAAGATGGTCAGAATCAGAGAATTCAGTGACAGCTATTAAAGGTTTCTGATTAGTTTCTCAGAGCTGGGATGTCGGAAGAATTTTCTAAGAGAACTTATTCTACACGGCAGAAATTGCCACGAAATCCACGAACGTTGGAAAAAGAAAGGCTGAATGGCGTATTTTTTGGCAAGCTGCTTTTTTTTACGTTTATTTATTTCGTATATCTTTTAATGTTGGAAAAGGCCAATAATAATAGTATGTGTCGTTCGTCAAAGTTAACATGAGCTGGGTGGATCACTGAAACACAAAAAAACATCTTAGAATGAAATACCGTAAATTAAACGCAACTTTAAATATCATCTATCAGAAAAAGGAACCATACATTTTTTGCGGTGAATTTTGCGTCTCCATTTTTATTTACATATAAAAAAGTCTTTGAGTAAAACTGTGCCCGATTCTTGACAAGAGGGGAATCAGTTTTTAACATTTCGGAAATGTCACACAAAAGCAGTCAATCCTGCAATTTTTAAGGCGGTTCAGACCAACGCTTACATTCAAGTCAAGGAACAAATCAATAATTCACACATATATAAAATTATGATTGAATACATATATAAGAAAACACGTATTTATATCTTCAATAAAAATATCATCCGTTCTTTTCATCAATATAGCACCGGACAAAAGATTTCTGTAATAAATAAATAAATACTTTTAACAAAAACAGAAGCAAAAACATGAAAATAGAGTTGTCATATGATCAGCTCTTTTCGCGCATGCGCGTGCAGTTTTTTATTCCAAGTTTGGGCGAGCGACTTCCGTTCCCCCAACAACAGGAAAGCAGCCTTCATTATCAGATCAACAATGACAGGCAATTATATTCCGTCGCCATTACAACTGCCTTATCCACCCGATTCTTGTTCGTTGTCAGGGTAAACAAATGATCTATTTGGAGTTGAGGCTGGATGTTTCATAGGGCGACTGGACTTTGCCCTAAGGGCACGAGGAAGTTTGGTGAGTCACATGATCGTAATGTACCCGCAGGGGGTAAATGGATATCACAACTACTTTTTATGGCTTATAATACGCCCTCGCTTCCATTTTTGGCTCAATTTCCTGGTTTCGACTTCACTGACTATCAAATGTCGATCCTAACACGCAACTAGACCAGCACACATGAGTGCACACGAAGTACACACACACACACACACACACACACACACACACACATATATATATATATATATATATATGGGAATATATATATATATATATATTCACACACAGACACACACATATATATATATATATTCACACACACACACACACACACACACACACACACACACACACACACATACATACATACACATACACATATATATATATATATATATATATATATATACTGTTATGAATAGTTCTGTACACGGTCAAGCATGAACGCATTATGCCAGCCAGCAAATATGCGTACACGCGTATAATTTTTTTACACTTCAGTCAATTGTCTGGCTGAAATGTTTTTGAACTTTCTTTCACTGACCAGTGAAGATAGTTCGATCCCTACCAATGACAACTCTACTAATATGATTAGGTGTTTCCTTATATGAAAAGTAAAAAAAAGTAAAAGTCAACATTTATTAACGGAACAGCCAGCGAAAAGTTCGGTTTACATTTTTAAAATTTCCCCATAAAAACTATTGTTTAGGCAAAAAGGTTTCTGAATTCTGATAAATGTTATTTATTTTTCCCGTATTGATGGAGGCTTTCTTCCCACCCTTTTGTCTGAAGTAGCGTAGAGCGTCAGCATCTTGGCTATATCATTATTTCCTGGTCGAATTCCATATGATAAACTTTTTTGTTAATGTTGCTGTTAGAAATCTCTCAAGTGATATCGTTTCTGTTAGTTCGTATTTTTGTTACTGATTCTGTAGCGCCAGAAGAAAAACTGCATTTATAAGAGCTACAGGCTTCTTTCGCTCGAAGCCATTTTTAATCATGTCATCTGAGACAGGTGTTACATAAAGCAGCTATTTGAGATTTCTAAGCGGGTTTGTCAATATGCATGGTATCCATCTCGATCTGACGAGGTTATATAAGAACGTGATTTGTGTTCTTAGGTTAATATTTTAACGTTTTAGTAAGATAAATAGTTAGCCAACACTACTCATTGCTTATACTAAATCGTGGTAATTGATCAATATACTGATGTATTTTATGCGTTTAGCATTTACGAATTGCACATCCTAAGATTTCATTCTGACTTCAGGATACGTGGTATTACATGTTTCATTGCAATTCTAGATTATATCCTCTGTTTTAGAAAGGCTTATCATGATTCCTACTTCTTGGAACATTTGATTGAGGATGTTGATTACTTATCCCAACTATTTTTTCCAGTTGTCAGCGTAACCACCTCATCATTGGTGCATTGACGACGCAAAGGAAAACTAGATGATTGTTTTCTACTAGTAATGAATATCTATTTTAGTTGGTGATGATAAACAGTACTTCACAAACTAATGCTACAATGGGGTTTTCAGAAAGTTTCAAGCGTCACCCAGAAAAAAATGTAGAACCAAAACACTTTTTCACTATTTTTCAATATAGTCTTCCTTGACATCAATGCACTTGGTTTAACGACGCTGAAGTGTTTCAATCTAATCATAGAAGAAGATGGCGTCCTTGTCCTTCAAAAACTCTTTTACAGTACGTCATTGTTTCCAAAATTGTCACCACACTAGTGAGATTTGAGTTTAGGAAACATGAATAAATCAGACGGAGCCAAATCTGGTTAGTAAGGAGGATACATTAACTATGCAGAGTTTCAGTCCTCACGAATGTAAATATTTCATTATTTAATTTAAAAAACAATTTATTTTTTAAATCATTATTAATTTTATGTTTCTAGATTTTAATTTCTTTATTACCACGTTATTATTACTAAAACTGTAATAATATCATCATCATTTATCCATCACACCCAGATGGTGCATAATGCTGTAAATTTTTGTTGCTGTAACAAACTGTTTTTTACGGGGTAGGGTTGTTATTCCTGTACACAACCCCAAAGATGGTGGACCGGTAGACCATCCTTGGTCCTTACGTTTACAGCACCTCGTATTCCCAAATGGTCACCCATTTAAGTACCGACGAGGCTCGATGTCGGTTAACTTCTGTGATCGGACGGAGACCGGTGTATTCAACATGATATCTGTAGCCAAATATAATAATATAATACTAATATTATTAATACGATTGAAATTAAATGAAAAAACTAACAATTAATTTTTTGAGCATAAATCAAACCCTAATTTTCAAATTTTAAATTACAATGTCATACATCTAAAACAGAAAAATGGCAACTCAGGTTAAAGTTCACTTTTTTCTTTAACGAAGGTTTTTCGTGAATTAAGGTCAGAGACGTTGCACGAAGCCCAGATCTAACACGTTAAGTTAAACTCTCTTCCCCTCTATTTTTTCTCCTCTTTTTCTTTCCCTTTTTTAATTTTTTTTATTAATGTTTAATTTCATTTTTCTATTTCACTTGTCTTCCGCTGGATAAATTTGAAACATTGAATTTGGTCTGACGAACGGCGGAGCTGTGAAATATATTATTACCAATGGATTTTTAAAAATATTTAACATTAGTTCCCTGATTATATATATATATATATGTATGTATGTCTTTATGTATGTATGTATGTGTGTGTGTATGTGTGTGTGTGTATGTGTGTGTGTGCATTGAATACTGCTACCATATCTAGTAGGGTGTCCCTGCTATCCACTTAGGCGTCCTTGATCTAACGGAGAATCTGTAATGTAATCTATCCCGACCTGGCAACCAAGATACAGTCACTTTCTCACCGGCGCAACGTGATTTCTCTGTGTCTTATCTAGAAGTACTTTCACGGCTTTTGTTCCGATGAACATAGCTCTCTGGTTCCCCCTATTCATGAATTTGCTCGAGCCACAAAATTAGCAACTAGGTCTCACACCTTTACTGTGAAACCAATAAAATGTAAACACAAATTCTACTCCATCTGCTTCTTTTCTCGCACTTTCCGCCTTTGGAATACCCTTCCGTTTACTTGCTTCTCCTAAAGCTACAATCTCCAGGATTTTAAGTGCAAAGTCAATAGTCATCTCCTAACTTGCTAAATTGCATCCTTACTGTAATACTCACTTCTCCGTCAACTCCACTCTCAGTATTTTAACCCTCTCTTACCCACTTCCTGACATACCCTGTAACCTGTCACTCTTTCTCATAACTTTCTTCCTATGTAAACCTCTGCTCACCAGTGGCAATAGATTGCCTTGCTTGGGACGATATGATTTTAAAAAAATACGTTAGAAATTTTGGAGGCGAGTTTCTCAGAACTAAGCAAGGACAAACGCCATATAAACATATCTGCAAACCCTTCGTATTTTAGTTGTAACGAAGAAGTATTCCGTTTAACAAAAGCAACGTATTCATATAGTGTGTCGGCAGATATGATTTTTACATAGGGCTGCGCGAATGGTAATGGATGAAAGACTGCATGGCTGTATCATATTTGCGTTTCCAAACAAAAAAGAGCCGAGTCATCTAAACTTGGCTGCAGTTTATCGTCGCGTTGCTTAGACTGAATCCGTGCCAACATGTAGTCTACATAGCAAGAGAGCGCCATCTACCGTAAAAAGGCTTTACAATTAATAACTCAAAAACTAAAATTTGTTTATATGAACTTTTGTTCTTGTATAAGCGTAGGAAACTTCTGACAGAGTATGTAAAAATATTTATACACCATATATATATATATATATATATATATATATATGGTCATTCAACATTATTGAATTAATCCTTTTTTAATTTATATTTGCTCTGTAATATTTTATTACATGGAGGTCTCTTCCTGTATCATTTTTTAATATTAAAATAAAATTTTTAATATTAATTAGGATCGGGTTTTTGGAATTTACCTTCCTGCTTTTTTCCGTTGGATTGAAGTATCTGAATTAATATATATATATATATCCAGTTGAAGAGAACCAATAGTTTTACAATTCCGAGTTCTACCTTTATTTTTTCTTTAAAAAGTGCTCAATATAACAATATTGCAGTGCATAATATAATTAAATTTATTTTTTTAATAAAAATTAATATATTTTACATTTCGGCACGGAAATTTATGTTTCGAGATTTTTACCTCATCATCAGGCAATGTTCGATTATTGCTGTGAAAATGATTTTCATTTGAACATAAGAAAAATATGTTATTTATATGTATGGAAAGAATAGAAAATTATTCGCTCTACTTTGTATTGAGCACTTTTTGAAGAAAAGTGTTTTTTGAATACGGAATTTTATTCTAACCATACCTATCCTATACATATATATATATATATATATATATATATATATATATATATATATATATTAGACTTTGATAAACAGATTAGAGCGCTCTAGCTATTGAGCACGTATAATGATATGCGCTAAGTATGCGTTCGGTGGCCTACTTCCACCGAACGGCCATAGCCCAGGGTTAGGGTCGCCGACTGACGCCATTTCGGTCGGGTTTCAATCCTGGGTAAAAAAGCAATCGGAGTCTAACCGTACTGATGAGCTATGATACGGCGAAACAGATCTGTCTGCGGATAACAATATATATATATATATATATATATATATATATATATATATATATATTATTATTATTATTATTATTATTATTCTATTTATAAGAATTAGTTGTAGAGCAGCTGACACCTCTGTAGCGCCTCTAAAGATACAAGGGTTGGTGATCTAAAATATTTATATAAATAATGATAGCAGTCTGAAATTGGGTGCATCACTGACAAGTATTATAGGACTGTTAAAACCGTGACTTAACCTCTTTTCTCGCTCTGTAATTATTGATGTGCTGTCATAGCTGTGTTTGTATTTAATATCCATTAGCACAGATATTGTGATGTAGATCTTTCAGCACACAACATCTGGTAACGTACTGCTACCTCGGCGATATAACAGACTGGCGACGAAGATTACATAAACAAAATCTGTATACAACAGATTTGGTTTCAAACATACGAATCTATGATAACAGATTTGACATCGAAAATTCGAACAGCAGTTTTGCCCATAGTCTTTCGTACAGATATACTGACGAAAAAGAACAGTTTGACGAAAATATCAATATAACAAGAAACAACAGCAAATTAGAAAATGGAGGACATCCAGAAATGCTTCCTTGACTTTTTTAGACAACAAAAATTAGCACAAAAACGGCAAGAAATAACAACTTTCTATACTGACGGAAATTTAGATAGACCAGATACATTTTCGCAGAAGCTTGTGTTTAAATCAATTGAAAATTTTACATATAAACCTGAAGAGCAGGTTACATTTTATACTTATTATCGCATGTTTGAAGAGGTGTTTGTTAAAGAGTGCTCGAACTTGATAGACGACATACTTACTGTTAAGTAAGTTTGGTGATTCTGAACACGAAAAATACAGAAATTGTTATTTTAGCCAAAACATTTGAAGGAATTACGTTTGCAAAAACTACTCAGATATTGTCGAAAATATCTGGAGAAGGTAGTTCTTTATTTAACACGCGATAGCGATGCTTACATTTATCAACAAACGATGATGAAGACTACACAACGTTCGCAAGTGTTGTAAATAAGGAATGCGAAAAGTTCCAATTGAATGAATTAAGCAAGAATACGTTTACGTGATTAATTTTTGTACATGGATTAACCTCACCAAGCAAATCAAACGCACGAGAAAAACTCTTGAAAAAGTTGGAGCAAGACCAATAAATAACTGTACAAAACTGGCTGAGGAATGCCAGAGAATTATATTTCTTGGTGAAATCTATTAAAACGTTGATTTCACTTAAAATTAATAACATATGTTATGCAGCAAACGCAGAATCTCTTCAGTACTGATTAGATGGGGGAGTTTGATTCATTTGACATTCCTATTAACACACTTTGTAACAGTGTTGTTAGATCATGTAATTACACAGAAAATTTGAAACGGGGTTTAAGGGCAAGATTTTCAGATTTTTTCTGAAGGCCTAGGATTTTATTCGAATCTTAAAGCAAAGCTTGAATTAAAAGAAAAAAGTAACTGCAGTGTTTCGACCAAAGTGACTGGTACTATTCGCCGTTCCAGAAGACATTGACAAAGAGTTAGAACGTCTAGAAAAATAAAGCGTTATAATGGGCGAGTCCGGCAGTATAAGTGAAGAAAAAATAATGAAATCAGAGTTTGCGCTGTTTACTCAATAGGGTTAAATGAATGTTCGAAACTGCATAATTATCCTTTACCTTCAGCGGAAGATACCATTGCAAAGCTGAATAAAGGAAAATTATTCTCTAAATTAGATTTGTCAGAAGCATACGAACAAATTCTTATATACGGGTAGTGGACAAAAATACGCACCAGGGTCTGTTTAAGTTTAACAGATTACCGTTCAGAGTAAAAGTAGCATCTGCAATTATTCAACAAGTGACGGGCACTTTGCTAAGCGGTTTTGATATCTGGACGATGTGTTAATAAAAAGCATAAATCGGAACGAACATGCGAAGTACGTGAACGAGGTGTCTAAAAGAATGGGGATTATGGTTTTAAGCTCTGCATAGACGTGTGAGTTCTTTATACCAAAAATTAATTATTTAGGTGAAGTCATTGATGACAAAGGTAGAAAGTTGGATCTCTTCAAAACCAGCCGGCACCTATCAGTATTGTATCCTTACAAGCATACTTAGGATTTACAGTAGTAACTACATTCCTAACATGAATGAGCTCAGAGCATCTTTAAATAAATTGTTGAAAAAAGATGAAAATGGGAATGATCTGAAGAATGTAAGAAATCATTTCAGAAATTGAAAAAGGCTCTGATTTTTTATTTATCATTAACACATTATGAGCCAGCAAATAGCAAGTGACACTAGCAACCTTGGGTTAGGGGGTATAGTGCTTTATAAACAAAATGATAGAAAAACTAAAAGCTGTTTATCACGTCTCAAGGTCTCTTTTGCCAGCAGAACAAATATACTCCCAAATCAAAAAATAGGGTTAGTAATGGTTTTTGGATGTGCGTTGTGGTGCATTGGATATCGGCTCGGAACGAGAAATCGGGGAGTCGAGTTCGAATTCCAGCTGAATTGAATGCATTCACTTACGCGCAAATACCCTTGGGAAAGGTATTAATCCGCCTATTCCTTCCAGTTATGGTTAAATAACAGGACAGATTGGGTTCTAAAGCCTTGGTCGGCAACCAGTCTACCGCAGAAAGCAATGGCAACCTACTGCGGGATAATCTTCTGCCCAGTCAGTCATGTCTCTTTCGAGACATGATCGCCCAAGTGTGTATCACGTATGGCACTTAATTGACTGAATGGTTTTTGCGGTAAGAAATGTTTCACATGTATATCCAAGGTAGACAGTTTATTTTCAAATGGATCACCGTCTGATGGTGACAATGTTCGCCTAGAAGAAAGCTACCCAAAGCAAACTGGAAGCAGACTACAAATATAGGCGACTATATTACTCAACTATTCCTTTAAAAATAGTATTTATCTTCAAAAAGATGGCGCATAAAGACGGAATATGAAGGTTAATTCCGAGAATGACCGAACCAATAAAAGAAACAGTAATAGCTTCATTGGTTTGTGAGTCAGAAATAAAATAATTTATGTACAACACTGTGAGGGAATTACCTGTTACAATTCATGAGATTACAACGAAAGAGAAGTTTGATGAGTTCATTACTCACAAAATAAAATATTATTGAAAAAAAAGAAAAATAAAGAAATTATTTCAATTTCTCAACACATACCACTGTACGGTAAACAGGTAGTCATTCCGGCAGTATTAACAAAAAGAATACTACGAATCTCCATCCGGGACACCCAGGCATTTCACGTATGAAAGCGCTTATGTAAAGTTTCGTGTATTGAAAAGGAATGGATAAAGACGTTGAAAACTTAGTCAAAAATTGCAAGAATTGCCAGTTAGCGGCAAAATCATTACCCATAAATTCTAACTCATGTCCAAAAATGGACAGGTCTTGGTTTAGGCTACACACAGATAACCAAGGGCGATACAGGTTATATAAGACTTAGTTGTGGTGGATAGCTTATCAAAATGGGGAAAGGTGTTCAGATGCAAATCACTGACAACAAAAATTACACTAGAACTTCTACACGAATTGTTTACAAAATTTGGTGTACCTTATACGATCGAGTCAATCATATATATATATATATATATATATATATATATATATATATATATATATATAAATAATAATAATAATAGTAATAGTAACAAAAATAATAATGCTAATACTAATAATTGTTATACTATATTTTAGTTCGTCTCGAAAAACCCACCGAGAACAAACTCGGAGGGGAAAGAAGGGGAAGTAAAGAAAGAAACAAACGAAGTACATGAGCATACGTCAAATACTCGTAGAAATAAATAAACCCGAGCCGAAAGCCCTAACACTAAAGCGCCCAATACAATAGTAGAGCAACAAAGAAAGAATAAATCTAAGAGCCAACAAACCTACCTAGGTTTTACCCTATGGCTCGTCAGGGTCAGGGCCACTTTACCCTGACGAGCTAGGTAGGCTTGTTGGCTCTTACTTAGATTTATTCTTTCTTTATATATATATATATATATATATATATATATATATATATATGTGTGTGTGTGTGTGTGTGTGTGATGGTTACTACCTCATGGTTGATTATGTATATCACTGTATATCATTGTAAGTCTTTAATTGCACTTTAAAGAAATATATTTCGTTGAGTAGAGACGGAAAACTTCTTGCAAGCTATTTAGTATATAAAAAACCTTTTTAGATATGATACAATGTCTATGCAGGGGATTTGTAAATTGGAGAATGACATGGAACAGGGTTAATTACACTCACTAAGCCAGAACAGCGTGTTCCCAAAAAGAAAACCAGTTGACATAAAAGGATACACCCAGACCGCATGTGTTACATCAGTGTTTTCTTTCCTATAGTTTGGTAACTTAATGAAAGCTAAAATGTCCAATATTCGCAGTGGGCTTACAGCGCTCCTTGAAACCCCCAAACTCTTTCTAAATCCCAGCGATTTTTCGTCTTTTTGTCGATGTATACTGGACCAGAAGCGCAATTCTTCAAACCAATCAACCCAACTATCAACACATATGATTTTATAATGGTGATTGTAAGTGCAAAACCGACTACCCATTTTGGAAGAGCCGAATACAGAATATACAGAAAACTAGTACACCGCGTTCGACAAAGTTCTATAAACGACTCTCCATTAGTTATGAAGTCAGTGCAGACCTCCACTTAGACCGGTTGTCTCAAAAGGCAATCAATCCTATTATTTACCCATTGTTGAAAAAAGATGAAATGGATTCATAACCTTCTGGAGGTTATCTCACCAGCGTGCCGCCATATAAACGTTTCCCCAATTAAAAATGTACACACACATATATATATATATATATATATATATATATAGAGAGAGAGAGAGAGAGAGAGAGAGAGAGAGAGAGACAGATAGAGACAGAGACAGAGAGAAACAGAGAAACAGAGAGAGAGAGAAGCAGAGAAAGAGACAGATAGAGACATAGACAGAGACAGAGAAACAGAGAGGGAGAGAGCAAAAGATATGTTTAACCTAGAGGAATATTGCAAATACATTTGTATGATACATTTGTACGGCTTACTTCAGCCATTTGAGAAATCAGAGGAAGAGAGAGAGAGAGAGAGAGAGAGAGAGAGAGAGAGGGCTAGAGAGAGAGATAGAATGAGAAGGATAAAGAAGGAGGAAATTGTAAAGAGACCTTCTAGTGAAAACTTTAGAGAGAAAGAGCAGGAAAATGATGAATCATCTGAAATATTTCAAGACGTATCATAATCTGAAAATAATGACCCCTAATTAACGAGCATCAAATTAGAATCAAACCCACTCGATCAATGCTAATGTATAATAGTACACAAAAGCCGTTTCTATGCAGGAAGCATTCGGCAATGGCTGACTGAACAATTATATATATATATATATATGTATATGTATGTATGTATTGCTGAATCCAACAAACTATCGCCAAAAGACCCGTAAAAACGAAAAAAGGAAAACGTTAGAAAGGAAAAACTTCAAAACTAATAAAGAAAGAAAATACTAAAAAGCAAACACCCACCTAAGCAGTAAATTAAAGTGCTCAATCCATTGGCTATCCAGACTAGGAAACATTTCACTATCAACCTTTAAAGAGGCACAGCTCGTATCACACACACACACACACACATAAATATATATATATATATATATATATATATATATATATATATATATATGGGTTGTTGCAGCTAAATCCGACACTTGACAAGAAGAAAACAAAATAGGCAATAAAAACAAAATGCAGAGACCCAACAGTTTATTTGGCAATAGTTAGAGTTACATACTACATTGTTATTCACTGTAACCGCCGGCGGCAACGACCATTTCATGGCGGGTACGAAAAGAGTTACACGCTTTGGCAAACATGCCCTTGTCCATGGCAGCTCTCAGAGAATTGACCGTGTTGTGGGCCTGTTCATTGGACTTGGCCTCGATCACGTCCCAGAACAAATAGTCAAGGGCTTACATTCGGTTGAGGACGGCGGCCACAAGTCCGGCGACTAGTAGCGAGGAACATTGTTGAGTAGCCAAGTCGACGATATGCCGAACGCTCAAGGATATTGGTGCAACACCATGTATATATATAAGGAAATGGATGAAAACAGAGATATTTTTATATCCATACGTTTAAACATTATATCTGATGAATACTTATAATTGAGTAATTGATTTTATTATTAAAAAGTATATTTATTTATTTTACATCTACTGCAGACACTTGTGGTGCAGTGGATATCGGCTCGGAAAGAGAAATCAGGGAACTAAGTTCGAATTCCAGTTGAATTCATTGCATTCACTTTCGCGCAAATCCCCTTGGGAAAGGTATTAATCCGTCTCTTCCTTCCAGTTATGGGTTAAATAACAGGACAGATTGGGTTCTATAGCCTTGGCTGGCAACCAGTCTACCGCAGAAATCAATGGCAATCTACTGCGGGATAATCTTCTGCCGGATAATCTTCTGCCCAGTCAGTCATGTCTCTTTCGAGACATGATCGCCTAAGCGTGTTTTACGTATGGTACTTAACTGACTGGCTGACCGTAGGCACATATTCTTCTAACAAGATTTCTCAAATATTCAAGCTGGTAGATAAAAATAAATAAATAAATATATGGTTTGATAATAAAAACAGAGCACTTATTCATAAGTATCCATTAAAAATACCGTTGAAACAATTAAACTAAATGTTTAACAATTACAAATTCGAGATACCAAAATTAAACAAATGCAAAAATTTAAATATTTAGAAAATGTTTTAGGAAAGGATGAAAAATGTAACTCTGAAAGTCAAAGGTACATTGAGAAGGTGACTTTCTAAAGTTAAGCAAATTATTAAGAAATCAAAAAATAAATCTTTGAATTTAGAAATCGTCACCATCTTAACAAGACTTGCTATGATATTCCTACTGGCTAGTTTTAGCCTCTCGTGCAGGCTGTTTTGCTCCACACCTAAAAAAGTAAAGCACTATTCGCTCTTTCTTTGCCTTTTCCTAACCCAACTACCTTACCTCTTTCTTTTCCTTACTAAATTTTATTTCCGGTATACTTAACTACATTATTTTACGTTCGACTGGGGTTGAACAATGCAGGTACTAGTCAGTCACTCAGTTAATTGCCATATGTGATACACGCGCTGAGTGATCATGTCTCGAAAGAGACATGACTGAATAGGCAGAAGATTATCCCGCAGTAGGTTGCCATCGACCAAGGCTATAGAACCCAATCTGTCATATTATTTAACCCATAACTGGAGGAAAGAGAGGGATTAATACCTTCCCCGGGGGTATTTGCCAGTAAATGAATGCAAGGAACTCGGCTCCTCGATTTGTCGTTCCGCGTCGATATCCATTCCTGTTAAAATAGTTATTCTCTTAATGTAAAATTTGAATTTACATCTGAAATATATACATATATATATATATATATATAGTTATCCACAGACATATCTATTTCGCTGTATCACAGCTCATCAGTACGCTTAGACATTCGATTGCTTCTAGCCAGGATTGAAACCCAACTGAATTGTCATCAGTCGGTAATTCTACCTGTGAGATATCGGCGATGGGTTCAGAAAGGCAGACTTTAGCGTGTTATATACAATGTAATCACATGCCAGTAGCCGAGAGTGTTCAAATTCATAATTGAATGAATATATGGTGTCCATAATGTCCGTGTCCGTGTGCATTTTAAAAACTGATACTTTATTTGTATTTGTAATAGAAATAATCTGTAAAAAGTGAGCTAGAACAATTAAACTTGAAAGATAATACTGTTTCAACGAGACGGAGCTCTGCGTGTTAGACAGTTTTTAAATCAGGAATTGGATCGGGAGGGGTGGACCATTTTAGTGGCCTTCCCGTTCGTCAGGTTAGACAACCTTAGATTTTTTATGGAGACATGTGGAAACAATTGTATATGCAACCAAACCTAGTTCATTAAAAGATTTGAAAGTTAAAATAACTAATGTAATATTTCAGACATTACTTTAAATCTGTGAACTGCAAAATCGTATTACCCTTTGTATTGCTAATAATGGAGGACATGTGTAAACTTAAATAAAATTACAATAAAAGCTTAAAAAATATAGATGTATTTCTTTCTAATCCATTTTATAAATTATTTCTATCATAAATACAAATAAAGTTATAATTTTATTTGTATTTGTACGGACGCCCTATATATATATATATATATATATATATATATATATATATATATATAAGTGGATTGAGAGAAAGAGATATCGTAAGGAAGAAAGAGACAGGGAGTATGGCTCCTTGCTTCAAGAGACATATAAAGAGAGAAGAAGAGGGTATGTCTCCTTGTTTCAAGATATATAGTAGAGAGAGAGAGAGAGAGAGAGAGAGAGAGAGAGAGAGAGAGAGATTATGGCTCTTAGTATCAAGAGACATAGTAAGAAAGAACGACAGAGGTTATAGTTCCTAGTTTCAAGTGGCATAGCAAGAAAGATGGAGAGTATGGCTCTTTGCTTCAAGAGACATATAAAGAGAGAAAAAGAGGGTATGTCTTCTTGTTTCAAGATATATAGTAAGAAAGAGAGAGAGAGAGAGAGAGAGAGAGATTATGGCTCTTAGTATCAAGAGACATAGTAAGAAAGAACGACAGAGGTTATAGTTCCTAGCTTCAAGTGACATAGCAAGAAAGAAAGATGGAGAGTATGGCTCTTTGCTTCTACAGCCTACAGCCCATAGTGCCATAAAAGGTCTGACCAATCTAATGCCTGAAAATGTTTTGTAGTATGCAGAAAGTATATTAATTTTTGAGGGAAATGCATAAAGAAACGAATGAAAGAAAATTTATTTTATAATTCGTTACGAATTCTGCTTCGTTTTTTCTTTTCTTTAATTTTTGTATCCATTATACCATCAATCGTTATTAAATCATACCGGAAGTTATAAATCAAGAATTAAAAATCGACATCAGCGCCACTGCTATTCTTTAGAGTTAAAATCAGAACATTGACTGAGCGCGTTATTGCATTTTCTGGTCTGTTTGCTGGCTTAGATATATGTATCCAGCGTTCAAAACTGAATGATGTTAAAAAGTAAAACTTCTTTTATCGCTGATTTTTCATATTCTGGAAAAGCAGAAAATTTCCCATTTAAAAATACTCCATGCAGATTTGCTTTATAATTAATTTTCAGTCATTAAAAAGCTCTCAACCATTCAAAAGCTTCCGCCATTAGAAAACAACGCCATTCAAAAGATTTCCCCCATTAAAAAGCTCTCCGCCTTTTAAAAAAAAGTGTCTACTTAACTAAGTTGAAAAATGTCATTATTCTATATTTCTTATCAAATGTTTAATTCTGGGATCACTTAGTGGGAACCCTTCTAGCTGATAAGAATGTGGCAATACTTCTTAATTTTTTGCTTGTGCTGCGTCTGTTTAGAAAGCGGACGAGAACGGCTCTTCTCATCTTTCTGTCTTTAGTAAATTTTCCTTTCTGCTGTATCAGCTAATCCCTTTTCTGTCTGCTATTTGCACGACCTCATTAGGTAGGTAATTCGTTGAGTCCCTCTGCACCTATTGACTTCAATATATCCTGTGTATGTCAAATTTTTTAAGCAGTTTTTCCTCATTTTATGCCTTAAAAGTTTCAAATGTCTCTTTCTGATGATACGTATAATGTTATTTTTGGTTCTATTTTCTATATAACTTCGTCGTTGCTTACCTGTTAATTTTATGTTATTCTCATTATCCTTCTGTAGAACCACATTTTTTTACCTCAAAAATATACTCTATCTGCAATGAGGTATTTCAGCATTCATTTACGTATGAGAATACAGATATTACATAAAAGTACAGTATTCTTGGTTTCCAAAGAAATCTTTCTCTTTTTAATACTTTGCTTATATTTTCAAAAGCACCTTCTTCGTATTTCGGTGTAACATTTTTAAACAATTCATTGATATCTAAATTTTTGTACTTACTTAATTTTGGTTTCTCCAATTTGTAATACACACGTTGGGTTGTTTCTTTGGCTGACAAACATACATTCTGTCATATTTCAGTAAGTCTTGCTAAAATGGGGACTAATTCTGAAGTCAAGGATTTATCTCTTTCTTAATAATTTGTTTAACTTTATAAATTCACCTTCTTAGGGTACCTTTGGATTTAAATGTTGCATTTTCTACCCTCTTCTAAAACATTATGTTGCATATTATCTAAGTGGTGCATAATTTCACGAAAAAGTGTATTTTTATGAAACAGCAATAATGTGCAAACTGGCAAACAAAAGAAAAATGAATATCGTTTTAAAAAATGTTGGTTGTTGGCAAAGATATGAATGCTGGCAAAATTCGCCGTGTCAGGAAAATATTTGATTGTTTTGAAAACAGCGCAGCCGAGGTGGACGTGAAAATGTTTGTAAATATTGTGCTAAAAGATGACGTAGTCGCTTTTATAAGAGACAAATTATTTGAAGTAGCTAAATTGAGTTGAGATTAGAAGCCAGACTGAGAAAAACACAGAAAAAACGCTGACGAGCGCGGCCTCTGGTTGCCTCGATACGTCTTTGAGGACACCTCCGAATCCACCTCCTACTCTACGCCACGTCACCTGAAGAATGAAGAAAATACGGTCGTCATTTCATTAAGTGAGAATATCGCGCAAGCAAGGCAACCATTTAAAAGAGAGAAGATAACAAGTGTTGCTGCCCCGTCTAATTAATAATTGCTGTTTAATTGAAGGTTATACAATATACATGTCATTTTGGTTGCAGTTTAATTTTCGTCGTAATGGTATGGAGTATACAAAAGTTACTAATATCTTTACATTTTTGCACTTGTTTTATTTTGGTGTTTTCAATTTGTAATTCAGAGTTGAGTTGTTTCTTTCTCTGACAAATACACATTATTCCTGCTGAAATTTAGTCTTTTTTCTTTTTTGCTACCAATTGTTGGATCTTTAGTAGTTTCCTGCCTTCATTTTTTAAAATACTGTGTTATCTGCATATCTTATCTTATGGCATTTTAGTTCTCTTAGCAGTGCTTTGCTTTAGAGGTTGAAAAAGTCCGGTGAGAAGACTCGTACTAGTCTCACGCCCGCTTCTATTTTTGTGTATTTATCGAATTTATTTACTATTTTCATGCAGCCAGTTTTCTCTTAGACTTAATTTGTTTATTATGTTAATATCCTCCTCGAATATACAAAGTTAAACAAGATTGCTAAAAAACCTCAGACATATTTTAATTTAATGTTAAAACATTATTACTCGTATTTGAGTACATACTCAACGTTTTTATAATTAAACAGTATGCTTACTTTTTCTACTCACCTGTATAATCGAGAAATCTTATTCGAAAATATGTTGCCTCCGGCAGGATTCAAACCTACTTTCCTTAGAAGAAAACGCCAGTTGATATGACGTGTTTTGACCGCTCGGCCTCGACGGACTTAGAATTTAACGAAGCCTAAAATCATTCTTTTAATCAAACGTTTTCTTGATTTTTTGAATCGATATATATATATATATATATATGCTTGATAAATACATAATTTTATTTTTTCATAAACGAAAGTCGAAATAGTTTCCTGATGAATGCACATTTTACAGTGACAGAAACAAATCCCTTTAAATTTACGCCCACAGTTATTCTTTTACAGCGAAACTATATTGAGAACTCTAGAAGTTATGTCAAGATTCATCATTGGTGGTCACAATCTGAACGACATAAGATACGCAGTTGATGCAATGCTGATAGCCGACACTGAAAGAAAACTACAAGACCTTCACAAAAGGTAGATGAAGAAAGTCAAATGAAAGAACTACAAATAAACTACAAGAAAATCGAATGTATGGTTATCAGGAAACAGAAGAGTCCAAAATACCGAATACAGCTGGGGAATACTAAAACCAAGCAAGTACAAAAAATTTAAGTACTTGGGAAGTGTTCTAACGGAAGACGGAAAGTGTAACACTGAGATCCGAGAGCGAATCGGAATGGCCGAGGACGCATTCCGGAAACAGAGCAGATTATTAAGAGAAAGGAAAATTTCGTTAGAAACAAAGAAGACGGTACTTGAGTGCTATGTGATGCCTGCCCTTCAATATGGCAGTGAACGCTGGAGAATATCATCAAAGATGAAGGGAAAACTTGAAGCAAGTGAAATGTGGTTTTACAAAAGGATGCTGATAATGCTGCGAATATCATGGATCGAGCATCTGAGCAATGATGAGGTTTTAGAAGGTATGGAATCGAAAAGGAAATTGAGACTGATTATCAGAAAGAGACAGCTGACGTTCATGGGACATGCAATGAGGAAGGAAGGCTTAAAGAATCTGATACTCACATGGCAGATAGAGAGAAAAAGAGTCAGGGAAAAGCAGCGGATAGCAGGACGGAAATCATAGAGGGGTTTGTGTCGGGTAAAGGAGAAAGTGTGCTGAGAGACACCAGGGATAGGGAGACGCGGAAAGCCGTGATCGCCTACGTCCTGAAGGGACATGACACATCGAAGAAAAAGTAGAATGTAGCCAGTGATAACACAGGTAAGATTAAGTAAACAAAAATAACTAAAAATTTATGCATTTATAGATATATATATACTGGAACTGCCTAACACATCACCTCTGTTGCAGCCTCAACAGACTTTAAAATCGCTTACAAGATCTTCTAGGTAATGAATTATTTTGCACCCTACAACCTTTTTGCCATAAACAAAATGTCGCTAACCTGTCGTTAGTTCCATTGAATAGTTTTTGAAGAACTACATTTCGTTGTGCAGTTGTGGTACAGTGGATATCGGCTCGGAACGAGAAATCGGGAAGCCGAGTTCGAATTATAGTTAAATTCTTTGCATTAATTTACGCGCAAATATCCTTGAGAAAGGTTTTAATCCGTCTTTTCCCTCTAGTTATAGGTTAAATAACAGGACAGATTGGGCTGTATATTCTTGGATGGCAAACAGTCTACCGCAGTAATTAATTGCAACTTACTGAGAGATAATCTTCTTCCCAGTCAGTCATGTCTCTTTCGAGACATGATCACCCAAGCGTGTATCGCATATGGCACTGACTGACTGACATTCTATAGGTGCTCAAGTTTAAACTTTTACAGCAAAGACAAGCAAGCGGGTAGTTTTCATTTACTTCGTATATCTTTTGTAAGAAGCAAGTTCTATTCTTGTAGCTTCTTCCAAGAACATGGCCCCTCTGAGTATGCTTCTCCGTTAACTAGAATCTTAAACATTTAAATTTAGAATCAGCCTTTATTTATTCTATATATCGTCCTTATATACAATTCTTATGTACATAAACACAACCCAATTCAGCGAGGCTCTTACCCTGAGTTTCTCTTTGGTTTTGTATTGGGTGAACACTAGTATAAAAAATACTTATATTTTTCCTGGCGGCTGGTGGAAAAAATTAAACGATTGACATCGACACATTTTAGCTGTAGTTGCCGTCGCCCATTTATATTAATCTAAAAGAGAAAAACAGCTAAGTAATACTGGAAAGAGAGGAAAATATCGTTCGAAAGGAAGAAAAGAATATGAAACTTTTCTGACATATTTATAAAGACACCATATATCGTCCTGAATTTAGATAAATTTTAAAGAAAAATGTGTGTAAGTATTCTTAGATGTCATTTGTAGAAAAAATCTTTTTTTTTTTAAAGTTTCACCCCAAGCAACGTTGTACCGCCACTTATGCTCAGGGGGCTACATAAAAGTTTAGCCACATGAACCAGTTACAGGTGTGAAGACAGTTGCGAAGGTAGAGAGAAAGAAAAAGAACGAGATATACATGGTGATATAAACAGAACTGGAGTCAAGTGGATAAGAGATGAGTACTGACATTGCATTTAAATTTGTGAAGGTTGTAGCCGTCAGGAAAGCAAGTATATGGAAAGGAGTTCCAAAGGTGGAAAGTTCGAAAAAAGAAGCTGATGGAGTAGAAATGTCGGATGTATTTGGTTGATCTAACTGTAAATAGGTGGGACCATGTTGCCAGTCTGGTTTCACGAGTAAATTCTCCTGGCGGGGGCAAGTAAAGTATAAGAATAAAACTGTACTTAATCTTAGACTTAACCGATGCGTTTCATTATCTGATAGACTATTTTACCGCAATCGAAATGCGTTTGTTTCGTAACTATGAACAAAAGCTAAATGTTGTTAGTTACTCGAATGTTTTTCTAAATTACAAGACGATCATAAATATTCACCAAGTTAACCGAATTCGTCAAATTAAATTACGTCACTCAGTATTCACGAAAATTTTAAAATAAAAAACAAGAGCTATCAAGTCCAGTAAGTAAGATAAGATGCCATAAGAAAGATTTCCCGTCCTTTTCATCATCAAGACAATCTTAAACTCAAGCATCTGCTAGTGACAATTGATCTTAACCTTGACAGTCACGTTCCTATTGTGAACGTCTTTTCTTACTCATTTTGCGAATCGACGTACCTGTTTTTTTTTTCTGCATGACTCGGGCCCGCCTCCTGTTGTCACTACAAAGATAAGTATAGCGAAAGGAGTAACTATTAACTCTAACAAGACAGAATGCATTGCTATCGTTAAAAAAAAGACAAACGAAATGTGCAGAAATATAAATATCTAGCAAGAACAACGAAAAACGTCACATTTAAATTCGAAAAAATTATGATTATTTTCAACGGCTTATCATGACTTAAAGCCAGAAAATATTTTTGGATTGCAAGAAATATTGGTAATATTTTATTTGTTCCCCGATAATTTTTTATTGAAGAAACCTAGCATTTTTCATGTTATCGACCAGAAAAAATCGGACTATATCTCACTCCTTACCACCGTTCTCATATCTGATTCACCGCTGAATGACTTGAGGCGTAGGATACTTATTTCGGCCTATTTACTTCCTTTGAGCAATTACTCAGAGATATGTTTGTTTTCGGAACTCAATTTCCACGTAGTAATTGCAAAAAGGGAGTAAAAGGTCCGAAAATCGGCAAAATACGCGTGAAGTCATTCTGCAGTGAATAACATATTTGAAGCGTGGTTATGGGGTGAGATAAACAGCGACAAGATGTTCAAAATTTTTCTGTTCGTTAACTTAAAAAAAGTAGGTTTCGTCAATAAACAATTATCGATTTGAGTTCAGCATTTACATTTGCACGGAAATAAGGATGTTTTGGACAGATTTGAAGGGGTAAAGGCCTTCGGAGAACAAATCAAAAATTTACCGAAATATTTTGGAGATATGGTTTAGTAGTACAGTCTTATTAATTAATACATAAAGGTGGGTAGGATGGGTTCATTTCTATTCCGAAAGTAATTTACCCGTAAGTGAATTTAACGAAACCAACTGGAATTGGATCTCGTTTTCACGATTAATATTTCCAGTCCTTTATATGTTACACCACCTGCCCATTGAAGCGGACAGTACATGGTATTCTCAAGTGGTCACTCGTCTAGTTACTAACCAGGCTCGACTTTACTTAAATACATTGATCGGACGGAAATCTGTGATTTAACGTGGTGCAGTCGTGAGTCAAATTCAAGAATGCATAGGCGTAAAGAAACGTGTCTTTCAGAAGTTACGCAAATAGACGGGGTGGTTGTAATTAGAGAGGAAACCGAATATATTTCGAATAATAATGAATAATTTTTATAATACTAGTAAAATTGTTTGAAGACCTGCAGAAAAAAATAAAGGACGAAGAGGAACTTTCCCGAATATTCAATAAAATGTTTTTGTTGATGTTTCGTTCTTTTTGTTATTTAATTTTAATAAACAGATAAAAGTAAATATAATAAAAAAGTAATAATATTAATGTTAATAATAAAAAAAGATAATAATAACTAGATAATAAAGACAACAATGCCAGAGATAATGATAAATATATTAACAAAGGCAATGACAATAAATATAAAAATAAATTAAATAACAATAAACACTACAATAAAGTGACAATAAATGAGATAATAATTAAGAGATATAATATTAATAAAAAAAATCAATAAATTAAAAGGAAACAAATGTTCATCTTCACGATGTTCGAAACGTTGTACGCTCCGGCTCTATTCCGATAATAGTGCTCAATTACAAGTGACCCAATGGATAAAAAAAATTGTTTGACCCAACGTGTTGTGTGTTCAATTCCTAGCTACCGCAGTTGTAAACAAATAACTTAGAGAGATGAGCTAAAGGGAGATAACTAAGACATCCGGAAATTAAACGGCCCATGAAAAGAGAACAATCTACCCCAGTGATCAAAATAAAGAATCCTGTTCGAAATTTCAAACACCTGAAGAAGGCCGGAGCGTTCAACGATCGAAACGTTGTGAATATTAATATGACAATAAAGATGAGGACAACAGTCCGAACAATGTAAATAATATAAATACTACCTCATCTCAGAAGTATAGACGAATATTAAACTTTATCACTCTGTATATAACTTCATTTACTGTAAAAAGCGTTTAGCCTGCAATTGAAGGTGACTCAACTCTTAAACGCTAGTTTCTTTGAATTTCATACTTGAATATGCTATGCCAAGAGAAAACAAGTTTGAGTGAAATTAACAATAAGAATACAGAAGTTGAGAAGCCTTGAAAATAAATGCAGCGAAAAATTAAGTAATATTATTAATGTTCTGTTCTAAAGATTAATGATGGTTGGTTAGTTTGACGGAGTTCATTTGGTTCTTAAACATGGAGATAGTAAAATATTTTATTTAGATATCACTTTTGCTGTTATTTCAGAATTACCGACACGTGATCGTATCATTAATAAACTAGCTCTACTTTTATGTTAGTGCAGATTCTGTCTTGGTCTTTATCTCCTTCGTCATCGGGAAGAATACGTGGCAAATGAACTTTACGCCCTGACATTAACTTCACAGGTCACCAAACATCTGATATCAGCCGGAAATGCTGCTCATTTAAGATAATGGAGCCAATTGAACATGACTACGCACTGTGCTTACGTTTCATTTTAGAGAACATAGATGAAGCTGCTCGACAAGCTCTTAGCTGCCGGAATTGCTGAAGCAAAGTCGATGTTTCTTCTTGCCGAAAGATTCTATCTCAGATGTGTGATAACAGAAAGTAGTTTCTACAGAAAGATAGGATTCACTGATATCTTAGAATGCTTAATGCCAGTTACAAACGTTTTATGGACTATTGGAAACGTGTCTTGAAAATAAAAGATGAAGCAGCAGTTCCCATAAGAACAATAGCAATGTAAAAAACATTGATTCTCGAATTTGTTTTGGCCAATGAACACTTTTCACAATATGATAGACTATATTTTGAAACCCGCTTTTCAAGATTGTCCGACTCGTGGTTGCGATACAAAATCATATCTATATTATTGACAATACCCATCATTTTCCATATTGATACATTAAGATTTAGATGAATAATTTCTAATAGAGGAGTTTTTTTTTTTGACACTCATCATCTACTACAAATTCTGTCAATAAAAACACGAAACTTAATAGACATTTACTTTCCTAATACAGCGAAATTTGAGCACGGTATTGCGCGCTGTTTGAGAAGACCTGGTTTAAAATAACACACACACACACACACACACACACACACACACACACCATGAATCGGAATAGGATAAAGAACAATATATATATATATATATATATATATATATATATATATATATATTGTCGACTGCACGATTCAGTTTTTCATGCGTTATGCAATCATTAGGTACATATTACAAACTGACCTTTTAATAGATTTGAATTTAAGTTCACTCGATGTTCATGGAAGTTAAATCTTATAAATTAGGGTTACTGCTTTTTAATAACAAACGTAAAATTTAAATAAACAAAAACTATATTGAGATAAAAAATTAAAACTAAAAGTTTAAAAGTAAAATTATAAAATTTTAATTTTAAAATTAAAAACAAAATTAAATGCAGAGAGATGAAACCAAAGGAGCGTAATTCATAAATAATAATAATAATAATAATAATAATAATATTTGCGGTGGAAAGAAAGAAAGAAAGAAAGGGGAAGTAATGAACTGAGGACGAGAGGGTCAAGAATATAAAGGAATCCGTACCAATCGTGGTCTAATAATTTATTTTTTATGGCAGCATGTGGTCATTATATCGTTCTTTTTTGTGTACACAGACATTTCACACTTTTAATCTTAATATTTTATGACAAATCACAACTGAATATTAGAATATTTTGCAATAGTCATACTCGAGTGTTTGTTATCATCATAGTAAGTCATCATCATCTATCTATCTATCTATCTATCTATCTATCTATCTATCTCGATCTGTGTGAATTCACAGGCCAGTAGATATAGGGTGTTCTAATAATTTGGGTCGATTCTAAATGTGAATTAAGTTTAGGCGTCTAATGATTTTTTTTCAATTTCTTATAGATTGAACAACTTCAATCCCTGGTAATTTCAACCATGGAAAAATTAACAATATAACAGCGTGTTAAAGTTATCGTAGCTTATTACGCAAATGGACGTTCAAACAGAAATGTATTTGGTTTTATAGAATGAGAAGTTCTCAGACCACATCATCTCTCGAAACAGTGATATCAATTGGCCACCACAATCGTGCGACTTGACGCATTTAGATTTCTTCATTTGAGGTCATATCAAAAGTAAGGTCTATGTTAACAAGCCAACAACTATTCAACAGCCGAAAGAAGAGATAATTAGGCATATTGATGAGATCGAGAAGCAACTATGCAGAGACGTCATCAAAGATTTTGACCATCGCCCAAAGACTTGGTGGACGTTTGGACGATATTATATTCCACACGTAACTTCCATGACTTAAATAACATATTCCAATAGGCAAATAAGTAACAATAAAACAGTAAATACAATGACACCAATTTTTACTGCCAACTCCGATCCGTCTTAATAAAACATACTATATAATTAACACTTTTTACAAAGAAAAATAATGAGAAATTCGTTCGGATTAAACATTAAAACTATCCTTAGAAAAGGCATATATAAATTACATATATCAATTACATTTATATACTTTGGATTTTGGCAATTTCTCTCAGTCTGTTGCTTGAGCACAACTCATAATGCACTTATCTGTGCATATGAAGTGACTAAGTTTCTAATGTGCAGTTTCACGTTTATATCTCTGAAAAAGAAACAATTATCTCAGGAAAAGATATGTATGAAGATATGAGACACACTTCTATTTCAAACGCTTCGCTGAAATGTATCGATTCTCTAAAAGTCTGCTATTAAGCAAAAAGCATAACCAAATGCCTATGAAGCTCACTAATTGTTTTCTGTTGGTCGTTTGACATTAGTATGCTTGATGCAATCTTTATTTAAAAGTCAATGACGGCAGTGAATGCAGGACAATATCATCGAAAATGAAGAAAAAAATTGAAGCAGCGGAAATGTGGTTCTACAGAAGGATGCTGCCGATATCGTGGACCGAGCAAGCGAGCAACGATGAGGTGTTGGAAAGAATGGCAACGAAAAGATAATTAATAGTGAGCTCCAGGAAGAGACAATTGAAGTTCCTGGGACATGCAATGAGGAAGGAGGGCTTGGAGAACCTGATACTGACAGGCTAGATAAAGGAAAAAAGAGACAGGGTAAATCAGCGATAATATATTTGAAGAGCCTGATCAGGTGGATGACGGATCGGGGGTTGCGAGGTGTAACAGGAGAAAACATACTAAGAGCCACCGGGGATAGGGAGACAAGCGCAAGGCACATAGAAGAAGACTGTGTCGCGGTGTCAATGTACTTGTGACCATGTTCCTCTTTGTCGTAAAATGTTCGCCCGCGAGGGCAATTCCCGCAGTTTTATTAGCAACCAAACATAACGATTTTCTGAACAGAAGTATTTATACGCGCCGGTTACTAAATCTGTTTGAATTATTTCTTTGGAGTGAGTATTTTCTGAATTTAAACTGTAAAAATTATATCTATATGTATTTTTCAATCAATAAAATTAACGTACCATTAGTGGTGCAAATAATCCAAATTGTTGGCGGACTTATTTTACGACCTATTCCGTCTAGTTTTTAAACCACTTCCACAATCTAAGAAAAAAATCTTACGCGAGCCTGTGTGAATTGTTACCAACTAATGAAAACCATATACTAAAATTTCACACTTCTGCGTGAAATTAGATTTTGGAATTCTGTTACGGATATAAAAATAGAAGCCTACTGCTTTTTATTGTCTCCATTATAATTAAGATATAAATATATATATATATATGTAGATGATTATATATAGATATATAATGTAGATGACCTCCAATATATATATATATTGGAGGTCATCTACATTAAATCAGAGTAACAACACTTAATAAAATCACATTTGAATCTAGTCACAACACATTACATTGCATTTATACACATGGTTCTGTTAACATTCCCGTCACTCACGCGGTGTGACGTCTAATTATGAATTTACGAACTACGTCTGCTATTCGGTGACCGTTATTGTCGCATAGCAATGTTTATGTCAACACAAAAGAAATCATCTTTGATGGTGGATGTCTTTATTCTAACGTCACTGTTACCTCTCTGAAAATGGCCAATGTGAGCGAAAGCTTAGAACCAGCATAATAAACATATATCCAAATTTTGGACAAATTCTGTCTTTATTTTCACATAAAATTAAAATGAAATTACGATGTATAGAACGGCTCATGTATTAAAAATAATGGACATTGATTGTCTGTTATATTTAACAATATATGTTCAGAATATATATATATATATATATATATATCAGGTAGAATCGCCGACTGATGTCAGTTCGGATGGATTTTAATTCTGACTAGAAACAATCGTATGTCTAACCGTACTAATACTGCGAAACAAGATTGCCTGCGAATGACTATTCACGCTCTTGTACGCCGATTGAGCACTATGGAAAAATGGTCGACTTTAAAATCGGTAGCTGCTCACACATTTACACATTCAACAATGAATGTTGGGGATCACTCCATTTTGGATACAAGAATGGATTCGTCTAATGTCTACATATAATCCTGCTTATACAGAGAGTTGAGTTAAATGGAATAGTTGTACAGCCGCTTTTTGGTCAGTAAGAATATAGACTCATTAACCGGACATACTTCTTCACTACAAGATTGTATATATTGTTTTCTACTAACAGTATTTCTGGTATTCCTGAATTGACTAACCCGTGTTCCAGTTTGTATATTTTTGTTCAATATAACTTACATTTTTTATCTCCATATCAGCTTTTGTCATTTATTATTTTGTGTGGTTTCCCAACAAGAATCCACAACAATGAATTTGAACACTCTCAACTTCTGGCGCGTGTTTACGTTGTATAAAACACGGTAAATTCCACCTTCCTCTACCGAGCACTCATAGCTCAGAGGTAGAATCGCCTACTGATGTCAATTCGGTCTGATTTCAATCCTGGCTAGAAGCAATCGTATCTCTAATTGTACTGATAAACGGTGGTACAGCGAAACAAGACTGTCAGCGGATAACTATGTTTTTGAATATATATATATATTTCCCTCTTGTCACGCTCATGGAGGGAGAGAATACCGAGTCAACGTCGGCTCAGTTCATTCTCTTTACTACTAGTTTATAAATTTTACTGATTGATTATTTTTTTGTATATATATATATTATTTTTCTCCTGTCATGCAGAGGATGGGATAATCTCTGGGGAAACAGCTAATAATCCTTTCAAATATTTTACCGTTAATATATGCCGGCAGAGTACAATCGTTATATCATAAAAATGTGCAAAACTATTCCATCATAGCCATGAGCTCATTTATCGCATCATAACAAACTGCTCACTTATTACATCATAGAAAGGGGTTCACTGATTGCATCCTAACGTCTCATATCGGATGTTTGGAATGAAGATAACTATATTTACAATAATAATTGCTCGCATATATAAGTTGCTTTATGATGTGCGTTTCGATTAATTTAGTACAGCAGCAAAAACCATGATAAATCTATCGTGATATTGAAGATAAAAGTTTTGCCCGGTAAAATTATCATTTTCCGATAGCAAAACGAGAATTATGATTTCTTGTTGTCGTTAAGACAGTTAAAAATATATATATTGAATTGCTTATTTTTTTTTATGTATTATCGTTGAAAGATAATATATATACACTAAAGTAATGTCTATCTGTTAAGAAGTTTATCATCGAGGTTAGGTAATCTATAAACATTAAATGTCCATGAATAGCCATCATAACAATTTTTTCCGCTATAAAACATTGATAACCTAAAACTGTTTTTCTTTCTTATCTGTTCACTGCCTGACAATCATATTCAGCGAGGAATTTATGTTGTTTATACCCAGTAGTCAAAACAATGCCCGAATTTTATAATGAATGACCTCCGTTTAAATTTTCTTTTCGGTTTTCAAGAAACACTGCGGTTATGTTGAGAGCATTAGTAAAGAAGTATCAGTGATTGGAATGGAAGCCTAATGTGTTTAGAATATAGCTGGCTTTCGTGAAAGAGAAGCCTAGCAGGAGCATTGAATTGAATTGGTTTAATTGCTGAAAGGGCTTCACCCCAGGAATTGAAACTTACGGAAGATTTGAAGAGAATTTTTCTATGCTGTCGATTTTTTTATTTCATGATTATATCTGTCTATCTTATATATATATATATATATATATATATATATATATCAGAGATAGCTAACGTTGCCCTAGGAAAAATAACTTCTGTTAAAACAATAAAACAAAAATATCTTTCAAAATATATTTCTTATGGCAAAATAAACGGAGAAATATTTATATTATTTGCACATAAAAACATATTCGTAAACTCTACACTGATTTTCAAAAGACAAAACTATTTGTGAAGACTTCTGTGAGCATGAAATTAATTTTACTCGCTTCAGTTGCAAAAATTGAAAAGTTGTTTAATAATTAAACTCCAGAACGACTAACAAAGTCAGCCATGAGTTGTTTGTTTAGCGGCTTATCAACATCTCTGGGTTGTTTAATGCCAAAATCTAAATATTGTGTATGACATTTTATGCTTTCAGGGTAAAAATATGTTTGTAAATATATATTATGCAGATCATAAAATGTATTGTTAGACATTTTACAATAAAAATGTATTGCCCACACCTTGGGCCCTAATATGTGTTACTACCTTTGGACAGAATGGACCTAGACATCGGGGCAACAGCACTTAATAAGTGGTTCATCGCTCCTTAAAACCTATAATCTCCCTATCAGAGGCCTTGCTGCCGGATTTAATTTATCATACCCAGGCCATGGAAAAAGCATGTAAATATCACGTTCAGAGAATTGATCTTGAATTAATGTATTTGTATCTTGTTGATGGCTACTGTAAGCGGATCGTCACTTGGAATTGAAATCTCTTGGATTTAAATAGCAAACCTAATAGAATTACAGATCCTAAGAATTTAAAACATCCTCTTATCTTTTTGCCTACTGTAATTAAGATAGTTATCTTGATTAAATGTGGAATAAATTGTTTGACAGCTTGACGAGTCCTATTGTTAAAATTTTTCGGGTCGGGAATTTTTAGAGATAGACGTCGAGAAATTATCCGAATCCTATACGGAGGAACACCACTCAACACAACTTGGCGAGAGAACTAAATTTGGTTCTGAACAGCATTCGAACCTTTAAATTTATTTCTCTGACTTGTAGATTCTTTGGAGTCGGAATATTTGGTTCACAATGCATTTGAAAATTTCACTAATATAGACACTCGTTCACATATTGAAAAGGACTAGGTAAAACTTCTATTAATGGACAATTATCTAAATTAATTTCAGACCGCCAATGACACATTACACTATACATTATTGTAATCTTTACCAGTTTCTCATTCTTAGAATGGTACATTTTCAGTTTCTTTTCAAAGTTTTTATTTTTAATCTGTGCACACATCCTGTAACTTTTCTCCTTTAGGACGTTGGCTATGATGTCTCGTTACAATTCCCTGTCCTTTGTAGCTCTTAATAAATGTTGTCTCTTTAGTATCACCCCATAACACTGTTCTGCAATCTATACCCACAACCTCTCTAAGTAGGTAACTCCTTGCTTTCCACTGTTTCCTTTTGTATTCAATTTGTATTATAAGTATCAATTTTTCTATGCCATCTTTCTTCATGGTGTTTCCTAGAAGTATTATGACTGAACAAGAGAGCAACAATTGCAGATCTAGGAAGCAAAAGGAACACTTATACATAGCAAATAAAAGAGCCAATTAAAAAATTGGCTCTTTTATTTGCTATGTATAAGTGTTCCTTTTGCTTCCTAGATCTGCAATTGTTGCTCTCTTGTTCAGTCATAATACTTGACAATATCATGGACAATATCCTAGTACGATTTCTTTTAAACTTTTAAGGAATTCACAACACCTCATGTCGTCTATATTAAAAACGAATGTACATTAATGTTACTTTTGAAGTATTAAATTTGTCGAATTAAAAGTCAATTCGTAAAATCTTTAGGAATTGATTTGTTTAATTTTCGGATAGGAAATTGTGCAGGAACGTGGTGCTCGTACGGAACAAAGAGCGGGAAATCTGTTTTTTTTTACGATATACAAAAAGAATGATGAATTAAAAATAAAGAGTGTTTTAAAAACGGAGAGCGGGAATGATGAAAAATAAAACACGAGTGGTTAACGTTACTAGGGGATATCTTCATTTGAAACAGGTGAGAAAAACGGCACTTGACAGAGTAGAATGAAAAGAATGAAAGAACAGAGGAAGAAAAGTCTTGAGGCTGTTGCGATGTATTTCTACAAAAGAATGCTGTGAATTGGACGGGCGGAGCAAGTGAACCATGTGAAAGTTTTAAAGAAAGCAAAAAAAAACCCAAAAAACCAAAAAAAACGGTCGTTGAATTAGAAGCAGAAAGTGAAGCATAATGAGGATAAAGAGCTTGGAGAATTTAACTCACACGGGCGATACTGAAATTAACAGGGGTAGTAAACAGTCAGTACCATAACCAACAAACTTGCGTAAATGACTAGCCGAAAAGGGTCTTGAAGTGCCAGTAAAGACAAAAGAGAGGTAGATGTGGAGAGCAATCATCTTCAATCTCAACGAAGTGACCTGGTACACAAAATAAAAATTATTTTATCTATATTTTATATATTTGGAATTTTTTTACATGTTTCATCTACGATAATATTTAGCTGAATATTGCATTCGATTATTAGTTTATTTCTACCAATACTCGTTATTTGATGCATAGGGTGATGCCATGTGTTTTTACAAATTATGCTTTGGGTCGAGGTAAATCGAAACGTCTCTCTACTGTTGCTAATTGGTTTTGTATTGCCTAGACTGGGAACTGTATTTAGGATTATCAGTTAAATTTAATGCTGAAGGTTTTTTTTTTTGTGAGACGGGATTTGGGATCTTCGAGAGAATAGTGTAGTGCAAGAGCTGATATGTTGTAATAGAAAAAACTATGGAATCAAAAACATGGGTTCCTCGAAATAATCATATCTGTTTAGTTTCGTATCGAAACATAAAAAAGCAATTTTCAAAAAGACTAATGAATTTTTTATCTACTAAACTTTTATCAGTTTAAACGTTATTTTTAGTTAATAATCATAAAAAGTATATTGTTTAATAAATAAACGGGACGTCTATTCAAATATGAGTATCCACTAAATACGACGAAAAGGATTTCAAGTAAAAGCACTGTTCAGATCATACGTTGGCAAGCAAAGATTTTCTAGCCCAGTTGGAAAAGGCAAGTCGGAACTAACAGCAGTTTCCTTCTACTCAGGAAGTAGTATCTAGCAGATACTTCTTTCACGAATTTCAACCATTTTTCCAACGCATGTCTATGTCATGAGTGTGCTTATTTTTTTATCGATTAAAATCTCTGTAGATTTTAATCCAAAGATTTTAATCTAAAGAATCTGTATCTGTATACTAAGTGAGGTATTCCACGCTTAACCTAGAATTTTTTCTTCATGCAATTTTTGAGCATATATTGTTTAACGCCGATGGTGGGTTAAAAAAAACATCTCAGTAGACGTTTAAAACCATGTCAAACTTTTAAGTTAACATAAATGCACAATTATCACTTGGTTTTTGCGTTCTTAAGAAATACTTTTGCAATAATTATTTTTTCTCAAAAGTACAACAGGGTATGTATGAAATTATGACTTTTTTTTATTAATAAGCCCCCCCCCCTAACGCATTAGAACAATTATATTCTGACACAGTCCCTTGTTATTGATTACTCGACTTATCTATCTGGAGAGAACATATTTTGCTTTAATCCATCCGTGTCTAATTTTTTTTTTTGAATTTTTACCAAAAAGTTTAAATTCGTACTATTTTATTTATACTAAATATATAAAAAAAGTCATTGCGTTATTCTAAGAAAAAATAAAGTTTTACTTTGGTCCTTATTTTAGGATCAAACTCATAGAGCATGGTATATTTAAGCAAAATTACTTTACTGAGACATCAGTGTTGCCAATATACATCAAACAGTAGGTGATATATTTGAAAGACACTTAATATTTTATGAATATCTAAAGATATATCTGAAAACAGCAGGAATTGCTGAAATATGGTAAATTATCCTTCTTGTCCTAAATAAGGACCATGGTCACTAATGGGTTAATAATACTTCTCAAATATTTAGGCCAGAAGACGAAAATAAATGTACCGTTCAATAAATATGATTATTCACTAATGAATATGAGTGGTTGTGTGAGTGAGTGAGTCAGTGAGAGATTGTGTGTGTGTGTGTGTGTGTGTGTGTGTGTGTGGGAGAGAGAGAGAGAGAGAGAAAGAAGTTGAATGAATGAATCACTCAATCAATCAATCAGTTGGATTAGTAAAAAAATATTAACTCTGTAATTCTATGTTTAGGCACAAAAATGTCGGGAGATCTATGATGAAAGAAGTTTAACTTAAATTTTGCCATGACTTTCCTTCGCAGCTGAATTGCTTCAAGCGTACCATGTTTAACGGTAGTTTCCTCTTATCTGGGGAAACTGGTTCGAATCTTATCGGAGAGCGCTAATTGTTATTTAATAAGATCTTAAAAAATCTCTGACGGTAGACGAAAATAAATAAATATACTATTTAACAAACAAACTGCACATTTACTCAAAAACAGCTATCCACTAAAAATAACGTTAATGGTGATAAAAATAGATAGATATCTATAGAAACATATTTTAAATATCCCTCAATTAATATGCAAATAGTGACACTTTAACATTGTTTATCAATCTATTAAGAAATTGCGCGTAAATAATAAAAAAGAAACAAACGCAGTGGCCTGGCGTGTCTTTGGAATGCATCAGAAAAAATGTCTAAAATTCCCAAAAAATGTCTTAAATTCGTGAATAAATGTCTGAAAGTCGACTTTTTCGTCTTGTCAAAAATATATTCTACTATTAGCAGTTTTGAGAGTCTTCATTTGAACTGTCTTACGTCCAAAATTTTTAAGTCATTTGATCAAATTTTTATGAAAGGAAGTGGGAAAGTTCCACTCTTTTGTTTTTTTATGTGCACCTTGCTTGCATTTCCCACAATTCTGTGAGCCGTTACACATTGGTCTGGGGCTGTCAATTTACCCATCTGGACAATTAATTGATATTGCAGAGGTTGCCATATCTGGAAGATAGTTTTCCAAGAATTTCAACCATATTTCCGATGCATCTCTATGTCATAAAGAAAGCAATTTTCCAAAGAATAATGGATTTTTGATCTATTAATTCGATTGATTTTTATCAATTTAAACGTTGTTGTTTTTAGTAAATAATCATAAATAAATATTCTGTTTAATAAATAAACGGGGCGTCTATTCAAATATGAGTATCCACTAAACACGACGAAAAGGATTTCAATTAAAAGCGCTGTTCAGACCATATGTTGGCTAGCAAAAATTTTCTAGCCCAGTTGGTTAAGGCAAGTCGGAACTAACAGCGGTTTCCTTCTGCTCAGAAAGTAGTATCTAGCAGATACATCTTTAACGAATTTCAGCCATTTTTACAATGCATCTCGATGTCGTATATGTGTGTTTTTTTTTATCGATACACAATCACTGTAGATTTACAACTACATCTGAAAAACTTGTATCTGCATACTGAAGTATACCACGCTTAACCTAGTATTTTCTTCTTCATGCAATTTTTGAGAATATATATTTTTAAAGCTGATGATTGCTTATTCCTAAAAGAAAACATCTCAATAGATCGTTTAAGTAGTATCAAATATTTAAGTTAACATAAATGTACAATTATCACCTTGGATTTTTGTACTCTTAAGAAAGATATTTTTAAAGTAAATATATTTTTCTAAAAAGTACAACAGGGGATGTATAAAATTATGACTTTTTCTTCATTAATAAGATCCCCTGACGCATTAAAAGCAGTTATATTTTCTCAACCGTCCCTTATCATTACTAATTACTCTCCTTCGTTTATCAGGTGCCTTAACTTTCTTTTTCGCCAATGTGCTGTGTCCCTTCTAAACGTAAGTGATCATGTCCCTCCACGTCTTCCTCTCCTTCGTAGATCTTAAAAATGTGTCTTGTTATTTCTCTCAAACACAGCCTTGCCACCCATTTATTTAAGTCAATCACGTATGTCATGCGCTGTTTTCCTCTGTCCCTTTTTAACCCTATCCACCCTGTGGGTATCAAATTTTTCAGGCCCTCCTTCTTCATTATATGTTCCACATTATTCAACTGTCTCTTCCTAATGTTAGGCATAAGTGTTTTTTTGTTTCCATTTTGTCCAAAACCAAAAACCATGTTCGGTCCATGGTATCCTCAGCATCCTTCTGTAGAACCCCATGTCTGTTACTTCTAGTCTCTCCTTCATCGTTGGGGTGATTGCCCACTATTCACTGCTATATAGAAAACTTTATAGTGAGAATGAATAGACGGTTCACCAGTGGTCATATAAATCGGCACTACGAAATATTTCCAACAAAGAGGAATGTAAGACAAAACAAGGTATTTTTGTAAAGCTTAGAGAGAACAGGAGTCAGTTCATGAGCAAATTTCTTTAGAAGAATAGCATATATACAATTAAGTCTGCATGCATTGTTCGGATCAAATTTGAAGAAGATAGATGGTATTATAAGCATATCACACGGTAGATTCTCTTGAGGTAATGAGAGTAGAACCGGAAAAAAGTATTTATGGGGAAAGCATTCTGCTTAATCAGCAATAAGTAAAATCATTTTGAATCGCTTGAAGAAAGAAGTGATTTCGGATTTATCATTATTAATAACACTTTTACATATTCGCCAGTAGTTTCTTCATCTTTGAGTAGATTGGCCAGCCTGTTTGTATTTACGAGGTGATCATTCGCTGATGATTTCTTAAAATATTTTTGAATGAGGAATGACGGTTTTGAAGATCCCTTTCTCTAAAAACGATCGATAACAAACACAGAGCCCATCTGTTGTTTATACTGCAAATATGCTGATCGAACCTTAGTTACAATTTATGTAACTCATTTGGTTGTAATAAACAAAGGACCACGCGTGACGGCTCGGTTATAAATGTGGGTAATACAAACAAGATTCAAATAACAAACAAAATAGGGAAAATCTCACTTCTTTCCATAGAAATAAAATCAAAGTTTTGGACCTACACCTGCTGCTTGTGTGCCAAGTTTAAATGTCTAAAATAGAAAAGCACATACGAGCTACACTTGAGCCAGCATTGGGAAAATGGACGACGGAAAGATTTCAAATACATTCTCTACGCAGAACGTTCAAATGAAAGAAGAAAAACTGATATCCTAAACCATTTAGCTAAAAACCTTTTTGGTATGTCTGGCCACTAGTATCCGATGATGCCGGTCTTCTAGGGTGGCTGACAAATACCCATTGCAGACAGCTCATGCACATTTCAACAAACACAGAGTCCAGCTGTTGTTTATACTGCAACTATGCTGATCGAATCTTAGTTACACTTTCTGAGAACGCGTTATCTCGCGTCAACAACAGGCCGGGACGCTCAAACCCTTGGTCCCCATAACTTGTGAATTCGTACCAGCGCAAACCATCGACGGCTCCCGAAAGGTCCTGTCTAGTTTCAATCACAAAACTTGGGTCAACTCATGACATGGTTTTAAGGCACTTTCCAAGGATCCCGCACGCAGGGATCGCCTCATCCAGATCGATAACATCAAGAAATTATCTTCCTGACAAATTGACCATGATGTGATTCGAATCCGGGATTTATGGTCAGAAAGCGAAGGATCTAACCACTCGGCCACGTAAATAAAACCTAATACCGTTTAATATGAGTTTCAGAGAAATATGGCCTTCAATGGCACCCGTCAATCCACAGTAGGTTGTTACATCTATGACCGTGTCAGCTCCTCACAGAGAAGTCAGCATCAGGTCACAACCTCATCATCAAAATCATCGGTAGATGTAATAACTTTGTCAGTGCCTGCAACATATGAGAATCTAAAACACGATCATGAACAATTAATATATGATCATTCAGTGACCGCTACTGTAAATGGTTTATGACTGTTGTACTGGCTGAACGTTTAATACTACTACTACTACTACTACTACTACTACTAATAATAATAATAATAATAATAATAAGGATAATAATAATAGTAATAGTCCCTTACTATTCTGCATATTCTGCATATCATTAATAGCACTAACCAGTCAACTTAATAAGACAGAATGTGGTTATAAAATAGGCCAAAAGAAAATAAGCCATCTATTTTACATGGATGACTTAAAGTTATATGCTAAGAATGATAATGAGCTGGAAGGTCTTCTGCAAACTGTAAAATGCTTCAGCGAAGACATTGGAATGAAATTTAATTTGAATAAATGTGCTAAAGCTACAGTTTTACGTGGATCAATACAAGAAACATCCTCAATTAGCCTAGACCCTGCTGTAACAATAAAAGAATTGAAACCAGAAGAAGCTTATAAATACCTAGGTGTAAATGAGAGCGAAAACATTCACCATAAAAAAATGAAAGAAATAGTGCGTAAAGAGTACTATAGAAGGCTACGAATGATATTAAAAACTGAATTAAATTCACAGAATACAGTTATGGCCATTAATAGCCTTGCAATCCCAGTTGTCCAATATAGCTTCAACATCTTAAACTGGACTCTAAACGACATCAGGCGAATGGATGCTAAAACAAGAAAGCTTCTTTCTAAGCATAGGATGCATCACCCAAAGGCTGATGTAGACCGTCTATACATACCCCGTAAAGAAGGTGGAAGGGGTCTTATTCAGCTGGAATTGTCATACAAGACAACAACTATTGGCTTACTAACATACATAGAAACAACAAAGGATTGGATGATACAATTAGTAAGGCAACATGAAGAAAGAAAGAAAAAATATTCAATAATAAAAGAAGGGAGTAAATACAAACAAGAATTACAGTTAGTAGATTCTGTAGAAAAGCAAAACAGTAGCCAAGAACCAACTATTGCGGCAAAAAATATGAAAATGAAAGCCAAAGATAAAGCTCTTGAAAAGATGAAACAGCGCTGGCAAGACAAACCTCTGCATGGCCAATATCCAGTACGTGCCAATAAATCCAATGTTGACAAAGTTAATACTCATCGATGGTTACGTGCATCTGGATTAAAGTCTGAAACTGAAGGATTTATACTTGCAGCACAAGACCAAAGTCTTTTCACGAGAAACTTTCAGGCAAATATTATGCATAATAATATGGATCCAAAATGCAGGTTTTGTGATAAACACCAAGAAACAATAGACCACCTAATCTCAGGCTGTTCTGTGCTTGCCCCAAACGAATATAAAAATCGCCACGATAGAGTTGGGCAATATTTACATTGGGCAATGTGCAAACATTATGGAAAAGCTGTAAACAAACACTGGTATGAGCATCATCCAGCACCGGTTACAGAAATAGAAGATGTAACCATTCTGTGGGATTACACCATCTACACAGACAGAAAAATTGAAGCAAACAGGCCAGACATTATTGTTAAAAACCAGAAGGAGAAAACTTGTCTATTAATTGATATGGCTTGTCCAGCGGATTGTAACATAGCA
Organism: Ascarosepion bandense; assembly: GCA_037127315.1. NCBI lineage: Eukaryota > Metazoa > Mollusca > Cephalopoda > Sepiida > Sepiidae > Ascarosepion > Ascarosepion bandense. Next base: position 1,056,507 of record JBBBDQ010000187.1, read on the forward strand.
ACCAAGGAATTTGAAAAACTGTCAAAATATAAAGACCTGGAAATTGAAATAGAAAAAATGTGGAAATTGAAAACAAGAGTTGTGCCAGTGATAGTAGGTGCACTTGGAATGATAAAAAATGGAACAAAACAACACATTGAAAGAATCCCTGGAAACCCCAGCTTATGAGATATACAAAAAATTGTCTTATTAAGTACAGCCCACACACTAAGGAAAACGTTATCTATGTAATGCTGGGGATGATAGGGAAGATAGAAAAACATGAAATGGAGTCATAACAACACGCCACTACCTGCCTTAGGTCTCCCCGCAGACTTGGTTGGTAGTGAGACCAATGCAGAAATCGAAATATGATGAAAAATGACATAGTAATAGTAATAACTAGTGGAACCTGTGGAATTTCTACGGAAGGATAATTTGTCATACTACAAAGGATAGTAACGTCTTAATAAATAAAATAAATTAATAGAATAATAAAACATTTAAAGAATTGTTTTCATTTTATTATGATTATTATTATTAAATAATTTAAAAATATATAAAGTTTCCAAAATATTTTTTCAATCTTCAAAGAATTGACTGCGAGTAGACTTTTTAGTTAAGAATTGATGATTATATTGCCTATCTAAAATTGAAAAGTTTAATAAAAATCGTTTCATTATTAATCGAATTTTTTTCAGAATATAATGTCTTAAATAGTTATTATTTATTTCAACAATTAAAAGCTTATCAAATTAAATTATATCAGAGTTTTATCGCATTTTTTATTTTACTCTTCGGAGAAGATTTTCGGATAATAATTGCAAACTTAAAATAAAAAAAATACATGATTTATATTCCCCAATGAGACCTGCGTTGCACAAATAAAACAAAAGTTTTGCCATCAATATAAAATTTATTAAGATTTCATGGATTTACGTGGAGGCGGGGTAACATAGACAAAAAGAAAGATTTTTAAAAAAATAATAATTTAAAAAATAATTTAATTCATTTGTGAATGAGTACTGATAGTTTCGTTAAAATCCGACAATTATTTGATTTTTGCAAGAATTTCCAAATTATTGTGTTTGTCATTAATAAAAAGATGGTGATGCAATCATTACGTTTCCATTGTAAAACAGTCGTAATAGTTGTTTAGCCTGTAACTCAAATCTAAACAAAACTTTCTGACAAAATTTCAAAAGTGTCTTCTAACATTAAAACATTTAAAAAAATAATGAAAGCAACTTTAAAGGCTTCTGTGTTCATCGTAAGCAGAAAAGACTAACTGAGTAATGGCCAAGGGTGTAAAAGAGGCCAGAAGTTTCGTTATTAGATCGCGAGATACGACAACAAACCTACCTATTTTTACTATATTGTACAGTACACACAAACATACACACAATTCAAGCTGCTGCTGCTACGGTAATGCTATAGACTTTCTCCTCCTACTCTCTCACCCTTTATTGCCCTTCCGTTTGGCAAAGGTGAGAATAAGGCTGAGGAGCGCAGCGTTTTAAAAGATGGAGGGGAAGGAAAAGCTCCTGAAGAGAGTAAGTGGCGTAACAGACGGACGAACTGAGTTAATAACTAAGGAAGGAACAAACAGAATTATTATATGATTAAATTTTTTAAATTAAAAACATAAATTGCGACACGGAAATGTCTATAATTCAAGATTTTTACCTCGACCATTTAAAATTCCCCAAAAGATAACCTTTTTTAGAAGTTTAAAGTGAATCACTATTTTGATTAGTTAAATTTAATATACACATGAATTTTTCTGTCTTCCCACATCCATAAATACCAAACGTAGAGTTTCTTATATTCAAATGGAAATCATTTTCACAACAATGATCTAACATTGCTTGATGATGAGGTAAAAATCTCGAAACAGAAATTTCTGTATCACGATGTAAACTATATTAATTTTAATTAGAAGAAAACAAATTTGATTATAATATGCTAGACAATATTTGTTGTTTTGAGCACTTTTTAAAAAAAAAAGTAAATACCAGAGAACACAGAATTGTAACACTATTGGTTCTCTTTAGAATACCATGTGTTGTTTACTTCGATGTGCAGATGGTGTTATCTGTAATAGCTCAGAATTTTTAATCGGAGTGCTGAGTTCTAATTTTCGATGGGTTCGTTATATTCACTTACCCTCAAATGCCCTCAGGAAAGATATGAATCCATCTCTTCTCTCCACCTATGCGCTAATTATTAAGAATTGCACTAATTCATTATCATCTCCCCACACCAAAAAATTTACAATCTACAAATCTATTATGTCTTCTGAGTTTATTTATTATTATTATTATGTCATCGTTCATCATATTTCGATTTCTGCTATGGGCGCAACTACGAACCAAGTCTGCGAGAAGACCTAAGGCAGGTCGTGGCGTGTTGTTATGGCTCCATTTCATGTTTTTTTTCTATCTTCCCTATCATCCCTTGCGTTAAATACACACAATTCTCCCTAGTGTGTGGGCTGTACTTAATAAGACAATTTTTTGTATATCTCTTAAGCTAGGGTTTCCAGGGATTCTTTTAATGTGTTGTTTTGTTCCATTTCTTATCATTCCAAGTGTACCCACTATCACTGGCACAACTCTTGTTTTCAATTTAATTATTATTATTATTATTATTATTATTATTATTATTATTATTATTGTTAATTAATTATTATTATTATTATTATTATTATTATTATTGTTTCACACAAAACAAAGCGGTACCGCCACTGGTACGCAGGGCTGACATAAGCAGGAAGAGAATGAACAGAAAGACGAACCCATCACAGGGGGTATCGAAGAAAGGACAAGAGAAGTGTGAGGGTAGAGTGAGAAAGGAAAGGATCAAGATACACGGGGTGATTGGGAAAGGACAACGGACGGACTAGTGTCAAGTGAACAAGTGATGGGAATTGACTTTGCATTTAAATTCTTGGAGATATTAGCCGTCAGTATACGGAAGGGAGTTCTATAGGTGAGAAGTGCAAGAAAGGAAGTTGATGGAGTAGAAGTGGAGGCTTCATTTGTTTGATTTAACTGTAAAAGGGTGGGGCCTTGTTGCCACTTTGGTAGTATTCAAATATATTGTGTGGGTGATTGGGAAAAGTTGGAATCTACTTTTTCTCCCCAAAGCTATGGATTAATTATTAAGAGTTGTATCACTAAACATTTGTTATCTCCCCACCAAATAAAGTACTTAATAATTAAAGTATTCGCTGTCTTTAATAACCTGAAAATGATTGATGAGACGTAGAAAACGATTCAATTTTACCAAGTTGAATTAACTCTTTTGTATAAAGAGTCGCCCGTTACTAATTATTTGAAAGTACAAAGATTCAGTTAGGATTGAACACTTTGCTGATAGCTTGGAAGCAAAATATTATAAGCCAGTATAATACTTCTGTTCATTTGATTGTCGTTTGACACGCAATAAACCCACGCACCTCTCGGCGAGAAGCGCAAATGATGCACGTACAATTCTCGTTATTAAGATTTTTCGTGCAGCTGCAAAAGAAAGGAAAAAAGCAGAAAAATAAAAAAGTAAATAAATAAATCAAACAACGTTTGTTTTTTCTTTGCTTTTATTTTCTACCTTCGATCCGTTGGCTTAGATTATTTTTCTGCTTTTGTTTTCATTTTCCAGCTTATATTTTTTTCCAAGTCTCTCGTTTTTTTTCAGTCAGCAAATCTGCTGCTGCCCTCTCGATGAGTATTTTGAAAGCGATTGCTATTTTACAAAATCGTTTTTTTTTTAATTTTTCGCCTTGCTTTCTATCCGGTACAGTTCTTTACGCTGTCTAAATACACGTTCCAATATATTCTACTTTTGTCTCCTATCTTTTCTTAAGCAGAGAAGTTCATTTGTTAATTTATTTTAATCTATTGATTCTAAATTCGCAGTTTAAGATAAAGCATTTATACATATACATCTTTTTTTCTGTTCAGAATATTTTCTTTGCAGTTTCGGTCCTTATATCATAAGAGCTTTTTTATATGGTTTTGACTGCTTTCTGCTCGTATATATATATATATATATATATATATATATATATATATATATATATATATATATATATTTGATAATTTTGGTTGTTTTGGTAGCGGGAAGAGTTTAAACATAAATAATCTTTTGATCGGTTTCGAGACTTACATGCTTTTAGCAGCACTTTTGGTTATTATGTGGTTTGAACCTTTTAGGTTATTACATGGTTTTGAACCTCTTCAGTTTTGAATGACTTTAGGCTCTTTCGGTTATTACATGGTTTTGAACGTGTTTAGCTATTGAATGACTTTGAAGTCTTTCGGTTATTACTTGGTTTTGAACGTTTTCGGCTATTAAATGGCTTTGAAATCGTTCGGTTATTACATGGTTTTGAACGTTTCCGGCTATTGAATGGCTTTGCACTTTTTCGGTTATTACATGGTTTTGAACGTTTTCGGCTATTGAATGACTTTAAAATATTTCGGTTATTCCATGGTTTTGAACGTTTCCGGCTATTGAATGACTTTGAGCTCTTTCGGTTATTACATGGTTTTGACGTTTTCGGCTATTATATATCTTTGACTAATTTTAATAGATATAAGATTTGGAGCAATTTCGGCACTTATAGGGTATTTATAATGTTTGATGTTTGTAGATTAATAAGGTTGTATCTATTGTCATGCATGATGTTAAATGGTGATTTTCTTAATTTTATATTGTGTGCTGATAGTAGACACGAAAAATAAACTACAAGAACTCCTATAGAATGTAGCTGAAGAGAGTAACAAGAAAGGACTAAAAATTAATTGCAAGAAAACTGAATGCATGTTCATCAGCAACAAGAGCAGCTCAAAATGCTAAATACAGGTGGGGTATACTAAAACCAAGCAGGTACAAACATTAAATACCCGGGAAGTGTTCTAACAGAAACAGAATGTGCTACACAGAAATCCGAAAGCGAATTGGCATGGCCAAGACGTATTCCAGAAGTTGAGTAGAGTATGAAGAAATAAGAATATTTTGCTATGAACAAAGAAGATCGTACTGAATTGCTATGTGGTGTCAGTTCTTCAATATGGCAGTGATTGCTGAACAATATCATCAAAGCTGAAAGAAAAACTTAAAACAGCTGAAATGTTGTTCTACAGAAGGATGCTGCGGATATCATGGATAAAGCATGTAGGTAAAGGTTTTGGAAAGGTTGGAAACGAAAAGAAAATTAATACTGAGCGTCAGGAAGAGACAGCTGAAGTTCCTGGGACAGGCAATGAGGAAGGATGACTTGAAGAACCTGCTACTAACAGGACAGATAGAGGGAAGGAGCGAGAGGAAAACAGCGAGTAAAATACTTGACTGGCTTGAGCAGGTGGATGGCAGAACGCGTGTTGCTTGGTGTAACAGGAGAAAGCTTGCTAAGTGCCACCAGGGATAGGTAGACATGAGAGGACAACGGCCTGAAAGGACAAGGCACATAGAAGGAAAAAAGAAGTGTTTGAACAAAAATTGTATTTATGGCGTTGTTAAGCCTTACATGCTATTTTTAAACGCTTTGGATAATTACATAGATTTATGCGCTTTTGGGTCGTATATTTTTGACCGCTTTTCCAGCGATTTTTTTTCTTATATTTTTTTTTTAATCATTTCACCCCAAGCAAGGCATTCCACTGCCACTATTGCGCTTGGGGCTACATAAGGGGAGGTAAATAGGAAGAGTGGTTAGATATAGGAAATGTCAGAAGTGGGGTGATAGATAGTTGGGTGGGTGGGAAGAGTGTTTGAAAGAATGGAAGTCAGTGTGTTAGGAGGTGTCTATTGACCTTACATTTAAACTCCTGGAGATTGTAGCCGTCGGGGAAGCAGTCATGTGGAAGAGAATTCCACAGTCGGGAAGTGCGAGAAAAGAAACTGTTGGAGTAGAAGTTGCGGTTGCATTTTATCGGTTTCACTGTAAAAGGGTGGGATCTAGTTGCTAATCTAGTATCTCGTGCAAATTCATATCTAGGGGGCACCAGTGATCGAAGTTCATCGGAGCAGAAGCCGTGAAAGTATTTATAGAAGAAACACAGGGAAGCCACGTCGCGTCGGTGAGAGAGAGTCTGCAGGCGGTCTGCTAAGTCGGTATCGATCACATTACAGACCCTCCGCTTTACCTTGTCAAGAAGCCCAAGGATAATATCAGGGGCACCCGACCAGGTATGGCAGCAGTATTCAATGCACGGGCGGATGGTAGATTTATAATTGTGCAGGATAGATTCAGACGGAAAAAACCTTCGGGCCCTACACAGAGAACAGACATTCATAGCAGCGGATTTAGCAATGGATTCGATATAGTCATTCCACTTGAGGTCCGCTGAGAGCGTGAGACCAAGGAGACGTAGTGTTTTACTGTCTGGGAGGCAAGCGTGGTCCATATATAGTACTTTCAAAGATTTTTGTGGGTAAATAAGGTTGCATATATTGGCATGCATAGTGTTTGGTGGTTATCTAGTTTTACGTATTCATGTGTCAACTGATGAATACGCGATGATGTAATATTCAATGGTTTACATTAGGAAATTGAAGCGCTGAGTTCACATTTTATAATTCTTTACGTTAGCGTACGCGAAAATACCTATGGATAATGTAGGGATCCATTTCTGCGCCTACCATCTATGGGTAAGTATGCCGACAGATTCACCTTTTTAGTCTTTGTTTGTAATTAGTATATGAATTAGAATCCTCCGGATTTGAATCACCCTTGAAGAAGATGATCTCGGTCGTGATGTCTTGGCCAAGACACACTACATCTGATACGCATGCGCTAGATATTCCTCTACAACCCTAACCAATTAAAGTACTGTTCATCTTGTCATGAGGTGTTGTGTCGCTATTTTGAAACTGTCGCACTTTCACTGACCGAGGAAGGATGAGAAAAAGCTGTCTAAATATAGCCTCTATTTGTACTAGTCATTTAATTCATGAATGCATTTTTTTAATCGACAGTACTTTTTAATGCTATAATTGTTATTTTTAATTTGCATATCCGTTCCTATACCTGTTTCTTTATATTTTTAAACAGTGACATTAATACCAACCAGGTTAGACCGAGAAGTTCTACTAAATTCTTAAGGAAACCGAATATGTGTCCCATTTTACCACCATGGATACCGCTTTTATAGCTAAAATGTTCAAGGTTAAAATTACCTATTTAATAAGCGCCCTTCACACGTTAGCGCTTTTATGAAATTATATCTTCAGTTTCTCATTCGAAATGCCAAACACGTTGCGACTAAGAATAAAGTTTATGAAATTAGAAACATATACATACATGAAAAAATAAAGTCGTAAAATGAATTGATTTTCACCTTTTCATCTTCAAGTTTTCTGAAGGCAATATAACCTTTGCGAAACAGAGGAGAAACATTAAAAGAACATTTCATTTTTTTATTATTCTTGGGGTCTATACATTGGCATTAAGCCATAAAACTACGAAGATTGATGATCCTAAAACATTATCTTCCAGAAATTCACCGGACGACTTTTTGGTGGGGTGACTAACAGACAACTTGCCAAATGACTAAATACCTTGAGACAAGAAAAGAAAAACCAAAAAAAAACCAACTCAAAAAGCAAACGCATACTTACACAAGCAAGTTAATTGATACTATCTTAAAAGAGCTAAAAAACGTAAAAAAAGAAGGAATCTATCTATGTATCTATCTATCTATCTATCTATCTATCTATCTATCTATGAGAGTTTTGTAATTTGCTTGAAGAATTGTGTATATAACGTGTATAGGTAGGTTTTGAAGTCTATCACAATGCGTTTAGAAAAATAGAGGATGGCAATGAAGGTGTTGGGTATACCTATTTATTAATATTTCGAGATCATAGTCTCGATGAAAGGCATGGTCCACGTGCGGACGTTAAATTAAGCTCCTCTATTTTTCTGAAGATGAGGCGATGATCTTGAAATATTAATAATTAATAAACACCCTCATTAACTTCCTTTATTGTTCTAAACACACTGTGATAGCTTCCAAAACCTACTTATACATCTGATATATATATATATAGAGATAGATAGATAGATAGATAGATAGATAGATAGATAGATAGATAGATAGATTAGAAATGATATATAAATTGTTATATTATAAAATTATACGTTGATATGAACACCCCGAAATGCATTTTTCTTTAAGGATCCTTCCTAACCAACCATTTGTCAGGAGAAGATGTTGGTAAATATTAAATTGACAAATAACAAATTGAACTGCGAATAAATAAAACATAACGACAAAAATACAAAAACATATTAATAAAAACGAGTGGTAAGAAAATATAGTGGGAAATGAGTCAGTATAAAGGGTTCATATTGAGTACTAAAACAGAAAAATTTAGTCACATGCCCCTTAAAGGGCCGAGAGAGCAAATAAACGAATAGTCAAATATCTTGCCGCATTCAGCGGTTTTTTCTACTAAATATTATCCAATATATATATATATATATATATATATATATATATATATATATATATATATATAATTAAATGATCATTTCTGTGTGCATTTTTGTGCAGTGAATATCGCCTCGGAACGAGAAATTGGGAAGCTCAGTTCGAATTCCAGTTTAATTCCTTTACGCGCTAATATCCTTGGGAAAGGTATTAATCCGCCTCTTCCTTTCAGCTATGGGTTGAATAACAGCACATATTAGGTTCTATAATCTTGGTCGGCAACCAATCTACCACAGAAAGTAATGGCAACCGACTGCGGAAAAATCAAGTCAGTCATGTCTCGAAAGAAACATGATCGCCCAAGCGTGTATCATTTATGGCACTTAACTGACTGAATTCGCTTCTTCAACGATCTTTATATATTGGCTCTGTTAAAAAATAAATTAAATTTTCATTCTGTTCTCTTGGCTGGATTATTTTAGTATGCAATTTTGAACAATTAATAGAATTTGAAAACCATGTTTATATATATATATATATAGTCATCCGTAGACAGATCTGTTTCGCTGTATCACAGCTCATCAATACGGTTAGACTCCGATTGCTTTTTAACCCAAGATTGAAACCCGACCGAATTTGCGTCAGTCGGTGATTCTACCTCTGAGCTATGGGCGCTCGGTAGAAGGAGGCAGATGTTTTAGCGTGTATATTATCATTATACACGCCCAATAACTGAGAGTGTTCTAATTCATTGATGAATGAACGATGCGTAGATGCCAGAGTAGCCACTGTTTTTCAAAGTCTACCATTCTTCCAGAGTGCTCAATCAGGGTGTGAGTGCGCAAAATATAAAGTAAAATGTAAAGTTTAGCGCTCAACTTTATTTTAGAATATTCTTGATGTCAAGATTTTTGGTTAATTTGGGGCAGCGAGTAGAGAAGTTCTCAACACAATCTCCTCCCAATATATAAGCATGATGTTACCTTGGTCCAAATGTTACCCCCAGTTTTTAGCAGATCATTTTATGTCTATTTTTTCAATCAACTTAATGACCAAAAAGGATTCTTTTGATCCATTATGACTTTAGACTGTCTTTAATCTAAACAGTCTATGCTATCATAAAACACATAATACGGGCTTGGTTTGAGAAATTGTTAGAAGTTATTTTTTTCATATTCTTAAAAATTTGAAAGTAAAAGAATTTTCTTCTCTTTGTTTCATGGTCATTTGATGATAGTGATTGTGTAATGCGTGGAAGTGACCATGTAAAAAACAACAACAATGGACTCTTATTTCCTCTCCAAGTTCTGTTTCTCTCTCCTTCTCTCTCTCTCTCTCTGTTCCTCTTTTGAATCAAACATCAACATAAATACTAAGCCCTTCAATTCCTTCTGTGTATGGTTCCTTTATAACAAATTTAATATGGGAGGTAAAGAAATTGACCATAGGACTTGGGATAGTTTTGCACAAAATTGCAAATGGCTACGAAGATAAAACATTGAACTTAAATCTATATTTTACGTTGTGAGAAAGCCTCATTAGATCGATATTGTATAGATGAACTGCATGGAGACAAACACATTCATCGACTCTGTATACAACCGCTTTTTCAAATAAATAATTAAAAATGCTTTTAAATGTATGATCCTTTTTTTAGAAAAAAATCATTGGTCAAATCTCGTGGACTGCAGCTACGTAATCATAAACTAAATTCGTGCCAAATAACCATACTAATGGAATTTTAACAATGGCATTATCTAAAATGGAGATTATATGTAACCCGAGAGAAATTGTAACATAATCAAGATGTTGACATTTCACACTGCTTCAAACTCTTATGAAAAAACATTCTTCACTACTGGATAGTCCTGGGTATGACAGTAAACTGCATCCGGCAGCAAGGCCTCTGATTTGGAAGTTGTGAAGAGTATGGAACCACGTCTTAGTTTCTAGGTCCACCCTGACCCGGAGTGGGAGTACTTGTCAGGGTACAAGCTATGAGTAAATAGTTAACTCTCAAACTGGGGTCAAAACACTATGAACATATAACAATTGACTCTTTATAAAAATATATACGTAAAAATAGACATTTGTAGGAAAATATAATTTCATTGAAAGAAAACTATTACCAATAAATTTTTAAGAAAGAAAAATTGCCATAATACATAATTATTACCAGCAATACATTTTTTAATATAAAACTAGAAGACACCTTCAATTTCTAGAATAAAAAAAAAATATTTTCATAAAAATCTGGCTAAATCAACTTTCTCACTACAACCGAACATTAAAAATACCTTAACCCCACCTTTTTGGCATTAAATAACCCACAGAAGTTTATATGACGTTAAAAAACTTCAAACTCAAATTCAAAATGAAACTCCTCACTACTGGAAGGAGCAATTACATTTACTGGACATGGAAACCTATTTTCCACAAAATCTGTTTCAATAACTACTTTAAAAATCTAACAAAGAGTAGCCCTGGCTATTCAGTCAATGAGCACCATATGTTCCTCATAAGCAAACAGCTAATATTACGATTACCTGTGCTATTTAACGAAACTTCTAGTTTAGTGTCAAATTTTTCTACAGTTTTGCAGCATATAATTTTATTTTTGTCGCACCAAATATCGTAAGTACTTTTTTCTCATGTATTCACTTTAAGCATTGATTTTGATAACTAATCAGGACCTAGGTTTTCCTTTTGAAACTTTGTAATAAATCTGTTTGCTATTTTCACTGACAGCATTATCCAAAATTAGATATTTTTATGTCAAACATGTTTAAAAGCTAAATCCTTTTTCGTTTCAATGAACAATATTTTGAGGCTCTGGGTATTTTTTATAAGCGACATGAACGAAAAAATAAATTTGACCGATTAAAAAAAATGCCATGCTCCTTCTGGACATAGTCATCCGTGAATCTCTATAATTTTTTTCTTGTTGTCAGTGAATTGTCTTGCATTCTTGCTAAAGGACCTGAAATGGTTTCCTGTTATCTTCTCTGCTGGTTTGAATTTCAGAGATTTTCTTCTCTTCAACTGGTTGCCGCTCATTCACACCGAGTATTTAAAAAATAGGATGTGGGAAGAAGAGGCGGAATAATGCCGTTTGGTTATTTGCAATAAAAAATCTGACGACTATGGACATGAATATCCTTAGGAATTTTCCATCAATCACGGAGAGAGACAATGGATGATAAAACTCACCTCTTTCGGCTGACCTGAATAGTGTCACGTTTGACAATGGTTCTAAAAACAGTTCATTGCTACTAACACGGCAGGCTAGGTAGTTTTGGGGCGCTATTTTACAGCATCTCTAATTCTTAATTCGTGAAGTACGAATTTTTAGATAGCCATATGTAGTACAGAGTAGGAAATGCTGATGCATGCATTTCGAAAGCATATCTGCGAAAATCATGGAAATCGGTGTCTAGTACATTGTATAATATCTTCTAGTCCGGTGAACTACAGCTAATTTCATAGAACCAATTCTAAAACACGACTCGAATTTTCATGCACGACGTAATCATCAGTTGCAGATAAGGAACTGACCGTTTTTAGATTTGAATTTTGACTTTTGATGAGACACTATCTCACGCGGTGATGCTTTCCCTTTTCCAGTGGGAATACTTTCCTTTTGTTGATTTAAAACAACGGAAAGAGAAATTAATATTGGTGATATTATTAATGTGTTATTGCGTTACGCGATGTGAGCTTAGGAAAAAATAATTTTAGTACCATCAAGTGCTTCTAAAAACACGGGAGCATAAAATTTAATTATTTTGTGAAAATAATACTTTTTCTTCTATCATGTTTTTATAAATATCGCTGCTTTCATGTTCAATATAAATTTCCCTGGCTTTGGAGTTGAAATGTTGATTCCGCTAATCTGAAAACGCATAGACAACACAAGTGTCAGAGTGATTTGATAAGGTCACCCGGAGGCCAAGGCCACTGTTGGACACAACAGTCCGAAATAACCCGACCTGAATTCAGTTCGATGTGAGTTGGCATAATCTCATTGGTCGAGTTAAGACATCCGCAGGTCGAGTGGGCGGAGACCGATTTTCATTGGCCGAAGACTGTGAGCCGGCCGGATCCCCAGGGAGATTGAAATTGGTTATTAAAATAGATGCTCGACACGAAAAGTTCAGTTGGATGACAGGTTTTGTGAGTTGGGGAGCGTGTTGGGAAGCACTTTGTTGAGTTGTAGCTGCTATCAGTCTAAATGTAACGACTGGGGAAAAATGCCCCAGCCGGGGAGCCACGGCAGGTCGCCAACCATAGAACTTATGGCTAAAGAGTTAATTTCGAATGAAGCCTGCCGTAAATTAACTCAATGAGTTAATTTGGAATAATGAGCGATCGGCATGAACCCCGAAAGAACGTTATTGTTATTTTTTTTTTAATCACGGGAAAATCGAAAATTCTGATTCTTCGTTCGTTCAACCTCGGCAAACTCCGTTAAACTCCGATAAGGACCCGAAAGAACTTTGCCTTTTTAGAAGTTACATAGAAAATTGCCAATCCTGTTTATAGAGAATTAATGAAAATACTTTAATGAAATACGTAAAGAGACTTTGGCGAAAATTTGAAGAGATCTGTTTATTTCAACGCTAACGAAACGTAGACATTTTACTTGAAGATTAAAAGCTATGATGCTTTTGGCGAATTTTCTCTCTCCGTTGTAAATATCATTTTCGACGATTGTATATCATTTTTGACAACTGTATTCTTGGGAAAAGAAAATACATTGTTTTTTTCTTTATATAAAGACATTCTACGTAGCTCTCCAGGCGTGTTCGACTTCGTTCATTTATATTATTATTTTTTTTTTGGTGGGGTGCCCTTTTTTTTTAAACCACACGTGTACAGCAGCGTCTGGACTGCCTAAAAGGGACGACTATTAAGATTGCAAGACGAGACCTCTGGGATCTAATAACAACGTGGGACAGTGGCCCGTTGTAGCAAAAGACGTCCTGTAACCTAGTTTTTGTGGCGACATCATCGAACGAGATTGTCACGACCGGGTGGCAGTGTCACAACTGGGATCGTCACGACCGTCAGCGAGAACGAGCGTCACATTAGACAGACGGCCAGCCTGGCCTGAGGCGTCACATCTGGTGCCGTTTCGACCAGGATCTGGCCAGAAGGTAGCCAGCAGTCCGGTGCAGTTTGTCACATTGCTACTCTCTTAATGTCGTTATAAATTATTAATCTGGGGTGTCAATTTTGTTATTTTTAAACGTATACTTTTAATTTAATTTGTACCGAAACCTAAAAAATGAAAGTGTTGTGGAGTTTTTCTTTTTCATAAAGATGAACTCGTCCAGACTATACTTATGCTACTGCTATAGAAGCGAGAAGAGAGAATACCGCGTTTTCTGGCGGTAAATTCTTTGACACTGTCGGCTGTCTGACTTCGGGCAGAGAGCATTAACCCAGTCGTAGATCCGCCGAAAGTTTGAGTCACGACTGGGCAAAATTAGACAGATATTTTTGGCTGGGCTATATAGCCCGGATGACCCACTTTAAAATGGCCTTGTGTCACATTTTGCCCTAGTGAGAGGGTAGATAAATACTGAATACTGCTTTGTCACAGAGAATTAGCCGGAGAAGACGAGAGTCAAGAGAGAGTTTGGAAGTCAATACACAGCGGTTCGTAGTAGCCACAAAAGCTGGGTTACAGGACGTCTTTTGCAACAACGGGCCACTGTCCTACGTTGTTATTAGATCCCAGAGGTCTTGTCTTACAATCTTAATAGTCGTCCCTTTTAGGCAGTAGGTAAAAATAAAAGATAAAAATAAATAAATGAAGAGAAAAAGATAAGTGAAAGGAAGGGTCGTGTTAATCAGTGTCTAATATTTAAGCAAATATTTATTTCTATTTTTGTATATTTGCATTAATTTACTTCTTTTGGCATTAGATGTTTGAAGATGACAAGATATTCTAAAAAGCATGAGTTACATCTATTTCTTATTCCATTAGAAGAGTTGGTTTTCGTAATGATTTCCCAAGTCATAATGGTGTTTTTGTTGTTTCTTAATTGACAAATATATTTGGAGAGGGTAGTACGATACTTGTATTTATAATTATTTTAAATGAATTTATGATTATAGATTTTTTCCTTTTGTTTTTCAGTTGAACCAAAAGAAGACTTAACAGCGCCTTTAGAATGGATGTTAACTTAGTAAATAATACATTTAGCCATGCATTGAGTAGGCAGATTGCTTTTTTTGGCTGGTGCAATAATTTTTGTTAGGGTTATTTTTAGTGATACGGGAGTGATTATATCTTTGGAGCTTGAATATGTTTTTACGCAAATATGACTAACCTATTGTTTTTTGCTGAAAATATTTTTAGTGCAACAGAATGGTTGCAATGTTTGTGGATTAAATTTAGGAATTGTTTTCTGATGTTTGTTTTGACGTTTAGACTAAACGGTACCTTAAACTATATGATGTTACATTTGGTTGATTTAAGTATATCTTTGCTTTTGTCATATTATTCTAAACTTACATTGTGTTTGCTTTTAGTTAACAGCTTAATATATCGAATTTTATCGTTATAAAACTACCTCATTATAAAGTTAGAAGATAATCTAAATTAGATAGATTGACGAATGCTGTTTTGCATTCTATAGTGGTGGTTAGAACAATTGTGGACATATTTGTAACTGTAAGAATCTTTAGTTTATAATTTGAACAGGCCATTGTTAAGGTCAAAAGTTACGTCAAAGAAGTTGCTAGCATTAGCGTTAGTGGTGGTAGTAATTTTCAGTTCGTAATGTTTAAAAACTTAATCAAGTTCTTTCTTCGTCGGTCAGTTTCTTGTGGCATTATTTTTCTTAGACTTATTTATTCGTTATCTCTGTATAAACCGTTGTCTTTATATATCTTATTTTCTATAATAACATGCCGACAAATTCACAGATCTCCGCAGAAATTAAAGACACTATAGCAACACAGAAATGTGGTTTGTTCTTTGGTCCATGGGCAGCCGTTATGATTAGAATAGAATTTTGTGCAAGTTTTTTTTAAATATCCTATAATTTTATTTTCATTTCAAAATTATATATTTAAATTACGATGCCAGATTTATAATTTATAACAAAGTTAAGCAACCTTAGTACCAAAAAACAAAATTCAAATGAATTCGTTGTACATGAAACTCTGAGTGGAGCTTTAGCAGTAGGATAAACATATATATATATATATATATATATATATGTATGTATGTATGTATGTATATGTATGTATGTGTATATATATATATATATACACATAAACAATATATATATATATATATATATATATGTGTGTGTGTGTGTGTGTGTGTGTGTGTGTGTGTGTGTATGTGTGTGTGTGTACCCCGAAATTGTTCTCCACAGAAAAACTGTAAAATATGTATGCAACTGGCAGCTGTTGGTTGCCAAATGAAACAATGTGGTTTTCACTTTATGCTTCACCACTGTGGGATTGTGACATGTTTCTTCAGTGACCTATGGAAAGGAAGTGTCGTGAGCAAACAGATCTTGAATCCAGGTGTGATAAATCGCAACTGTCGTGTGCAGATACGCCCTACTTCCTGGCGGAATAAATAGCAACTAGCCTTCGACACTCTAAAATCTGATGTCATTCATAGGCTCTCACGGGATTCTCGTGACTTCATCTGATCGAATGTGAAATAATTACCGTTTGCCTCCCTCTAACGTAATTAGAGGGTCACGTGAACACAGTCTGCTCTATTATTAAACAACCAAAAAATCGCCAGGTAACTTGTTGAGAAGTCGGTTTTATTTGGTTAACCTAACTGCCATCATGTAAAAACAGCAAGAAACATGACTGATCTGTCATAATGTCCATTCTATAGCGTCATCACGAACTAAGGTAAGCGCCGTATCCGTTGCTGTGGGACACGTTGCTTCGTTATGAGGAGCGTAGCTCGTGTTCACAATAAGTCACCACATGTCAGGGCACAGCTGATATATACAGAGTTCACTAGTAGTAGGGCAAAAAACAGACATTGTCTCATCAGATAACAACCAGATGCCCGTTTTGCCGTTGGGAAATATTATAAGATCCTCACTCTTACTCATATGCAGACATTTCGATGAAGTCATTGGCGCTGCTTAGTCTACCATCAACTATCAGTAACTTTACAGCTTCAACTGTCGTGGGCGAGGGACCTAAAGGCATAAGAACAGATAACATCTTTCAGAATGATCTATTTGTGGTGGTATTGTCATAATAGTCCTCACATTTAGATCCACCTTCAACACTGCTATATACGATTGTCTTGCAAAGGCTGTTTGGCATGCCAAACTAAGACATCTTCCGATGCTTAATAATAGCGAGAAGAGATTCCTGTCAACTCACGAGATGTTTAACCTTGCTGTTGAAGAGATTCTCGAACGTATAGCTCCGTTTTCTTGCCCTATCCTATCCCATAATCTTAGAGGAGGATGAATGACTCATATCTTTGGATATATCAGTGTATTTAGTTATCAGAAAAATTCGAATCGTATTCGCTGTGTCTGTTTTTGGGTCGTTACTGTTCACGTCATTTCGAATCTACACGTGTTGTATTATTATTGGCTCGTCATGGGCTTCTTAATCATAAATCTATAGGCGCCTAGAAGTATATTAATGTCAATAGCATATGAAAACGCTTAGATGTTGACCTTAATGTGAACTCAAAGTTCCAACGTAGTATTATGCAACTCTTCTCCGTATGCGGTATTTGAAATCTTTGCGGAACCAATATGGAAGGAAGATCGAGTTTAGTCCTTCAGGCGAGATTTCTTCGCATTTCCTCCTAGCGGATGAATATGTATGCTTACCTCCCTTTCCCAGAGCGGATCGTGGCTGATCAAAGGCGTAAAAGCATTGATAGCAAGATGAAGTCTTCATATTCCATCGATTGCATTACTCTGAGAAATGAGTACACATCCATCAAAAAACTATCTACTTCGAGAATATATTATTGAACTTACGTTATCAAGACTTATTAAGAGATAGGTGTATCTGTAACCCATCATAGCATGGAAGAATTTAGTAGTTTCTGAGCATTCTTGAAAAGACTCCGCCTGGTTGAATGATTTATTCAGCAGCGTAACGCCATTGGATGAGATTTTATTCATTTTGACCGCTATACTTACAATGACTATGACATTGAAATCCGAAGACGCATCGGTATGCCCTAACACTTACTCAAAAGTTAAGCTGAGTATTTAGGAAGATTTTGTTGAAAACAAAGAAAAGAGTGCTATATTATTACGTGATAGGTGTCCGTCTATATGGTAGTGACTGCTGGACGATGTCTTCAAATATGGAGAAGAGAAACGAAACAACAGACATGTGGTTCTACAGAAGGATACCATTAACAAAAGAAGTGTGTAACAAGAAAATCTTAAGTAAAATGTAAACAAAAAGGACACTTAAAATCAGTTGAAATTTCTTATCATATAACACAGCAAGAGGCGTTGGAGAATGTGATACTCACAGGACATATGAAGAAGAGATTTGAGGCAACAGAAATGTGGCTCTACAGAAGTATACTGAGAATACCATGGAGCAAAGACAAGTTGTTGGAGAGGATGCAAACGAAAACGGAAACTTATACAGGAAGACAGCTGAGGTTCCTGCGACACGTAATGAGGAAAGAAAGCTTGGAGAATCTGATGCACATAAGACTGATAGAAGGAAAGAGAGACAGGGGAAAACAGCACGAGATGTACATGATGGGCTTGAGCGAGTGGATGGTAGATCGGGATTTGGGAGATATACCAAGAGAACAAGTAATGAGTGCGACAAGTGATACGTGCAAGTGGAAGTCTCTTGCCGCCTACCTCTTGAACGGACATCACATAAATAAGAAAAAAGAAACGACTGAAAAAGCGAATATGGCTAGACTCTACGCTGAACATCCCATCATCTGTAAATTATATGCAATAGCTCTGTATCATATTTAGGGTTTGGATACAAACACAAAATATAGTTGACCGGTCTCTGCTTCTCTGGTTCGGAAATTTCGAATAGGCGTTTTATTATATAAAGCATTAAGAAAAGGGATGGAATTTTTTTGAGCCTTAATACGGAGCAGATGAAAACTGACCTGAATAAGAACCCATCAACTGCTAGTCGTTAAAATTATTTCATATTCTCCTATTATTTTACTTGTTTTGCTACCAAAATCGTTTTCTAAATTAAAGCTATACTTGCTTTTTTATTAATTAAGATGCGTTAAAAATTATAGATTAGCTTAATTGGATTTACCCCTCGGATAATCCACGACATGCGTAACTTAAAATGTTCATGGTAAAAAATGGTAAAGACAAAATTGAATACAATAGAAAAGGGTTTCTGCAGAAGGATGTTGAGAATTCCATGGATGGCATGCATAATCAACGAAGAAAATATAAAAAAATAGCATCAGAATAAATTTTTACTCGAGAAGAATTACAATTTTGAACGGTGCACAAGAATAAATATAATGAGAGGATTTTCAAATTTATTGATGTTGTTCTGATTCAGGCTGTCCAGTTCGCGTTTTGAGTCAACTGTAGCTCAATTGCCGTGTAAGGTGAAAGTCGTTTTGCTTTTTCCGAGGTCCCCGGTGCCCCCCGCTTATTAACAAAAGTATCTTTTACGTTATATATATATATATATATATATATTAATGCATGTTTTATTAAATAATAAAGACAAGTTTTGTCTATTTTACGTAATTTTTTTCATATTCTCTGATAAATTTAATAGCATTATTATTAAATGAAGAAATAAATGATAATAATAATATTATTAAGCTCATCGGAGAATATGAAAAAGAAATTACAAAAAATAAATAGACAAAACTTGTCAATATTATTTAATGAAACATGCATTAATGTAAAAATACTGCCTATATATCTTGCCCTGAAGAAGCATTCGTGTGAGGTGGGGGTTGAATTCTAGATTTTTGTATTGTATTCTGCTCTACTTTCATACTTTCGTATTGAGCACTTTGCTGTTAAGGTTTCGTCTTGCTTTTTTTTCTTTCAAACGAGCACTAGACGTATTGTTTTTGCGCGCTGATTGTTTCTTTTTTTTTCTTCTCCTTTATTTAACCGACGAGGTAGTCCTCGCTGGGTTAGAAGACGGTTTATTACTGTTATCTAGCATTATTTTAGGATATTTAGTGTGCTATTATAAGTGTTGACATACTGTGATTAAGTTCATTACTATATATATATAACATTCAAATATATATATATATGTAACATATAACATATAAATGTTATATATATATATATATATATATATAGATAGATAGATAGATAGATAGATAGATAGATAGATAGACAGACAGACAGACAGATAGATAGATAGACAGACAGACAGATAGATAGATAGCTAGATAGATAGATAGATAGACAGACAGATAGACAGACATATAGATAGACAGACAGACAGACAGATAGATAGACAGATAGATAGACAGACAGATAGATATTTTTACCGTTTTCAAAAGGCTCACGTAAGAGGGATCTTTTATGAAAACGTAACTTTCCAAATTAGGACAAGTTCTTAAAGATTTTAGAAAACCTTCATCTGTGATTGTATAATCCTAGAAGGTGTTTGTTAGTATAGTTAAATTTGGACATAATTGCTGTTCTTCCATGTAGTAATTCATTTTTTTCTGGAAACAGTATAATATTCAATTTTACTTCTGACAAAATCTGCATATATTACCACCATTGTAAGGTTTGGCTGTATTTATTATGCTTCACATTATATCGGGTTTTTTTCATACATTAATTTCAATTTCCATACGTGGCTAGCCAGTTTCGTACAATTTTTAGGCTTTCTAGTTTAAATGTAGATTTATGGTTATACAACCGTACACTGGTCTAATTTAATTATGATCAAAAACTAACTAATTAAACATATATATATATATACATATATATATATATATATATATATATATATGTGTGTGTGTGTGTGTGTGTGTGTTTAATTAGTTAATAATTATGTATATGTTTAATTAGTTATTTTTTTTATCATAATTAAAAGAGACCATATATATATATACTAGCAGTATAGCCCGCCGTTGCTCGGGTGTAATGAAAGCTTTAAAACTAATTCATGGTCATGGTGCTCAGACTCTGTGTAAATTGGCACGAAAAACTAAAAAGAAATAGTTGTTTCCAGTTAAAGCGAAACCGCAGACTGAAAGAAAAATGAACGGATGTAAGTCAAATTTTGATTTACTGGTATCGATATCAAATGTGTTTTATTCGTCGTAAACTGATTTTTGAAGGCTAAATAAGTCCTCTGAGTAAATGATATCATGGCTGAGACTAAGACCCAAAATTATACCTACTTAGAGCCAAACCCAAGGCAACAACTTAAATAAAAGGGCTGAAAAAATACAGACATACAGGCAGATAAACATACACACACACAAACATCATGCCTTTATATATATATTATCGATTTTCTGCACTATTGTAAGAACTGCAACCTTGAAACTTCTGAATATCGTTTCTTATGTCTTTGTCTATGAGTGTAAAAAATTTGATTATAATCGGACCACTCCTTCTATAACCCGATTTTTTCGATTATCGATTTTCGATATTTATTTGGGGTACCTCGACACAAACCCTAGCTAAGAACACTTGCAGACCCTTATAGTACAACTGTGTAAATTTCCAAGAAAATCGATTCAGCCGTTTCGGAGTCTATAGGTAATGGACACACACACACACACACATACACACTCATTCACACACAGACAATGTTCCATTTATAAATAATTATATATATATATATATATATATGTATTAAGACAGACACGTTATTCCATGGTATATTGACCTTACATTTAAACTCTTGGAGGTTGTAGCAGTCGGCGATGCAATCATGCGGAAGGGAATTCCACAGGCGGGAAGTGCGAGAAAAGAAGCTGCTGGAGTATAAATTGCGTTTACATTTCATTGGTTTCATTTTAAAGGATTGGTACCTAGTTGCCAATCTAGTATCTCGTGCAAATTCACACCTAGGGGGCACCAATGATTTAAGTTCATCCGAGCAGAAGCCGTGAAAGTACTTATAGAAGAGGTACAGGGAAGCCACGTCACGCCGGTGAGAGAGTGACGGCAGGCGCTCAGCTAAGTCGGTATCGATCACATTACAGATTCTCCGCTGTATTTTGTCAAGAAGCCCGAGGAGAATAGTAGGGGCACCCCACCAGATTTAGCAGCAGTATTCAATACACGGGCGGACGGTAGATTTATATATGTGCAGGATAGATTCAGGCGAAAAGAATTTCCGGGCCCTGCACAAGGAGCCAACTTTCATAGTAGCGGATTTAGCAAAGGATTCGACGTATTCATTCCACTTGAGGTCCACTGAGAGTGTCAGGCCAAGCAGGCGTAGTGTTTTAATTTCTGGGAGGTAAGCCTGTTCCATGCTAATGGGTGGGGAGGTGCGGTTGTCTGTGGTGGTTAATTGAGAACAGCTTAGTTTTGGAAGAATTGAATTTTTCGAGCCATTTCTTACCCCACTCTTGTCACGAACACCAGATTTTTGATAGAGGCGAGAGTAAACTTTGGTGTCATCGGCGTACATACCTATTTGGGATGTTATGGCATCGGGGAGATCATTGATGTACATTAGAAAGAGCGTGGGACCTAGGATAGAGCCTTGGGGGACATCCGCGTTTGTAGGATAGTTCTGAGAGGCATGTCCGTTTAATCCCACCTTCAGAGTGCGGTTAGAGAGGAATGACTGGATTAGGTCCAATAAAAGTCCAGTTATGCCGTAGCTTCACAGTTTCCGTAGAAGGCCGGCATGTCATACTCTGTTGAACGCTTTAGAGATGTCCAAGGCGACGGTACGGGCTTCACTATTCTTGTCGAGAGCCTGATATATATACTCGGTGATGGTCGTTAGCATATCAGCAGTGGGCCTTGTGAAGCGGAAGCCATATTGCTTGTCCGAGAGTAGCCTGTGGGCTGTGAGATATTGAACGACGTCGGCGTTGATAATGGCTTCGAACACTTTGCCAAAAATCGGAAGAAGGCTGATAGGGCGGTAATTTGCGGGGCCCGTGAGTTCACCAGTGTTCTTAAGTATTGGAAGCACAGTAGAAGACTTCCAACAGGCAGGAAAGCAGGAGGAGGATAGGCAGAGGTTGTAGAGCTTAGAAAGGACAGAGGAGAGTTCAGGGGCACATTTCTTCAAGACTATGATTGGGATTCCGTCCCCACCACTCGCTTTGTGAGGGTCAAGTTTTGAGATTATGTTAGAAATCAGCAAGGGCGTGATGTGGACGTCGTTCTATTGGGCCTCTGTTCTAGGTGGGAAGTCGGTGTATAGACTCCAGACGAATCCAGACACGAGTTGGTCAAGAATCTACGGGCAATGCATTCAGCCTTGTCCGCTGAGGAGGTGCGGACCTCAAACTCGTTGATTAGTGGGGGTATTGAGGACTTACTCATGTTAAGCACGCTTTTACAGAGGCGCCAGTAGTCTTTGCTGTCTGGTGGTGCAAGAATTTGTGATGGAATGAAGAATTTGTGATGGAATGAAGCAGAGGTCTAGTAGCGAGTCCCTTCCGTTAGGGCTATTGGAGAAACGCGAGGGGAAGTCCACCACTTGCGTAAGGGATTGGGAGATTGAAAGATTAATGGTGTGGACACCAGCAGGGTCGGTGACAGAGTTTTCCAGTCACTTAGTGTCGTGGGCGTTAAAGTCACCAAACACGAATATATGGGCATATGGGCGAGAAGAAATGGCCTTGTCGATATTGTCAGAGAGGCTATCAAGTACTGAACAGTCAGAGGAGGAGGGGGAGCGAAAGAGGAAGAAGAGATAGCTCACTGAACTTAGAAGTGAGAGACGGAAGCACATGAAAGACTGGTCCAGGGATTCAAGAGATGTCACTCTAGCTAGGGGGAGGTGTTCGCTGACATATACACCAAGCCCATGCATATGGACATTGGAGTCCTTCCTGAAGAGAGGAAGGTAGCCATGAACATAAAACTCAGAGGTGGGGAGAGAAGGGTCAAGGTTAGTTTCACATAGGACTAAGATATCAGATATATACTATATATATAGTCTCTTTTTTTAGTTTATGATCATAATTACATTAGACCATATATATATATATATATATATGTAAACATGTTACAGAAATTAACGAATTTTAACGAAACTTTGTTATAAGCAACCGACAATTTGTAATGAATTATTTTGAACATTATTTATACCGATACTCGTATACAAGTAGATATTCTGTTTTTAATTAAACAGTATTTTATATTTATATCTACCGGCCTGATTATTTTACGATAAATTTTATTACGAATTGTGTACTATCCAGCAGGATTCGAACCTGCGACCTCTATTTACATAGGGAAAGCTACCATTTGATCTGGTACTGTCTTAACCACTCGACCATGAATAGCCTCCAGATCAGACGAGGTTATATAAGCATGATAAAAACCTCATCTGATCATCATGGATCACAATAGTCTCCCTGAGAACAATGCACTGCGCCTCCTCGGCCTCATTTTCTCAGCTGACCTTAAGTGAAACGACTACATTGAATTAAGAAATCTGCTGCTATGAAGGACGGGTACCTGTTTCGGGCCAGGAAGTTTTTCTCTTCTGAATCCATCATGCACACTTACTAGTCTACCATCTGCCCGTTCATTGAATACTGCTGTCATATATAGTCGGGCACCTCTGTTGTTCACCTTGGGGTTGTCGACAAAATCCAAAGAAGAATCTACAATGTAGTCGATCCTAACCTGGTACCCCTAACTCCAGTCACTCTTTTACCGACGAGCTATGGCTTCCATCAGTCTCTTTTACAAATATTTTCACGGATTCGACGAGTTTAGCTCCTTGTTGTCCCCCTTCTACGTGAATTGAATTAACTCGAGCTATTAGACTGGCAACAAGGCCCAACCCTTTTACTGTGAAAACAAGTGTAACTACAACTTCTACTCTAATAGTTTGTTTTCTCGTACTTCTCGTATGTGTAACTCCCTTACATATTCTTGTTTCTCTGATAGCTACAATCACCAAGAGTTTAAATGCAACGTCAACTGTCATCTTTTATCCCTTTGATTCCTATCCTACTTCTCACTTTACAATTTGCTATCAAGCAGCTTTCTTTACACTAATGTACACGTCCTTCTCTTACCCATTCTCCGACATCTGCTGTAATCTGTTCTCCTCCCTCTTCACTCCCATATTCGGTAACCTCCTTGCACACTTGTGGCAGTACTGCTTTGCATTTGGTAAGACGATTATATATATATATATATATATATATATATATATATATATATATATATCATTAGTTCTACTTTGATTTAATATGTCTTGTCACGGAGATTATCATTTATGGTATTTTTTAGCAATGGAACAATATTTTACATAATTTTAAAACATCTTTGTTTGGAGGTGTGGATACACGAAAAAGGACTATTCGCTTTTGGATATCTAAAGTGACTAACGCTGTATTACTAGATTTCATAATAATATTGGATAGGTTAGGGTAGATAAAAAGGGCGGCAAAATATTTACATCGATATGCCGTCTATAATAGAGACAACATATATATATATATATATATATATATATATATATATATATATATATATTGATGTACCTACAATTAAATATCTGACATTAAAATGTCAGAAAAACATAATCCAATACTTAAACGTGGTAGGAGGGAAAAAAGCAGCCGGTATCAAAGAATGTAATGCATTTCTGTGATCCGATAGAAATATGATTATCATCAGAAACAATGTCAAGCAAAAATGTTTTTACGTCAAAGGCAGCTAGCTTCAAGGTCACATAACATAAACAATGGCAAACAAAGGTGTGATGCCTTCGGGAGAAGCCAGCTCCAAAAGCAATAATCGGCGAAAATGATTAATGCCTAGCCATAGATGACGCAATTAAACGGAATTCGGGTAATTCAGCTTAACGTGAAAAGAAAATAATTACATAATCAAAAGTCTGATATTCCATTATATTTCAAGTAAATGATTAGAAGTGAAAGACCCAATCAATACTGAAAAGAGCTATAGCAGCTGCTAGACTGTTCAGTCAATGAACAACAAATGTTCATTATAAGGAAACAGCTAATAATACTACTACCATTAGAAAGACACGTGCATGGTACCTGTTCAGGTTTAGGTTAGAGAGGCAGAATTGATCAATTTTAAACAAGAAAAGATGTATAAACTCTACTCGTGTTAAAAAAAACAGGGTGGAGTGCGAAAATATTTACTTCTAGTGTAGAAAAAATAATAAAGAATAAAGATTTCAAACTTTAGTGGAGACTTTAGTAGTATAGTGCTGAAGTAAAATTTAGAAGGAACCAGAAACCTAATCATAAGCAAAAAAAAAAAAAAAAAAATAGATCAACCTTTATCCCTGTTCAAGGATTGAGGAGGGTTGTTAAGTAGAACATTTATGCAAACAGTGATATCACGGATGGATATCTTAAAGAACTACATAAAGCATAGAGTTGAAGTAGAATTTAGTAAGAACCGGAAATCAGCCCCTAAACATGAAATAAGTAGTAGAACCATGGCCGTCTTAACAATATTATGTGTCCCTATACAACGGCAACCACTCACAGTTATAAAAATAAATATTCAACAATATTAATCACATATTTATTTTATTGACACTTAAACGAAGTGTTACTAAAACATTATGAACATACTGTCAGACAGCAACTAATCAATATGAAGAACATTTGAACTCTACACAAGGTTTGAAAAAAACAACAATAATTAGTAAGCCACAAGAGGAAACAATATGAAAATACTACGTGATTTTTATTATAACAAGCATTTGCGGCAACTATATTCAGAGAATTGTTTTATTATTGACTTCAAGTCAATAGTCTTCAAGAACAGAATATAATTTACCATGCACATGAGTGAAAGCCAGTTCAAATAACGCCGCGTCTTATAAAATAAGGTTCTTTTGTATAGCTGGTCATAATTATGAGCATAAACACTATGGATGAAATACAATATTTGTAAATATATATTTCAAACTGTCTGAAATAAGTTTTCTGTACAGTGCAGGGAGAGTCTCAAAATTTTCATCAAGAACTATATTGTGTTTGAGATACTCACATTCGTTTAAAAGGTCATCATACTTTAGATCTTTGTGATACATATTAGCCGGATGATCATATTTTTCTTTCGTGCATCAGAAGAAATAGTTTTTAGTTCACTGAAGAAAGAAAACAGATTTCTAATCTGTGAATAAAAATCTGCACTTTTTGTCAGTTTAAAACTCTAGTGTGCATATTAGGGGAGAAAGCTTCCATTTTGAACTTTTCGGTTTTCGGTTTTACTCAGAACTACATTTTCTTTTGGGGTATCGTATCTATTAAGGTGCGCTCGTTGTTTTCATTCCCGTTTTCCCATCACGGTAATTTGTGTTAAGACACATACTCCCATCTGACTTTGAAATCATATTCACTAAATTTGTCTCTAGTTTTCTAAGATATATTTCTATAGACTTTAGAAGATTCGTAGCAACAAGGATTTTTCCAATCATTTGATTGCAGGACCATGGCTTGTTTTTTAATACTTTCTAACATGTCATTCCAAAGAATTGTGAGAAAGATTGTTTCCAGATTTTCAATTTTGTGGTTAATTCTTCTGTGTCTCTGTATTCACTTGCTTTTCATTGTCAGCTGATAGAGAATTTGGTGCATGTTTTATTTTCTCAAAAACCTAATACAGTGTATGAACAGCATCAAAATATGCTGACCATCGTGCGTCAAACAGACACTTGTCCACAAACCTTTTTCTGGAGATGACGTCAATACATTCCAGCGATGAGAAAAACCAGCAAAAAATAAATACATATGTTAAACAAAGTCAAAGTCTTTTTATAACAGTCTTTTACTCTTAATTAGTTCAAGTTGTGCCCAATAAAGGGGGTGGTAGCATAGAAGACAAACTCATTGAGTTAAATGCATGCAAAATGTATATCGCCCGACATATTTTAGTCGTTACCATATGAACAGTTTTATAACGAAATTTTCTTCTCATTAAGCAAATCAACAACGTTGTCTGTTAGATCTATTCGTCCATGAGAAAAGATGTAGATCAACATCAAAAAACTTTCCCCAGCCTTGCAGAAATGTTTTTCGAAGAAATGGTCAAATTAACAAGTAATTCTAGTATACCTAAATAGTTGCCATTTTTACTGACCCAATAACTTGATTTTCTCTACGAAATGGCAAACCTAAGGAGGCAAAAATGCGAATAACAAAAATTGCACGTGTCAATATTTTATTACAATTTTCCTGCTCTGAGCGGTGTTGCTCAAGTAATAAATATCTACATACCAAGTTTCTTTATGCCTTATGAGATATGGTGTCATGTTTTTCAATGTTCGTTTTCATGTTTTATAATAACATTGCTGTGCTTACAGTCATTGAACCACGTTTTAGCAAAGAGGGATTCTTTCTTGGAAACTAGGTGAGACACAATGCAGTACAAATGACCTTGGGATGGCGAATAAAGTAACTATTCCGCGGTTCACGATTAACTCGCCTTTATATTCATATCCATGAGTTAGCTTTTTTATAATGTCTGTGTGATTTTGAAAGATTGCTACATGAAAGATTCAGACATGATTAGAACCAAAGACGACTCCAGTAATCTTTTGTTATTATAATTAATGTATGACAGCCCCGTTTCTGTATCTTGGATTGCCAACTCCTTTACTGTTAATGATAAGGGTATTTTCTTTTGTAAAATGTTACCACCAGCAGCAACAGGCAATAATATTATATATATTATATAATATCTGCTGAAACTGGGTGATTGGTAGCACGAATGGGTGTATATGTGGATGCTATATCTTTAGGAACAGTAATAGTGGTTGACATTGTAGGAGCGGCTGCTGATGGAATGGTATGAAGGACTGGCGTTGACCTGTATTGGGCTACGATGTTAATTTTGGAAGTTTTCCTATTTTCTCCATCTCATCTACAGCTCTCATGTTCTTCTTTGCTCTACTCAAAGCATTACGTTCTAGAAATATATATTTTAGATATTTAGTATATTGTTTATATTTCTGATATTAGGTAGTTTTACACTATTTACATTATTCGGACTATTGCCCTCATCTTTGTTGCCATTTGTATGCTTCTTCAAGTGCTAAGAAATTCGAACCGAACCCGTTTTTACAATCACTGGGACATATCATCCTGATTCCTTGAGTGAAGCCACAATGGGAAATCTTTAGTTATCTCCCTCTAACCCTGCAATTACTTGTTCACCACTGCTGTAGCCTGGAATTGAACTCACAACTCTAAGAATCAAGTCAGAAACTAACCAACTCTATATCCACTGGGCCATGTGCCCTAAAGGACAACAGTGAGTGAAATAATTAAAGTCTAATTAAAAAAGAAAAAAATCTGTATCTGAAAAGAAATATTAGTTATTTTCTTTATTATTGTTGCTGTGAAATGAACATCGAAAGAGAAAACTGTTATTTTTTTAAGTTAAGACAGCTGATCCCTTTTTCTTGTTTTTTAAATGAACATCAAACATGAAAGTCTGGCATTATCCTGATGAAAAAACACCTTTTCTGGTCGCCAATTCAGGGTGTAAGTCTTAAATTGCAGCCTTCAATTCGTCCAGTTGCAGTTTTTTTCAGGCGCCCCCGCTGTTCATCTCGGTGTTTTTGACAGGCTTCAAAGAAGAATTAGTAATGTGATAGGTACCGACTTGGCGGCTCGACTCCAGCCACTTTTCTACCGACGGGATGTGGCTTTTTTTTGTCTGTTCTATTAAAACTTTCATGGCTTCTGCTCCAACGAACTTAAGTCACTCGTGCCTCTGGAACAGGTGCTTACTCGTGCAACCAGACTGGCAAATGGATCTAATCCATTCACAGTTAGATCAACCAAATTCAGACGACATTTCTACCCCTGTAGCTTTTTTTCTCTCACTTCCCGCCTGTGGCAGTCGCTTCCTTACTCTTGCTTTCCTGACTGCTACAACCTCCAGGAATTTAAATGCAAGGTCAATACTCATCTCTTAATCACTTGACCCTAGTTCTTTCTTCACCACCCTGACCCTAGTTCTTTCTTCACCACCCTGTATATCCTTTCCTTTCTCACCACCTCTGCAACTGTCATAACACCTGTATTCCCTTCCTTCTCTTACTCCTTCATAACTGGTTCGTCCCTCTCTACACTCTCTTCCATCTAATTGTTTTACTCTTATGTAGCCCCCTGCACATCAGTGGCATACCGCCTTGCTCGGAGTGATATGATTATATATACATTGAGAATTAAAGAGAGAAGTTTGAATTATAGTATCCTCTCTATACGTGAGTGGGCTGAAAATCTCACAGGTTAACTATGAATATATGATGCTACAGATGCTTACCTTGAGTATATTTTTATATCTTGTGTCATTTCAAGACTTTACAATTCGCTTTTAAATTCACCGACCCAAATTTGTGCTGTTGATAAAACTAGCGGGTCACCCCCAACCTAAAAACAATGTCAGCATGAAAGTCCTTGGAAGTTAAACCTTGTATTTGTAGAGATTTGATAACACCACAATGACACATTTTGTCTATTTTCATTAGAAGTTTATTATACGTTACATTTGAAGTCATATTTGCACAATCTGATAACAGTTTAACAGGGAAGAAACAATGAAGTTAGTGATAAGAAGAGTTGAAATTAATGCATGTAAGATTTCCCAGCTCTAGCTTTGTTTCTTCATTGTCAGTTTATGAACTTTTCAGCCTGAGGGAAACAGAATTAATATAGAATTATCAAAAAGACGTTCAAACAACTTTATTTATCCCTTCACTGGAAGTTACATTAAATGGATAGCCACCACATTGTTTCCTTTCTGAAATGAGTTTAGCTAAACTAAATAAATAGATAAATAAATAAAAAATCAATCCAAGGAAACTGTTAGATTATTAGCAAGATATAGAATTTTTAAACTCGTAATAAGCTAAATCAAGGAAAGAAACTAATTTCATTTGTTAGGCTTGTATTTCATTAGAGGTTCTTGTTTGATAAGCTGTTTTTCTCTTTTATCTTTCTTATCTCCGAAGCAAGCATCTGTTGGTGGTGTCTTTATTTTTCTGTTAATTTTTGTTCATTTTTTTAAGTAAATCTAGATAGGCTTTTAAGAAAATATAATTAATTTGACCGTCTTCAAAGAAACAGATATTTGAATATGAAGGCGTGATTGGGTAGATTAAAGGTGGTTGCTGAAATGTTCGCAGTCTGACCAAGAAGCCCATCCAAAAGAAATGTTATTTGGTCTGATTTTGTGAGAATTTTTCATCAAGTTCCCATATCTTTTTCAATGTGCCGTGTGCCTTCGTAGGCTCTTCACTTCCTTGGCCTCAGTATCTCAACTTGAAGGGGAACGAATACATCGAAGCTAAAGCTAGGAAGGATGGGTCCCTATGTCGTATAGAAAGTCAGTCTAGCACATTTATAAATCTACCATTCGTCCATGCATTGAGTATTGTGAACATATCTTATCGGGTGCTCCTGCTATTCATCTCGAGGATCTTGACAGCATCCAGCTTGTACATCTATAAATCTACCATTCGTCCATGCATTGAGTACTGTGAACATATCTTGTCGGGTGCTCCAGCTATTCATCTCGAGGATCTTGACAGCATCCAGCTTGTACATTTATAAATCTACCATTCGTCCATGCATTGAGTACTGTGAACATATCTTGTCGGGTGCTCCTGCTATTCATCTCGAGGATCTTGACAGCATCCAGCTTGTACATTTATAAATCTACCATTCGTCCATGCATTGAGTATTGTGAACATATCTTGTCGGGTGCTCCTGCTATTCATCTCGAGGATCTTGACAGCATCCAGCTTGTACATTTATAAATCTACCATTCGTCCATGCATTGAGTATTGTGAACATATCTTGTCCGGTGCTCCTGCTATTCATCTCGAGGATCTTGACAGCATCCAGCTTGTACATTTATAAATCTACCATTCGTCCATGCATTGAGTATTGTGAACATATCTTGTCGGGTGCTCCTGCTATTCATCTCGAGGATCTTGACAGCATCCAGCTTGTACATTTATAAATCTACCATTCGTCCATGCATTGAGTATTGTGAACATATCTTGTCGGGTGCTCCTGCTATTCATCTCGAGGATCTTGACAGCATCCAGCTTGTACATTTATAAATCTACCATTCGTCCATGCATTGAGTATTGTGAACATATCTTGTCGGGTGCTCCTGCTATTCATCTCGAGGATCTTGACAGCATCCAGCTTGTACATCTATAAATCTACCATTCGTCCATGCATTGAGTACTGTGAACATATCTTGTCGGGTGCTCCTGCTATTCATCTCGAGGTTCTCAAACAAATCCCAAGAATTATCTGCATTGTTATCGATCCTGACTTAGCATTTAAATTTCAGTCTCTTTCTAATCGACGTGATGTGAATCTCCATCTGTCTTTGCAACAAATATTTTCATGAAAACGGCTCTAATAAGTTTTTCCTTTTGTCCGACCATCTGAATTTACAGATTCTACTGTTTTTTCTTACGCATTTACCAATTAGTCTAATGTAACCACCACTTCTTCTCTAATAGTCTCTTTTCTCGCTCTTCACATCTGTAGAACTCCCTTCCACTTAGTTGCTTCTCCGATACAATCTCTAAAACTTAAAACGCAACGTCAATTACCAGCTCCTTGAATTCCATCCATCTTTAATTCTTTCCACGACACTCCCAGTACCCTGTTTTTTTTCTCTCACTTTAACCCCCTACGCCCTAGTGGCAATCCCGCCTTGCTTGGGATGAAATAATTAAAAAATAAAATCTTCCCCTTTTTGGCTTTTAGCAGCATTTCTTCCTCATCCAAGTCCACTCGCTGCAATTTCGCTATCTATTCGCACCAGCTCGTTAAAGCACTGTGCAATCGACCATAGGAACGACAACAGATATGCGTCTTGAAAGTAAACATCACGGTAGACATATTTTGCGCCTAAATTAGCTATATATAGGCATCCACGATTTGAAAGCAGTCAGAGATTCTAACCCTAAGCTATCGGCGCACGCCTGAGAGAGGATGGGAGATTTTCACGTGTTACATATGTGGTGTTTACACACACCAGCAGCTAAGAGAACTCAATTTAAATATGGGATAACAATATATACATAAGTATATATATTTATTTACCCAGAACAGTTTTTGAGAAAATTAGCGTATTAAAGCTGGAAAAAAATTTGTGTGACGCGTTTTGTAGCGTAAGAATTAATTAAACTATGGTTGGTTCGACTACACATGAATGAGAGAGGCTGGAAATTTTTAAACTAGTAAAATATTTTTGAATGTATTTTTATAATATGCGTGTATGTCTTTTTTTAATGTATTATTGGCTTATATTTTAATAAAGATTTAAGGCATAAAGACTAGCCAATTTTTTCGTTTCTATTTTTCATTATTTTTGTTATAAAATATTTCATATGGTGATTATAGAAATTATTTCAATGAGGATCCGCTTAAAAGCATATATCATTTCAACTATGACCAATGTGCTGACCACTTAAGAAAAATAGGATAAAGACATTACCATCACTATATATAAACATATAAGAAAATAAAATCATTCAGTTAAAAATACTTATTGCTAACAGAATGCCCAGAATTTTCACAAGTTTTACACATTTTATGACCGGAAAAGAAAGCATTTGTATGGAGACAAGAAAAACCGAATACAAAACTTAATGGCACTACATTGCCAGCCGTTATTAAATTGCACATTATTTGAAACAGCAACTTTGAAATACATCCAGCACAATAGACAATAAAGCACTAATTAGGTACATGTAGGTAACAATTAAAATGTATTTGATGCGTCGTTAATATTTGTTCTTTGGGAATCAGCAGAGTTAAATGTTTTCTGACTGAAAGAAATTTCATCAAAATTGATTTAAATGTTAAGAAATGAACAACAATGTCTCTCATGCTTGAGAACATTAATGTTACAAAAAACAACTTTCAAGGAAAATTCGAGAATAATTATCGAAACGAAAATTATTTTTAAGAAAATCCGAAATAAGTGTTCAAGCAAAGTTTACATGAAGAAAATTCAAAAGTAAATTTTGAAACTGAAACTAGGTGAAAACATCCGAAAATAAGCTTTGAAACGGAATTTCATTGAAGAAAAACGGAATTTTATTGAAGAAAAACGGAAAATTAATTTTGAAATGAAGATTGCTTAAGGAAAATTCAAAAATAAGATTTGAAACAGAAATTAATAGAAAAAATCCGAAAATAAATTTTGAAACAAAAATTACTTAAAAACAATTTAAATAGATCAAACGAAAATTATTTGAAGAAAATTCGAAAATAAGTTTTAAAACGAAAATTAATTTAAGAAAATCCGAAAGTAAGTTTTCAAATGAAAAAACAAAATCCAAAAATAAATTTTGAAACGGAAATTATGTGAAGAAAATTAAAAAAATAAGTTTTGAAAAGGAAATTAGGGGAAGAAAATCAGAAAATAAATTTAGAAGCAGAAATTAAATTAAGAAAATTCTAAAAATATGTTTTTCAAACGAAAATAGGTGGAAAGAAATTCGAAAAAAAATTTTTGAAACAAAAATTAGGTGAAGAAAATTCAAAGATATGCTTTAAAATAAGATACTAACCGAAGAAAAACGCAATGGTTAAACATTCAATTTATTTCTATTCATAACTATCGTGAAAATTTAAATAGTTTAGTGAAATATATGTACGACATTGAAATTTTAAAGAAAAATATGGTACAACTTTTCAAAAGAAATTACAAAGGGATGTCTGCGCTACTGCATCATATTATATTTTCAAATGTAAATTTTTATTTTTTTTCTTCGGAAACACAAGGTCGTATTATATTTGAGTCGTATTATACAAAAAATACGGTAGGTGCTGATTCTATTCATTATATAATTAATATACATATGTATGTGTGCGTAAAAAAGGGTATTCTTGAAAACTATTCTTGTCACTACAAACACACACACACACACACACACACACACACACACACACACACACACACACACACACACACACACACCTCAACACTCCATACCACACAACACCACACCACACATAGTCATGCATCTGAATGCACGCACACGGAAAAACATATCTGTATTTTTTTTGCTAAAATTGAAAAAACCAGAAACTACAATAATAAACAGGAATCGCGGAACAAATACATAGTAAGTGATATAAATTTCCTGCTTATTCCCAGCATACAAAAGATGCGTAGTATAATGACAATAAACCCGCAATATTTGCCCGTCATTACATCGTCATTCCTGTATATTTTTGGCTAGTCTCACTAGTGAGCTGGCAGGTATGATTTTTAACATACGGCTGTGTGACATTGCATTTTCAGACCAATGGACATTTTACTTAATTTTGGTGCTAGGAAACTACTCACAAAATTTGTAAAAATATTTTGGAATTGTATCTTGGACTATACATTTAACAGCGTCTACCGTAAGCTTTAAACTTAATAAATCAAAAACCAAGAATTCGTAGACATATATAAAAAGCTCTAGTGACTTTTGTCTTTGTTTTGGTGAGAGGAACCCGCCTTCAAAGTTTGTAAAAGTATTTTTAATACGCCCTGTATATAAGAAAAACAAGATAAAAGGAAACAAATCTAGTTGCATGAGGGGAATTGTTAAAACGAATAAAAAATAAGGTGTGAACCAAATGAAATAACATTAAAAAATTGCGACACACTTGCTACAGAAACCAAAAAAAGAAAATGAAAAAGGGCAGAGAGCTTCTTTTGAAGTAGATGAATGGAAAATAGAACATTTTTCGATGCTAGGATGAAACAAAAATTGTTATTGATCCTAAAAATAATCCTTTCTCGTGTCTATCATTTTGTTTAGATATATCTGCTTGTACTTTTAGAGAAAGAACATGGATGGTTATAGGAAACATTTCAGTTTTCGTAGTTAAATGTTTTATAGAATATGAATATAGATGTTGTCGGGTGTTACTTTTATATTGGATTAAGTATATAATATAGAAAAGACGCAGGTGCATCAAAGAAGATTTAATAAAAAGAAAACTTAATAAAATAAACCACAATTGAACATGAGTTTTTTTTTTCAAATAAAAGTGAAACGCTGTTTATAAATAAATAAAATAATGGCTGACAATGGCAAAATAAGAAATAAAGTCATTTATACATGCTAGATCAAAGTGACAGAGACAATTCTTGTCTTTTTTTTTAATAATTTTATCAAATTCTAGAAAAAGCAGTTTTTGCGGTAAACAAGAATGAACATTATTGTGATCCTTATTTGTAATGAAAAATTCAGTTTTTGTGGTAATACGACCGGGCCCGTGCCGTCAAAAATGACAGCAAAATATTTATATCGATACGCCGTCTGAAATGACGGCAACATATGTATTGATGTTGCCTACTATTGAATATTTTACAAAAAGACATCATAAAAGGCAAAACAAAAAACAATCCAAATAAATTTACGACCTGCGTCTGTTATTTAGTGGCTGTTGTTGCCGCATAGCAATCTTTTATGACAATGTATCTTTTATGTCAAATATCATGTTTGATGGTGTATGTCTTTATCTTAACGTCCCAGTAACTACTCTGAAGATAGCTCATGCAAGCCGAAATCTTATAACCAGCATACTAAAAAACATTGAAAAGTTGGATAATTTTTGTTTTTATTTTCACCTGAAATTAAAGCCAAAATAAGAGGTTAAGAACGACTTATGACTAACCATAATAGAAATTGGCTGTTATATTTAACAATATATATTTAGAAACTTATTTGCTGCCACGATCTGCTACATATATATATATATATATATATATATATATACTCAACGGCCCTTATTATAGTAGAGAGGATTAAATATTTTCTCTTCCATAAGTAACGCTACCTTAATAAAAATGAAGATTTGCAATTTTAGGTTTTTAAAGGTATGTGAAAAACAGATTATTTAAGTTTACTTGAAATATGCAACATATCATTATACCTCTTACAAACATACATCGTTTAGAATATAAGCTAGGTTAAAGTTTACCTGTAGAGGTGAGGATAAGTCTAGCTAAAGATCACTGATCACTTAGAATTTAAAGGCAACTAAATGTTTTCTTTATTGACTAAGTATAAACAGATCTTGTACGTTGTAGTGTTATGTATATTGACTCGGAATGAGAATTCGAAGATGTCGATTTCCAGTCGAATACGTCCCATTCTTTACACACAAATACACTTGGGAAAGGTAATAATTCATCTTTTCTTCTTTCAGCTATGAGTAGAATAGCAGGACAGTCTACTTTTTTTTTTTTTAATTGTATCACCCCGAGCAAAGCGGTAACGCCACTGATGTGCAGGGGGCTACGTAATAGTGAAAAGATTGGAAAAGAGAAAGCCGGAAACCACATCCTAAACAGGGAACAAGGGATGAGCCTCTTAACCTGTTCAATAGACGTGGGTGGAGTGTGAACCGGGCGATAGATAGATCTATCTACTTCAATACATCTGCAGATCTAATTGGTAATCGAGTGCAGGATAATCTTCCGCCTAGTCAATCATGTATCGAAAGAAACAGGATCGATCGAGAGTTTATCATGTATGGCAGTTAACTGATTAATAAATAGGTACAAAGTTTAGCCATAGAGTAAAACACTCATCATAGACCCCTACTGAATGTTTTTATGGACGCAATAGAAGGTTAGATAAGATACATAACGATGACTCTGGAGACTTGAAGAATTTTATTTTCTTTTTACAGTGGTGTTCACACTGCACAAATCCCGAGAGCCACTCGAGGTAAGGGTTACTAATTAAGGAGCATAATTCATGTGGATATGTGCGGAAGATAACAGTTAAGCCTAGGTAATCTTCCCAGCGTATCAACAAGACACTTCAAGCACTCACTTGTATAGTGGTTTCGATCGATAACGTTTAAGCGTGCTCGAAAGATTCAGATATTTCCCGGTTTCCGAAAACGTTCTTCATGCCTCTTTTTACAGATAGGACAAAATATTTACGTTAGTTAACGTCTTCTATATATTTCGTTTCCAAGATAATTCCAAATATTCTTTAGCGACACCTGTTTCAAATCTGAACGCATAGCGTTATCTTTACCACCATATTTTTAGTGTGTATAAATACATGTTACTAAATAAATCTTCTACATTTGGCTTAATGAAGTTCCACTGTGAATGAAAGGCACATAGTTATAATGTTTCATTATTGCTGTTTTTTTCCATTAATATTTTCTTTGTAGATTCATTTATTTATATGTGGATTTTTACCCGCGTGCACACACACACGCACACACACACACACACACACACACATTGGGTTTGATGCCAATTTTAATCCTTCATGTTTAGACACGGTAGAACACATCAAATTTGTAGACAGCTATAATATATTTACATTTGCGATTAGAGCTCACTTCAACCTATCTCCTGAGAAAGAAAGTTGTAAATTACTTAATTCGTGTCAATTTTGCATCCCTGTAAAGTTTATGAGGTGTATTTTAAACACTTGATGATGTTTATTACGATAAAAACAAATATGACTCACAAGCAACCAAAAAAACAAAAATATGGGCTGTGTACAGTGAAGTTTCTTTAGCGGACTGAACTGTTCGGTAGTGGCTCGTAAATTTAGAATTGGCGATTGTAGCCTTATTAATGAAGAACACTCAAGCAGACCCCTCTACTACAGATGACGACCAAATAAAGACATTGATTGAGAATAACACGCGTTATTCAACACTAGAATTCGCAGAAAGACTAAATTTATCAAGATCCACTATTCATGAGTACTTAGTGAAGCTTGGGTACTTATATCACTACGATATTTGGGTACTACTGAACCTGAGTAAAAAAGATAATTTTTTTTTTCAGGATAATACCATTTTGTGACCCGGAATAAATCGTTGCTTGTTTAGCTGGGATGTGTTACCTAACCTATCATATTCACCAAACATTGTTCCTTCGGATTTTTATTTATTCAGGACCTTTCAAAACAATGTAAAAAATTGTAATTCTTTGAATGATATAAAGACATCACCTTAATGAGTACTTTGCCGAGAAACCACTGGAATTCTGTTAAGACAGAATCTTTAAGTTGAAGGACAAATGGAGAAATGTTGGTCAACAAATTGGTCTATACTTAGTTGAATAACTATTTAATGATATAATTTTCTTCTGTGCTTTAAATTTCCTTTAAAAATTGGCATTAACATTCCAGATAACCTAATGGATATATTTCAAGCCATTTGAGGCTGGGATGAACGGTATAAATACTTGTTAGATATGACTGGATTAGTTTAGAGATTTGTATAAATAATATAGATAGGTAGGAATATATCGAAAAAGTGGTTTGATTTAAAAGGAAGACAAACTACTTGAGACAGAATTTGAATTCGTCTTATTCCATTTTTCATGGTTTCTTGCTTCAGATAAACTATCCACTGGTAGTTAAAAGATGCCATATCCGTTCAGTATATAGAGAATCTTAATTCTCCATATATTCTTTGTCTTAATTATATGAGAATTGCCATGATTAATTGGGAAAGACTGTTGAGTTGTTTGGTTTTCCCGATCTTTATTCAGTTTTTTTAATCAAAAGCATTTGCCCTTAAAGACACTGAAAGTAAATAACCAAAACTGGTCTCTGCGTATCTGGATCCACGCAGAAGTTTCGGAGGTAAACCAAAAATAAATAAATATCAAATCCCTTTTACGGGCCTGTAGCGGAACTCTAGATTCTGATTGGTCATCAAATCGCAAAATTCAAAATACGTCAGAGAAACGGTTTTTCCATAGCTAAAGAAAAACAAAACCGTTTCTGATCCACCCCATTCAATATTTAAGGATGGTCTCTAACAGATCACGGTCATTTCAGAGGAGGCAGGTTACTTACACACATCAAAGATGTAACTCTCAACTTCAAGTGACCCGGACATTGTCCTCTCTCTCTTTCTCCTTGCCTATCTCAACAATTACTGCTACAAACATTTTGTATGAACTCTTAATTCGTCAACCTCATCATTGAATACGAACTTTATCATAAACTTCTTAATGTTTCTAATTGTACATTAACTCTTACCACTTGTTATTTCTTCTTATAATAAATTTCTATTTTAAATGTAAAGTGTATATTTTATTATTCCACTCTTCTACACTAATCTACACATTCTAACTGCCGACAACAAACATTCTGATAATAATTCTGATAAAAAACCCTTCTGATGAATATTATTCAACATAAAACCTGAAAGCTGTAGGGAGTTCGGTTAATAAAGACACAAGGCCGAACAAAAGAAACATTAACCAGCTCCCTACACTTCACCTTATCCTGAACTGACTGCCACCCGAGAGTGAAGAATTATGTCTATCTTGCTATTTAACTTAACACTGGAAAGCGAAGAATTTTTATTAATGTTTTCTGGGTTTTGTTTTTCCAAGGGCATTAGTGCGAAAGCGTACGCAACCAATTAGGCCGGAATTTGAATTCGAGTTGTTGATTTCTGTACCGGTTTAAGTTACACGCACATCAACTCTACTAGCAGACTTTATACTAATAAAAAAAAATCACCAGTGACGTACCCGTACTGAAAGCCACGTCTATCTTATGCTTTTTAATCAAATGCAGATGTGAAAACCCATTATCATTATTTTAGGATTACTTCCTGCAATGAACATTAATTCAACGCAAATTTGCAATAAATTTTGCACACCATACATTCAAATACATTCACGTTAATCTTTTTTTATTTCTATCTTTCCATACACACACTTGTTGACATATATATATATATATATATATATATATATATATATGTATATATATATATATATCTGTGGGGGTGTGGGGGTGTATATTTTCAGAAGTTAATTTTCTGTTTAATCATTTCACTCCAAGCAAGGCGGGACGGCCACAAGTATACAGGGTTTACAGTATGAAATGTGGGAGGATAAAGCCTGAACTGGATTCAAGAAGACAAAAAGCGGCAAATGACGTTGCATTTAAACTTTTACACATTGTAATTATCAGGGAAGTAAATAAACGGAAGGAATGTCCACAGGTGGGAAGTGCAAGAAAAGTATTTGTTCGAGTAGAAGTGAGTGTTGCATTTAACTATTTCAACTGTTAAAGGGTGGGAACTGGATATCAATCTAGTATCCTATTATTGGTGCACCAGGGAAAAATTGTCAGAGCAGTTTTCATGAAAATATTTGTAGAAAAGACAGAGGAAAGCCACGTCACATCGGTAAGGAAGTGACTAAAGCCGAGATACCAAGTTAGTACCGATTAATTTTCAGGTTCTTTTTTTAATTTTTTTGAGAACTTTAAGATGAATAGTAGGAGAACTCTACTAGATATGGCAACAGTATTCAATAAGCAGACGGATCACAGATTTATAAATGTGCAAGATGGATTCTGAAAAGAAAAAAAACTTTCTTGTCTGACACAGAGACGCACACTTCCTAGCAGTAGATGCAGCATAGAACTAATATATTTATTAATTTTCAGGTCGGTTGAAAAATTAAGGCTAAGAGATACATATCAAGTTGCTCGGAGATGTCTACTGAGGGAGCAGAATATTCTGGATATGTGCAACATTTCCGCGTGATATAGTTTTTAAATTAAAAATCGTGTTTATAGCAGGACATCGACGCCAAATTAGAAGCTCGTTTAAATTCACGTAAAAAGGGAACCATGGAAAAAATGTCCTTAGATCAGTTTCTATGAAAATATTTTCAGAAAAGACAAATGGAAGCCACTTCAGGTCGGTGAAAAAGTGACTAAAATCGTCTTTGGATTTTGTCGAGAACCTCGAGATGAATAGCAGGAACATCCGACCAGATATGGCATCAGTATTCAATGCACGGACGAATGGCAGAATTATAAATCTGCAAAATGTATTTTGACGAGAAAAAGCTTTCTGGACTGACAAAGTGAACCAAATTTTCTATCAGTTGATGCGGCTGTTAATTCGATATTGTCGTTCTATTTCATGTCGGTTGAAAAAGTGGTGTCAAGGAGGCGCAGTGTGTTGGAGATTTATATCTTATTATACGCAAATATATGTCCTATATGTGTATTTAAGTGCATGAGGAATTATGTCAATATTATTTTTGTTATAATGACTACATTGTCACTTTTATATTGGCGTGTTTATGCAGGGTGTGGCAAAATGATAAGACATTATCAAAATAAAGACACCATTGCCACTATTGTTTTAACATTATTTGGGAGACATTTCTGGTAACTGTCTCTGAAAGATATTTCTGTTGCATTCTGTATAACACTTGGTATCACTTACTACATTCGATTCTTATACGATAGTTGTTCAGTAATGCCATGTGTTTAGGTCGAGGATTTTATTACCGGTGCAAGTATGATCGACTACTATTATTGCATAGTGTGTTCGATTTAACTCGCTTACCTAAACAACTTTTGACATTAACTGATTCAACGTGGGTAGATATGTCGTAAAATTAATCAACTTTATCTAACCAATAATTTCCTGGATTGTTCTCTGCATAATACATCATATAGTTGTTTCACTTAGGATTGTTGGGTTAAGTGAACTGACAAAATAATGGTGGGAAATAAATAGCGTTTACATCATCAAGACAGGTAATTATTCACGAAATTATCTGGTGACACAGCAAATTCTGAGATTTGCGAACTTTTTTTTTCATTTTATTTTCGGTTACAATACATTTGAACCGGATATGCGCTGTGGTGCAGTGGATATCGGCTTGGAACATGATATTGGAGAGTCGAGTTCGAATTCCAGTTGAATTCCTTTCATTCACTTACGCACAAATACTTATGGGAAAGTATTAATCCATCTCTTCTATCCAGTTATATGTTGAATAACAGGAGAGATTGGGTTCTATAGCCTTGGCTGGCAACCAGTCTACCACAGAAAGTAATGGCAACCTGCTTCGGGATAATTATCTTCCCAGTCAGTCATATCTCTTTCGAGACATGATCGCTCAAGCGTGTATCACGTATGGCACATAACTGACTGACTGATATCGCTTTTTAATAACAAAGAAGACATGATG
Organism: Ascarosepion bandense; assembly: GCA_037127315.1. Lineage (NCBI taxonomy): Eukaryota > Metazoa > Mollusca > Cephalopoda > Sepiida > Sepiidae > Ascarosepion > Ascarosepion bandense. The sequence continues at coordinate 1,099,093 of JBBBDQ010000187.1, forward strand.
ATTGATTCAAATAGATGTACATTTCGGCACATTCTGTTTTCAAGCTATACTGTGATTGTTGCTAGACAGAAAGAGAAACTAACCCGAACAAAAAAGAATTCCATTTCAATTTCATTTAAACTGTGTACATATATGCTTGCATGTCTGCTTTCATTTTTTAATTCAATGGCAGACCTGAAAATATTTGGCTGGCGACCAGTCTACCACGGAAAGTAATAGCAAACTATTTCGGGATAATCTTTTGTTTAGTCACTCATGTCTCGAATAAGACATGATCGTCTATCACGTCTTAACTGACAAAAAACGTGTATGTAACGACATTGGTCGTTACATACACGTCACTGGTGATTTTTTTTTTTGATAATGGGTTTTCACATCTGCATTTGATTAAAAAGCATAAGATAGACGTGGCTTTCAGTACGGGTACGTCACTGGTGATTTTTTTTTATTAGTATAAAGCCTGCTAGTAGAGTTGATGTGCGTGTAACTTAAACCGGTACAGAAATCAATGGTGTCAATGCGAATGGTCCTTTGCTTAGATGAAATGTGCTTTGTCAGGATTACATAGTTTTGAATCCATACTTTTCCTTCTTAGATACGTTGCCCTATAAGGATATAGAACCCTATAACTGGGCGATGAAGAGATTCCCACACAAGTGACTCTCATGGACTCAATTGGAACTCTGCAATTCCTTAATCCGTGCAGCAATCGCCGTGCCTCACTAATCGACACTTTTACAAGAGTTATTTTCGCAATGATTCCGTCTATTTTCAGCAAGCTATGAGTTAAAACAGATGCGCGATATAGTGTAATAGACACCGGCTCGGAATGAAAACCAGAATTCCGGGATCGAATTCCAATAGAGTTCGTTACATTCACCTACGATGAAATACTCTTAAGAAAGTTATGAATCCATTCCTTCTTCCTACATCAATTAAATTGGATTAAATCGCAAGACAGACTCTTATAGATTTTGTTGTCAACCAGTCTACCAAAGAAAGTAATGGTAGCCTACTGTAGGAAAACTTCTGCCTAATCAGTCATGAATAAGACATGATCGTCCAGTCGTGTATCACTTACAGTACTTAACAGTCTGATGCGTTAAATATCAATGCAGATTAGGCTCTGTAGCTGTAAGTAGCAAGAGAGAAAGAAAATTCTGAAGTTCAGTACGCAACAAGAAATCAGTATGCTGTTAAAATACAGAATAAATCGAGTCCTTCTACTCCAAGATAGATTATGCGAAGGCACAGTGCAAATCAGAAGAAATCAGAATTATCATGGGAGATATGAATGCCGACGTTGGCCAAGGAAGGGCAGGTGAAACGGATGGCAATAGGACATCGCAACAGCCGTCGTGAAAAAGCGTCCAATGGTACACAGCAAATGACCAGATATTAACCAACATTTGGTTCCATGAACAACAAAGAAAACTATGGACATGAAGAAGCCCAGGAGGAGAAACTTAGAATCAAATTGATTACATTACTATCAGCGGGAGATTCAGAAACGTAAAGCCTACCCAAGTATGGACTCTGAAAGCCAATAGTATGCCAATCGTATGCAAACTAAGGAAAGAACTAAAAAGAAAAAGAAAACCTACACAGCCCTAAGACTGCAGTAGAATAGACACACGAATGACCCGAACCCGCAGAAAAAGTATACGGAAAGCGTAAAAACTATATACGAAGGACAAATTGTTGATAGACGCACTAGTGACGTAAAATACGACATCATTCCTAAAGAAAAAGCACGCTCGAATAGAAACGAGTGGAGCACCGAAGAGATCCTTGGCCCGAAGTAAAAGAGACAGAAAACAACACCAAGATATGGAACAGAATAGAAGAGACTACACAAGGAAATACGCAGCAAATGTAAACAGACTAAAGAAACATGGCTCAACAACAAATGCGCCGAAGTCGAAAGACTGAGCACAAAAAATAATGGAAACATGCATAAAAATTAACAGGAACTAACAGGGTAAAGATATATACAGCAACAGGGCGTATAAAAGCAAAGATGGCACATAAATATTAGACTAGGAAAAATACTTCAAAGGTGGGACGAGTATATCGGAGATCTCTTCCATGGCAAGAAAGAGCAATGCACAAAATTATGGATGAAACAGAAATATTAAAAACCGAAGAGGGATCGGCAATGATGAAATTGAAGTGAAACAAAACGGGATTGTAATAGAGATGTTGATGGCATTAGAAGGCTTTGGCGTAGACAGACTAATAGAAATAATAAACGGATTCTACATCAGCGGCAATAAACCTGAGGAGCTAAGCAGATCAATCGTCATAATACTACCTAAGAAGTCAGGTGCAAAGAATGTTGCTCAATCGAACAATCAGTTTAATGAGCCACATAACAAAACTCATCATCTTTTCAGCATAATTTTCCTTTTAAACAAATAAAGGTTTTTGATTCAGTAATAATGTGCTTGTGCTATATATATTCTCCATATAAAAAAAAAACATAAAGAGAGCCACACAAGAACAATTGTGCTTCGTCAAAGATACCGGAACGTGGAATGTGATATTCATGCTCAAAATGCTATCTAAACGAGCAATACAGATGCAGAAGGACCTTTATCTGTGCTTTATAGACTACGCATTGGAGTTCCACAAAGTACGATACATGATAAAGATGCTCGACAACCTCCACATTTTTGGAAAAGACGTTAGAATATTAAGAATCTATATTGTCAGCAAACCGCTTGTGTACGGATAGGAAGTGTACTTAGCAGGTATGCAAAAATAGAAAGAGACGTCAGACAAGAATGTGTTTTTTCACCGTATCATTTCAACCTATACAGCAAAGCGATTATGAGAGTAATACAAATTTAAATTACTGGAAAGTGTTTTAGCAGCAGTGGACAGAAAGGACTGAGATCCGAAGGCGTAGTGAGGTGGCCAAGAAAGCATTTCAAAAGTAAAGCAGAATATTGAAAGACAGGAATTTTTCGTTGGAAACAAACAAATTGAAGTGTTACGTGATATCGGTTCTTCTACATGAGAGCAAATACTGGATAATCTCCTCAAATATGAAATGTGGTTTTACAGAAGGATACTGAGGATACATTTAAATAACTACGATTTTATTTGCCAGAAAGTAACAAAAAATAAACTTATACTTAACATCATGTAGAGACTGTTGGCGTTTCTGGGAAACTAAACGAAGAAGGTCTTGAGTAATGTGATACACACAAGACGGCTATAGCGAAAGTTAGTGGAAAACAGCGTGCAATATACTTGATAAACTTGCGCAAATAACGGAGTTTGGGGGAAATAATACAAAATATATGAAGAGCTAAAATACACAGAAAGATGTGGAGGGTCATGATCGCCGACGTCCTAAAGGGACACGGCATATTTAAGTATAAAAATTATAATCAGTGAGTATGTAATCGTCATTGTTACTTAAAATATATCATATTATCTACATTTTAAAACATACATTATCTACATTGTTATGAAATTGATCATCGTCCTTTCAAAAATGAAAATTATCGTTTTGATTGAATTTCTTTTCACACAAAATCATGTTTTAATCATTTCACCTCAAGCAAGGCAATAAAATGGTTTACTGAGACTTAAAGAATAAGTAAAAGAAAAACGTTATTAAAGAGTGAAAATAATAAAAGAAGAGTAATCAAGAAGACAGTAAGTAACCAATGACATTGCATTTCACCTTTTGAAGATCAAATTTGACGAGAAAATCTGAGCCAGAAACAGTTCCATATGCAAGAAGGTCGAGAGATGAAATTGTTAGTATAGAAATTACCGATGCATCAACCTATTCTATTGCAAATTAAAGCAGATCAGTTTTGGAAGTGTAGTGTTGTACACAATATGAAAATCGGGATTTAACATGATAAATAACGCCACAAAATATTTTCCCCTATCATTAACGTCTTTTTTGTTGTTGTTTTTGAAGTAACGTGTTTAAGGTTAAGTTTAGGATCAAAATCGTACGGTTGCAATTTCATTCCGGTTATGTTTGAAGAGCTTATTGAACTGCCTTACAAAATTGATAGTTTACTGAAGCTTTACAAATTTTATATGGAGAAGATACATAGCACAAACACATTATTACTAAATCAAAAACCTTTATTTGTTTTAAAGGGAAATTATGCTGAACATTTTAGCTATATTATGATGTAATGCTATACAGTGCCATAGATTTAGTATGATTTTCCATAAACAATAGAAATTTATAACATTTTTTCTTATAATTTGTTTTCAACAGTATAATGGTGGTATAATATCTTTTATCTATTTTTTCTTTTTATTGCGTATGATCTTACAAATGAGTTAACAAATCTGAATCATTCAGTAGCCTTTTTTTTAATAATCTTTTACAATTTTTATCCAGTATTTCAGTCAGTTAAGTCAGTTAAATGCCATACGTGATACACGCTTGGGCGATCATGTCTCGAAAGAGACATGACTGACTGGGCAGAAGATTATCCCGCAGTAGGTTGCCATTGCTTTCTGCGGTAGACTGGTTGCCGACCAAGGCTATAGAACCCAATCTGTCCTGCTATTTACCCCATAACTGGAAGGAAGAGACGGATTAATACCTTTCCCAAGGGTATTTGCGCGTAAGTGAATACAATGGATTCAACTGGAATTCGAACTCGGCTCCCCGGTTTCTTGTTCCGAGCCGATATTACTTATCGAATAATGTTTAAAATAGCATATTTGCTTGTGGTGATTCATAATTAGATTTCTGATTTGAATATATTTTCCTTCAATTTATCTAAGACAAAATTCTATATTTATTTGTAGTTATTTATGAAATAGTAAAATTTTAAAGCATAATTTATTGTGGAAATTACGTTTTTCTGTATTTTTTATGCTGTATTTAAAAGTAAATATTCAAAATTTCATAAAGATATGAATGTAATATTTGGTGTCTAATACTTAACATACTAAACCCTAGCTTTTACATTGAGTACGATGAGATTTTCTAAGTGTAATAAAAGCTGAATCTGCCCTACTGTAAATAGATGAGAACTTATTGCTAATCTAGATAGTTAAATGCCATTCGAGATAAGGCTTTAGAGATATGACTGTGCAGAAGATTATTCCGCAGTAGGTTGCCATTACTTTCTACGGTAGACTGGTTGCCAGCCAAGGCTATAGAACCCAATCCGTCCTGTTACTTAACCCATAAATGGAGAGAAGAGACACATTAATACCTTTTTCCTAGGATATTTGCGCTGAAAGAATGCAAGGAATTCAACTGGAATTCAAACTCGGCTCTCCGATTTCTCGTTCCGAGTCGATATCCACTGCACCACAATGCACATCCCTATCTGGGGATGACAATCAAGTAACGGGCCTAAATTTATGAAGTCTAGGTGTTTTAGCCCAGAGTATCTAGGATATTATTTATCTTATTTAATCTAATTCCTAATATTGCCATACCAAAAATATTACAGGCGTTCAATATATTCAATACACCGTAAGAAAACTATTAATTCAGCTTTAATCAATGATAATTGAAAAATACTAGATATTTCAATCATTTAGAAAATATAAAATGTTTTATTCAATTATTTCACAGTCGGTTTCCACATCATCAAAATAATCCATCTTTTCTACATAGCGTTATTACTCGTCTCCATCTGTAAATTTTCACAAGCAACAATACAGCATTTTCCCAACAGGAGCACCTCTTAGAACAATTTTGGTATCAAGAATCGATCCTACATTTTAAACGGGAAACATTCGACATTCATTCTGGTATTTATCAGTGTTTATTTCAATTTTGACCAGCCATTACTTTTTTCGGTAGACTGGCTGCCAGCCAAGACTATAGAACTCAATCTGTTCTGTTACTTAGCCCATATGTGGAGGAAAGAGATTGATTAATACCTTTTCTAAAAGTATTTGCGCGTAAGTGAATGCAAAGAATTCAACTGGAATTCGAACTCGACTCTCCGATTTCTTGTTTCGAGCCGATATCGACTGCACCACAACGCACATTAAATATTGTTGTCTTATTTGGTCGGGTGCACCTGTTGTTCATCTTTAAGTTCTCGACAAAATCAAGAGAATAATCTGCAATATAAATGATCCTGTCATAGCAACATACCTTCAGTCACTTTCTCACAGGCGTTATGTGCTTTTACTCTGTCTTTCTACAAGTATTTTCATAGCAACTGCACTGACAAACTTTTTTCTTGGTTACCGTAAAAATAGTTAAATGTAACCGCCACTTCTAGTCTAAAAGTGTTTTTTTTCGCATTTTCCGTTTGATGAAATTCTTTCCGTTTACTTGCTTCTCTGATAGCTACAACCTTCAAAAATTTAAATTCAATAGCAATTGCTATCTTCTGTCTACTTGATACCAGTCCATCTCTTATCTCATTCTAACTCGATGCCCACCAATGGCGGTCCTGCCTTACTTGGGGTGAAATGGTTATAAAAAATTCTTGTAGCTTTTATTTCATGGCAGAGGTAACATGATTTCAAGAGAAACGACGCAAATATTATGCTGCGAGATGATTTGCATCCATGTAGTAACACATAGAAATTATGATCATGACCCTCCCCAACATCCTATCTTTTCTAGCACAAGTTTACTCTTTGTAGATTGTTCCCGTTCCATTGTCCATGTCTACAAATATATTTCATTTTATTGCTACTACGTTATTGATCGCTATTTTTTCACTGAATTTAAATAGAATGCGCGTAATTCGTTGTATTCACTTACGCGCAAATACCCTTGGGAAAATTTTTAATCCTTTTCTTCTCTCTATAGCTGTGGGTTAAAAGACAGGACAGATTGAGAATGAAGTCACATCACGTCAGCGAGAAAGTGAAAAAAGGTAGGCTGCCAAGTCAGGAGCGATTACATTGCAGATACTCCTTTGGATTTTCTCGAGGACTTCAATATCATTAGCAGGAGCCCCAGACCCGATATGATAACAATGCACGAACGAATGGTAGATTTATATCTACCTCACAGTACTTGACAGCCAAAACATTCTACCCAAAAATATTGATTTATTGCCGGACTTGAAGGAGACTACCACCATCTTCAAATTTGTTAGTTTTCCTTATTTTTTTTTATTTTTTTCAGAGAAATCTAATCGATTACACCGTAAACTTTCCAATTGACAAAAAAATTTGGAAAAATTTCAATATTTAAACAATTTTAGTGGAGTGGCTCAGTTTTTCATACAACGTTATAGTAAATAAATCCTGTGCAATTAACTTTTTGCTTGCGCATATTCAACAACTGAATCCTTTGCGAAATTTTTGAATAAAGCCATTCTTGGTGTTTCCGAGGAAGATGCCATCGTAAGAACTAAAGAAAACTTCAAAAAGGCAAAGACAAGAGCAACAATTAGTCGCAAAAAAAGCAAACCAAAGAGACCCCAACGCGAGTTGTTCCAAAATGGAGGATTGATGTACTATAACTTTGGATGAGAAACTAACCCCACCCACTAAATTTGTTTGAATATTGAAATTACTTCACTAATATTTATTTATTTATTTATTTATTTTATAATAGGAAATTTTATGTAATAACCGATAAGACAGTGTTAAAAAAAAAAAAAATGAAAAACAAATTTAAAGGTGGTGGTAGTCTCCTTCAGGTCCGCCGATTTATTGTTTTTTGCGGCTTATCAAGAATTTGTAGGCTATTTAAATTTAACACATTTTGAATTTTAAGAATAATGTTCGTTGTGTTGCAATGGTTAACAGCTCAAAATGAGAAGTCGGATAGCTGGGTTCGAATTCCAATTGAATTTGGTGCATTATTTGTGGTGCAGTGGATATCGACTCTGAACGACAAATCGAGGAGCCGAGTTCGAATTCCAGTTGAATTCCTTGCATACACTTACGCACAAAAATTGAAAATGTATTAATCCGTCTCTTTCCTTCAGTTATGCATTAAGTAACAGGAGAGGTTGGGTTCTGTAGCCTTGGTTGGAAGCCAGTCTACCACAGAAAGCAACCTTCTACGAGGTGATCTTGTGCCCAGTCAGACTGATCTACGCGAAATACCTTTGGGAAAGGTATTTATTCATCTCTTCTCCCTCCAGCGATGTGGTCGTTCAATAGAAGGATAGATTAGGCTCTTTAGCAATAGTTGATTGTGTGCGGGGTAGGAAAGGAAGCTAAAAGAACTCCTACAGTAGGTAGCTGAAGAGAGTGACAAGAAACGACTACAAATAAACAGCAAGAAAACCGAATGCATGGTCATCAGCACAAAGAGCAGTACCAAATGCCAAAAACAAGTGGGGGATACTAGAATCAAACAAGTACAACGATTTAAATACCTGGGAAGTGTTCTAACAGAAGACGAAAAATTGGGACATGGGGATCCAAAGGCCAATTGGCATTACGACGAACGCGTTCCAGAGGTTGATTAGAGCATTAAGAGACAGGAAAATTTCGCTAGAAACAAAGAAAAGAGTACTGGATTGCTATGTGATGTCAGTTTTTCAATATAGCAGTGAATGCTGGACAATATCATCAAAGATGAAGGAAAACTTGAAGCAACTAAAATGTTATTCTACAGAAGGTTGCTGCGGATATCGTGGACAGAGCATGTGAGTAATGATGAGGTTTTGGAAAGGATGGAAATGAAAATGAAATTAAAACCGAGCATCAGGTGGAGACAACTGACGTTCCTGGGACATGCTATTAGGAAGGAGGGCTTGGAGAACGTGATACTAACAGCCATTTAGAAGAAAGGAGAGACAGGGGAAAACAGCGAGTAATGTATTTGATGGCCTGATCAGGTGGGTGACAGAACGGCGTTTGCGTGGTGTAACAAGAGAAAGTGTGCTAAGAGCCGCCAGGCTATGGAGACGTGAATGGCCGTAATCGCCTACGTTCTGAAGAGACAAGGCACATAGAAGAAGAAGAAGAAGAAGAAGAAGAAGAAGAAGAAGAAGAAGAAGAAAAAGAAGAAGAAGAAGAAGAAGAAGAAGAAGGTTTGAACAAAATAGTATTTAGGGCGGTGTTGGGCCTTACATGCTATTTTCAACGCTTTAGGCGATTATATCTTTTTAAGCGCTTTCGGGTCACATATTTTTGACTGCTTTTCCAACGATTTTGTTTCTTATATAGTAATTTCAATTATATTTGTGGGTAAATAAGGTTGCATATATTGGCATGCATAGTGTTTCTTTGGTGTTTATCTTATTTTAAAGAGGTAGTGGAAAGCAGTGGATATTTGAAGGGCTGACAGAATGACGGAATGACAGAACGGATGTTGCGTGGTGTAACAGGAGAAAAAGTGTTAAGAACAACTAGGGATAGGGAGACGTAGAACGCCATGACCGCCTGCGTCCTGAAAAGACAAGAAACATAGAAGAAGAAATAAAAAAAATGACATTTAATGTGAGAAAATCTTCTTCCTAGTCAGTCATGTATCTAAATAAACATGATCACCCAAGAATGTATCACGTGTGGTACTTAACTGACTGATATTACGTTAACAATTTTTGAAAAGAGCAATGATTTTTTTCCAGATACAAGTGTTAATATAGGTTAAAACCCATAGTGAGAGGGAAGGAGTCATTGTTACTTTCCTCAGTTATATTTACGTGTAACCACGGTAACACTATAGACATATCAGACGTAATTTATATACCTCAAAACATTAAGAAAAGGCCTCACCTGTAGTATTGTAATGGTGACTAGTGACATTGTCATAAATTTTGATAATGGAGCGGCAGCTTCTTCGAGACGTTTGCTAACGATGTTAGCACTGTGAGGTGTTGTTTTATCATCCATGGTGTGACAATTGAAGGACTATAATGGAATCAATAATACCCTGCAGGTAAAAATGGCTAATGGCAGCACTATCAACAATAAACAGGCTCGGTTAGATGTTGGTTGCTGCTTCCTTAAATCTTATATCTGCCTATCCAGCTCGATGATTGGGGATATTGTTAATCTTTGCATAATGCTAGCCTGGGTCAGCCTTTGATTTAAAAAATGTCGACTTATTCACGATCTTCACAATACAAGAGATATCTATCTGCCTACTTCCGCTAGAAAGCGATAGATAGCGTTTTTGTTAACTGAAGTGAGATGATTTAATCAAACAAATCACTACTAACAGGCTTCTAAAATTTCATGTGAATTTAATAGCCTGGACAAAGAAATAGCGATACATTGCTTGTTGATTGTTTGAGACGCTCTTTCGAAAAGTACACAAAATATTAACTATTAATAAGTACAGTAGAGAGACGCGTGTGAACTTACAAACGTATGAAAAAATCTAAAGAAAGAGAAATGTAGTTCTGAAGAAGGATGTTGAAATCTATACAGACTGAACATGTTAGTAAGACAAAATTTTTAACGCGCATAATGAGAAAAATGTGCGTTGTGGTGCATTGGATATCGGCTCGGAACGAGAAATCAGGGAGCCGAGTTCGAATTCCAGCTGACTTCATTGCGTTCACTTACGCACAAATACACTTGGGAAATGTATTAATCCGCCTATTCCTTCCAGTTATGGGTTAAATAACAGGACAGATTGGGTTCTACAGCCTTGGTCGGCAACCGGTCTACCGCAGAAAGCAATGGCAACCTACTGTGAGATAATCTTCTGCCCAGTCAGTCATGTCTCTTTCGAGATATGATCGCCCAAGCGTGTATCACGTATGGCACTTAACGGACTGACTGAATGAGAAAAAAAGTGCGGAAAATTCAATACTCACAGGACAGACGGAAGGCAAAAATGACAAAATAAAGAACATATAATCTACCTAGAGAGCTGGAGTATTCCGATTACAGGACAATGTTTAGTAGAGATAACTAAAAGATTAAAATTATTAAAGAACTACGAAAGACTGTTAATTGTAGAGACCGAGGATCACCAACTTGCTAAAGTGAGTCGGTACAGAAGAAAAACAACAACAAGAAAAAGAAGACAAGTATTCATAGCAGACACCACCATATTTTGCTTTATACAGATACACATACTGACATTATCAATGTAGCATATATAGATACAAATGTTTGTACCGTGTTTTTACTTTCAGTTTTCAAGGTTTAAGAGCCACTCAAGGTAGGGAGTTAATTATTGGGTATGTTAGGAAAAAGAGGAAGCAGGAGGTGCATATTATGAAGACATGTTGGCTGATCTTGTTAAGCAACCTCTGCGGATTTTGTCCGTAACAGTTCTTTGGAATATCCTACCTGAATGCAACTTAATACTTACTAAAAGAACACAAATGGAATGTATGTGGTTTGTTACTGCTATCTTGACATGGCGTGTCGAGCAGTGAAGGTCTCAGCTGGTATGACGGAGCAATGTAACCATTAATTATAGTCCTAGAAAAAAAGAATCCCAGAAACCATCCCAACTAAAACGCTCGAAATCAACAAAAGTTTGTACATTTTTAAACTGATTAAGGGAAGATAAGAGAAGTTGAGCAGGGTTTTAAGAGACTGGAAATTTTCGCTAGAAACAAAGAAAAAATTACTGGATTGCTATATAATGTCTGTTATTCAATATTGCAGTGATTCCTGGACAATATCATCAAAGATGAAGGGAAAACTTGAAACAGCTGAAATGTGGTTCTACAGAAGAATGCTGCGGATATCATGGATCGAGCATGTGAGCAATAATAAGGTTTTAGAAAGGATGGTAAGTTCCTAGGACATATGATGAGTAAAGAAGCCTTGGATAATCTGATACTCACAGGTCAGATAGAGGGAAAGAAAGACAGAGGAAAGCAGTGGATCATATATTTGAGAGGCCTGAGCAGATGAGTAGCATAGAGGAGGTTATCAGGTGAAAGCGTGTTAAGAGCCAACAGGGATAGCGAGACGTAGAAGGTCATGATCGTCTACGTCCTAAAGGGACATGACACATAGAAGAAGAAGAGAATTCTTCTATGCATATTATGAAAAAAATAAACAAATATTCCTTGTCAATCATGTTCAAGATATCAGCCATAAAACAGTGCTAACTACCCAGATACACACACAGAAACACGGAAACACACATATATACGTATATATATATATATATACTGAGAGAGACAGAGAGAGACAGAGAGAGAGAGTTATAATTTTAATAATAGGATACTGCAACACTACACCATCATCGGAAAGTGAATTGTAATTAATTAACTTGGTCATATATATATATTGATAAGGAGACATAAAACAAGTAAAGTAACCCCCCCACAAAAAAATTAAAATCTCCTTATGTATATATATATATATATACCATATATTGCTGTCTGATGATCGTGGATTAAACACTGAAACTCGATAGCTATTGCAGTATGCTATTATTATAATTGTGACAATAACTATATATCTATGCTAAATCTATGTATTGAGAACATTTTTAAAATAAATATTTATCTGTGGATTATATGTGGATTTATTTCCACTTAAAATATTATTAGTGCATATATATATATATATATATATATATATATATATATATATATATATATATACATTATGTACTACTGTTCAGCCTTTTGAACCCATCACTAGCACAGGATGAACTTGAGAGAGGAGTGAAAATAAATGGTTTAAATTCATTGAAAATTAAATAGAATCAATTATCATATTTATAATTTAAGAAACTAATGTTAAAATTTGTGCGGATGTAATCAGAGTTAAAGAATGACATTTTGACTGGAGCAGAATTTTATCATAAAATTCTTCTTTTGTTTTGTCATCCTAAAATTTCTAATTAAAAAATAATGTTTAACAGTATTTTTAACAATGCATAATACTTTTCTCTTATTTAAAATACATAACAACTGCTTTTCTGGGCCAGTTTAAAAAATTACCATGGGAAGCCTGAAAAAATTTAAAGGTAGTATATATATATATATATATATATATATATATATATATATATAGATAGATAGATAGTATCATCAGCCATTAGACACACACGAACACACACACACACATATATATATATATATACATATGTCTCGTGGCGGATACATCTGATGATGCTGTTAGATGAACTGTCATCACTAAACATATGGTGTGCGAAATTCAGCGGTAGAGATGATTAAATACTTGTTTTCTCTTTCAAGCTCAGCATCTGTAAATGCGTATTTAAACTTAGATGGATCTCTGTGGATGCCTAATCCAAACCTATTTCGCATTCCCGTTTTGATCTAATTCATTGAGCCCATAAATCACGGACGCCTGCTGGGCCGCACGTAATCACCAGTACCGATCAACAGGCGCATGCTGTTTTTACAAGCACTGGCTAGAATTGTTGTTGCCCAAATATTTCCGAGTCCTTCTCTGTGAGCTTGTCTTGCAGGAACATTCCTGTTTCCAGAGTATTATTCAGTCAGTCAGTTAAGTGTCATATGTGATGCACGCTTGGGCGATCATGTCTCGAAAGAAACATGACTGACTATGCAGAAGATTATCCAGCAGTTGGTTGCCATTACTTTCTGCAGTAGACTATTCGTTAGCCAAAGCTATAGAACCCAATTTGTCCTGTTATTTAATCCATAAATGGATGGAGGAGATGGATCAATAACTTTTCCGTAAGTATTGGCGCGTAAGTGAATGCAAGTAATTCAGCTAGAATTCGAACTCGCCTCCCCAATTTCTCGTTCCGAGCCGATATCCACTACACCACAATAAATAAATAATTTAAAAGCTTATTTCCTGTTAACGAAGGATTGAATTGTATCATGTTATTGTTCTCTCAATCCAAGGACTAAAAGCCACTCCAAGTGAATGATAAATGAATAAACTTGTATTATGTACGTAAGGCTGCTATCTATTAACCACCACAGAAAATCGATCCTACTCCCCCACAATTAGCATGGATCAGGCTAGTCTCCCTGAAAGCAAAATACTTCACCTCCTCGGGTTAACTCTTTGAACAAACCTCAAGTGGAATGTGTATATCGAATCCACAGCTAAATCCACTGTTAAAAAGGTCGGTTCTCTGTGTAGGATCAGGAAGTTTTTCCCGTCTGAAACCATCCTGCACATATATAAATCCACCATCGGCCCTTGCATTGAATACTACTGATATATCTGGTCGGGTGCCCCTGCTATCTATCTCGCGGTCCTTGACAAAATCCAACGGAGAATTTGTAATGTAATCGATTGCAACTTGGCAGCTCGGATACAGTCACTTTCTCACCGTCGTAATGTGGCTTCCCTGTGTCTCTTCTATAAATACTTTTACGGCTTCAGCACCGATGAACTTAGTTCTCTGGTGGTCCAATGCATGAATTTACTCGAACCACTAGATTAGCAACTAGGTCCCACCATTTTACTGTGAAGCCAATAACATGTAGATACCACCTCTTCTTTACCAGCTTCTTTTCTCGCACTTACTGCCTGTGAAATTTTCATTTCGTTTACTTGCTTCCCCGGGAACTACAATCTCCAAGAATTTAAGTGTAAGCCAATCGTCATTTCCTGACTTGCATTCTCTTTCTCATGTTCGTTTCTCCCCGTCCACTCCACTCTTTTCATATCAGTATTCGCATCCTTCTCTTACCCACTTCCTGATACCACTATACCCTGTCTTTGTCTCTCATAACTTACCTCCTATGTAACCCCCTGCGCTCCAGTGGCAGTAAACTGCCTTTCTTCGGGCGATATGATTATTTTAAAAAAAGTGAAGAATATGTCAATATGTTGGAGTGATTGTAGCATTCATTCTTTCCGGAATCTGTCCCACAAAACAGAGGATACTGGTTAACATCTTTTCGAATGGTTTTCAATAGAACACGAAGAGATTAAGGCTGGCCCAAACTTGTGTATATGGCGTGTCTTAAAGGTCTGAACTGGTGAAACTGGTTAATATAGCTTGTCAAAACTTTTTCCATATGAATAGCGATAGAGTAGTGATAGGCTTATGATACTCTATGTAGAAAAATTCTTAAAAATGCCGTATAACGAATGCTCTGTACAACAGAGAAGAAGACCACTTTCCTTTGAAGAAAGAACAAAAGAAATCGAATGACTACATTAAACCCATAGCTAAATCCATCTTACACGTATATAAATCTACAATCTGCCCGTGCTTTGAATACTGCTGTCACATCTGTTTGGATGCTTCTGATATTCATCTCGGAGAAGAATCTGGAATGTAACTGATCCCGACTTGGTAGTTCAAATCCAATCACTTTCTCACCGGCTTAATGTGGCTTTCTTCTGTCTCTTCTAAAAATAATTTCTACTCCGATGAGCTTAGCTCTCTGGTGGCTTGACTGCATGAATTTGCTCGAGATACTGGACTAGCGGACGGATAGTTCCCACACTTTTACAGTGAAACCAATCAAATGTAACCGCATTTTCTACTATAGTACCTTCTTTGCTCGCACTTCCCACCTTTCTCTTCCGTATACTTGCTTCCCTGAAAGCTACAATCTCCAAGAATTTAAATGCAAAGTCAATTGCCATCTCTTATCTTTTTGTATCACATCCTTTCCCTGACAACCCTTGCATCGTGTTCTTCATTACACTCTACTCAACTCTCATGCAGCCCTCTTCAAATCTGTATTCTCATACTTTTCTTTCTCATTCTCTCCCTTGTAACTTGTTCATCTTTTCCATCACTTACCTCCTCTGTAACACCTTGCACACTAGTGACAGTTCTACGTTGCTTGGGGTGAAATGATTAACAAAAAGGATTTTTGCAGGATGACGATGATATTGAAGATGACGAAGACCCCTACGGTGCTGACAATACTTATTTTAACTGTCAAGACGTTCATCTTTAACCAGTCATCTGTGAAATAGATTGCATCTGGCTTCCGCAATGACTTTTATGATCGACTGGCTATGCATACAATTACAAACAAATTAAAAAAATTCTGAAAATCGAGCTTTTACTTAGCTTCCCGTCTGGTAACCGGGATCCATAATCACAACGGTAATTCCTTATTGCATTCAGAGAATTGATGGACCCTGGGGTCTGTGGCAAAAAATAATGAAACTAGGCTAAGAAACTGACTTAATATGATTTTGATTTTGATTTGAGTTTTGTTTAACGGCATATCAACTTATGTGGGTTATTTAATGCCGAAAAGGAAGAGTTTAAAGATATTTTTTTAATGTTTGGTTATAGTAAGAAAGTTGATTTAGTCAGATTTTGGCGAAAAAACTTGTAATTTTATTTTAGAAAACTGAAGATGTCTTCTAGTTTCGTATTCAAAAATGTATTGCTCGTAATAAATTTTTTTCCTTCGAAAATGTACGATGGCAATTTTTCTTTATTCAAAAATGTGTAATGGTAATAACTTTTTTCTTTAAAAAAATTTTGGTAATGTTTTTCATTCAAAAGTCTATATTTTTCTATAAAAGTCTATTTATATATATATAATATTTCTATAAAAGTATTTTTATACTTTCATCGTGTTTTGACCCCAGTTTGGGGCTAGCTATTTACCCATAGCTGGGACCCTAACCAGTGGACCTGGGAACAACAGCAATTAAGAGGTGGTTCCATGCTCCACACAACCTCCCAGAGGCCTTGCTGCTGGATGCAGTTTACCGTCATACCCAGGACCACTTAATGTGTGCTCTGTCGGGAGGTCGTATGGGTACTAAAGCACTTATATCAGAAACCTTACGTATAAAACTTTTAGCATTGTGGACTGGAATATAAAACCTTCATAGTTTAAAAAAAAATTAAAAATAAAGAAACCGAACAAGTCAAAATAAATCAAACAGTTTAATACTATACAGAGTCTACTGGAGAAAGATGACCTTAAAATAGAGACACTTCGCTACGTCTACAAAACTAACATGCTATTATTTAATACCAGTGTAAAAATATTTTCTCGCTTTAACTAATCTGCAATTGAACATAAAACGAAACTTATTTCCCTATTTGATTTTTTTCAGAAATTTACAAATTCAATTTTTCATTTTTTCTTGATTAGTGAATTCTTTTCTAATAAATCATTTTTGTTCTTTTTCATTCTTCATCCAGTCATTTAAGTTCTGTACCTGATAGAGTCTTGGGCGATTATACTCTTTCGAATCATGACTAACAAGGAATTTTTTTTGCAGTAGGTTAACATTTCTTTCTCGAGACTGCTTGCCAACTAAGGATCCCGTCTTTCCTGCTATTCAAGATATAGATGGGCGGGCATTATAGATCTTTCCTAACGGCATTTGTTCATAAGTGAATGTAACAAACTTCAGTGAAATCCAAGAGCCGAGTGCTCATTCCAAGTCGATATCCATTAAGCCGCAACGCACATTCTTGTTGACCCTATAAAACATGAAGAAATCTCAAACCAATATATGACAAGAGAAGTAAGTGAAATGGTGCGAAATTTGATGTGAAGAAGCATTTTCATTCCCGAATACGGATACTAGATTATGGGCGCATTCCTGGATATTCTTAAGGACTTTTTTTATGATAAGGGTTTGTATTATTCTTAAACATTTATTGTTTAATGCATGTATATATGTGAGGTTGCATACCAAAATTGCCAGCATTTCATGTTCTTTTAGTAGATCTTATGAAACTATGGTCCAAAAGTTGTAAATTAAATGACAGTTAAAATCAAATGCAGATCGACATGACGATAAAATAAAAAAGCGTATATCAATCAAATACATTTCACTTTTATAAAAGTGAAACATGTTAGATTGACATACGTTTCCTTTTTTCCTTTATTTCATTATTGGATGTCTAAAGGTAGTGATGAGCTATGATACATCGAACCAGAAATGTCTGCTGAAGACTATATATATATATGAATTTTTTAGTCGTACAAAACCGTATTAAGGCCAGAAATAAATACAATTTAACAGAATTATAGGTATTGTGGAAGAAAAAATATTAACAATAAAAAGTAAAAAAAAAAAAAGGAATAAAGGACCACCTACCGCTTTTAAAGCCAACCTCTTTAGGGTCATCTGGACAATTTATTTCGTTTTCAAAATTTAAAAATGAAAATAAATATGTATAAGATACAAATATATATATATATATATATGTGTGTGTGTGTGTGTGTGTGTTTGTGCGTGCGTGTGTGTGTGTGAAACATTATATATATATATATATATATATATATATATATATATATTTGCATTAAGATAAGTAAATAGTATTAAAATTAGGCAGCAAAAATTCTTGAAGTTTTACTTTTAATTTTTAATATCACAAAGTTTTCTCTTGACTCAATTTTTCTGTATTTTAATTATTTTTTGCATTTTGATAATAAATATTAAATTTATATTATAAATAATAGTATTTTCGTGGAAAAACAATTTGCTCAGAGAATGTCA
The DNA here is from genome assembly GCA_037127315.1 of Ascarosepion bandense. NCBI lineage: Eukaryota > Metazoa > Mollusca > Cephalopoda > Sepiida > Sepiidae > Ascarosepion > Ascarosepion bandense. The sequence goes on from JBBBDQ010000187.1 coordinate 1,117,348, forward strand.
TGTCATAAAGCAACCTAGAGGAGATAATTCAGTATTTAACATGTGAAACGTGCGAAAAAATATTAGTAAATGAAATAAGGAAAAATAAACCGGACCTCAAGGGGAATGACTACGTCGAATGCATTGCTAAATCCGCAGCTATGAAAGTCGACTCTCTGTACAGGGCCCGTGTATTGAGTACTGCTGCCACATCTGGTCGGGTGCCCCTTCTATTCTCTTCGGGGTTCTTGATAAAATACAGCGAAGAATCTGTAAAGTGATTGATACCGACTTGGCTGAACGCCTGCAGTATCTCTATCACCGGCATGACGTGGCTTCCCTTTGCCGCTTCTATAAATACTTTCATGGCTTCTGCTCTGACGAACCTTAATCACTAGTGCCCCCTACATGTGAATTTGCACGAGATACTAGATTGGCAACTAGGTTCCACCCTTTTACAGTGAAACCGATGAAATGTAACCGCAATTTCTACACCAACAGCTTCTTTCCTCGCACTTACCGCCTGTGGAATTCCCTACCGCATGCTTGCTTCCCCGACGGCTACAATCTCCAGGAATTTAAATGTAAGGTCAATAGACGCCTCCTAACACACTAACTCACTCCCACTCTCTCCAACTCTCTCCCTTTGTACATCCTAAGTCGTCTATCACCCTCCTGACAATTCCTATACCCAATCCCTCTATGTAACCCCCTGCGCTATAGTGGCAGTAGAATGCCTTGCTTGGGGTGACACGATTAAAAAAAACAAAAACAGAAACCTTATCCCGTACTGGCTTGAACCCAAAATCAAATGAGTTCCTGCCAGTCTTGAGGTCAATAATCCCTGTATCCATTCAATGAGTCTTGAGATATTCTGACTACGGTCACACAAATAAACAAACAAACGCGACTGAATACAATACCTCCGATTTCAGGCTGAGACAAAAAGAAAGCTTATCATATCCGACGTGTTTCGTGCTCTGGGGCAGTTTATCATAGGACAAAATTTAGTTTTCATTTTGTATTTATTCATATATATATATATATATATATATATATATATATATATTAATTCGAAAGGATGATCAGATTGGTAAATCCAAAAAAAAAAGCCGAGCCTAATTAATATTAATTTCATTAATATTAAAATTGACCAAGGTGGAGGGCCTGATGCAAATATTATATTCTATTTACAGAGACAAATATAAAAAGAAAACAAAAATTTCTAAATTTAAATCCGTGGAACAGCTATTTCTAGAAATGGTAGAATTGGTTATTCAACGAATTTAAACATCGAAATTTTTGTTTTATTGTTGACTAAGATCTGTTTGATATATATATTGTTTTATTGCTGACTAAGATCTGTCTGATATATATATATATATATATATATATATATATATATATCAGACAGATCTTAGTCAACAATACAATAATCCTCACTCATTCACACAGTAAAAAGAACCTTCAGACATGTGAGCCGAAAGCTAGAACCAACTTAATTAAAAATTATCCAAATATTGGAGAATTTTTGTCTTTATTTTCAACTGAATTAAAGCCAATATAAGATGTTTAGAACGGCTCATGATTAAACATAATAGACATTCATTGTCTCTTATATTTAGCAGTATATGTTTAATATATATATATATATATATATATATATATATATATATATATATATATATAGGGAGTTAATGTAGAGAATTATTTCTCTCGGCTGAGTGATGTTAAAAAACAAATAACCCTGAAGAATGACGGCATTACAAAAATTACCTCACGAAACTTTTAATTCGGTATGACTAAAATAAGAAAATTGTCAGTTAAATGACAAGTTTCTCCATATTAATTCTATTAACGGTCTATCCTTATCTTTATGTCGAGTACTTTATGACAAACATTCACTTGCCTAAAATACATTTCCACAAACAAACTACTGATAAATACACCAATTGTTGCAGTAAAACCATTACAATTTAACACTATGTAGATATTATTAACTCAAACGTTATATTTAGAAGAGTTACAACTGCCTGTGCACTCGAGTCTTAATAAAGGAAATTTCCAATCCGCAGACGAGAAAGTGGATGTTTGTATTGGTATAGAACCATCTGTTTTATTCATCTGGAAAAACAGGCAGTGACCTCAGGCAACGAGTGATATTCACAACCGCCCTGTTTGTCTTGACTAAGTTCTGAAATCAATAAACAATCAGCAAACGAATCTTTACGTCCTCGATGTTTCCGTTGGCTCACAATCGAAATATTGGTCAACTTAACTGCAGGGTCGTGGCTTCTCATCTGATGCATTTTTTCCTCCTATCCGGCCTCCGACATACACATTTTTCAACAGAGAGACAACAGAGAATGGAACGATCTAGGACGCTGACAAAAAGAGATAAAATAATGAACACCCTCCCCCTATACCTACAATTTATCTTCTAGCAATGAAAGAAACTTGAATAACAATAAACCATTGTGGCCCAATGTGAAAAGCCTTTCACCAATATCAACAATGCGCGGATTCAACCATTTGAATTCACTTTGCGATATCTATAAACGAATAAGATTTTTCTAAAAATGGCGCAAGACGAACGTTCAGGGTTTTACGAAGACGTAATACAATTGTATCGAGGTTGGTGTTAGGCAAAAAAATTCAGGAGTAGACCCGTTTTATTTGTGTCTTTTAACAACTTGCGGCTGGATGCAGACACCTAGACATTTTCTTTAGTTTTGATTAATGTGTGGAGGTTGCGGGCATTGTGTCCACTGAAAACAAATAATACTTTACTGGCCTGTCGGCCAAAACCTGAAAAATATGATGACGAAGGTGGCGTTATTTGTATAAAAAGTTTTGATTTTACTGACCCTGCCATTTTGTTATTTCTGCCATAATTCTTCCGAAAGTCGAATTACCGATTGAGCGGAAACAATTCGATAAAACAGAGTTATGATTATCCTTTGGTTCACGCTAATACTTTTAAAACACCGTTGTCCTCAAGCTTAAGACAACATTGAGTTGTAATATGAGTGTAAATGGAGAGACCAAATCAAAGTTTATGAATGCGTTGTAAATAATGAGATGTTTAGAGTTTGGACGTTGATGTTCTCTTTACAGGGTCGGAGTGCCTTTGCTACAATATACTGTAAATGATTGGATCAGATTCCCCCAGCCGACTTGACGTCCCGGTGTAATGGCTAATATTTTTTAAAAATCATCCCTGCCAAATAGACATTACTTACCTAAACATTATTCAAACAGCTAAACTTCAGAAAAAAATCTTATTAACAAATGCCGAATACAAAGTTTTCTTTCCAACTATTTAAAACAAAACCAAACATAGCAAAACTTAAAAAATGGTCAAAATCAAAATGTTAGCGCCCTTTCTACATTTCAGTTAACGGATATGATTGGTGATTAGATTATTGATGTCCGATCAATATAGCACTAGGGAATATATATATATATATATATATATATATATATATATATATATATATATATATATTACGGTGTGACATCATAGAACCGCATTACAAATTTACGAACTGCGTTTGCTATTTTTGGTAACTGTTATTGTTGCTTAGAAAAGTTTTATATCAACACAAGATAAAATCGTCGTTGATGGTAGATGTTTTTCTGTTAACGTCCTTGTAACCTTTCTGAAGATGGTTCATGTAAGCCGAAAGCTTAGAACCAACTTAAAAATTATCTAAATATTGGATAATTTTGTCTTTATTTCACCTGAAATTAAAGCCAAAAGTGAAATAAAGTCAAAATACAACAAATATTGTAGGGCATAATTTAATTAAATTTCGTTGTTTTTTCTTTTTTATATGAATATACTTGATATGGCGACACAGAAAATTCTATGTTGCGAGATTTTTACCTCATCATCAGGCAATATCGTTTCATTGTTGTGAAAATGATTTTCATTTGAATCTAAGAAACAATACGTTCGTTATTTATGGCCGTGGGAGGACATAAAAAATTATGTGTACCTTATATTTAACTATTCAGAATAAAGATCCAATTTCTTCTTCTGTGTGCCCTGTCCTTTCAGGACGTAGGCAATCGTGGCCTTCCACGTCTCCCTATCCCTGGTGGCTCTTAGCAGGCCTTTTCCCGTTACACCATGCAACCCTCGTTCCATCATCCAAATGATTAGGTCCTTCAAATATATTATCCGCTGCTTTTCCCTGTCTCTTTTTCCCTCTATCTGGCCTGTTAGTATCAGGTTCTTCAAGCCCTCTTTCCTCATTGCATGTCCCAGGAACTTCAGCTGTATCTTCCTGATGCTCAGTATTAATTTCCTTTTCGTTTCCATCATTTTTTAGGACCTCATCATTGCTCACGCTCGATCCATGATATTTGCAGCATCCTTTTGTAGGACCACATTTCAGTTGCTTCGAGTTTTTCCTTCATCCTTAATGATATTGTCCAACATTTACTGCTATATTGAAAAACCGACGTCACATAGCAGTCCAGTACTCTCTTCTTTGTTTCTAGCTAAATTGTCCTCTTTCTTAATACTTTACTTAACTTCTGGAATGCTTTATTTCGCCATGCCAATTCGCCTTCGGATTTCTGTGTCGCACTTTCCGTCTTCTGTTATAACACTCCCCAGGAATTAAATTTTTGTACCTACTTGTTTTTAGTAACCTCGACTTTATTTGGCATACTGGGCTGCCTTTTTTACTGATGACCATTCATTCGGTTTTCGTGCTGTTTATTTCTAGTCCTTTCTTGTTACTTTCTTCAGCTACCTTCTGTATGAGGTCTTGTAGTTTCCCTATCTGTTTCTGCTGTCAGCACTAAGGTTATATTTTTGGGGAATACCTGATTTCTTCTTTCAGTCTTAAAGATAAAGAGTGTCAGTTCATCAAATCGCCTGTCTAGACTGCCTTTCTGTTCATATATATATATATTATTTTTACAAACTTATTATCTTAGTTTTCTTTGTATCCCATCATTTTCTAAAACAAGAAGAAAGAAAAAAATTATATTTGTGATTTGCTTTAAAAATACCCTTGAGTGTAATTATACTATTTTTATTTTGATTCATAATGTATTTTATTCTAATTATTCATAAAACTCTTATTTTGTAAAAATCTTTAATATCTATTTATTTATTTATTAAAAAAAATTATTATCCATTTTATTATTTTTATAAAATCTATTGCATTATTTATAAGTGAATTCTATGCAATATCCATATGGATAAAAAAGAGGCTGAACAAGAAAAATTGTTCTAGTTTTAGCAAAATGTTAGAATACCATGGCCTTACATGCGTGCAATTTACGAAATTTTAAGGAACATTGAAACAAAAAGTTTACTTAAAATTAGAATCAGAAAAAGCCAACTGAAGCCTCTATATCATTTGATGAGGAAAGAGGCACTGGCGAATTTGATACTCGCAGTACATATTGACATCATAGGAAGCGAGGAAAACAACGAATTGATAAATTAACTAGCTTATGTAAATGGAAAAGGAACTAGGAAGGATAGTCAAAAATAAATCCTTACTATAAGCTGCAACGGGTACAAAGTTAGGGAGAGTCATAATCACCCACATCCCGAAAGCACGCCGCACATAGTCGAAGAAGAATTGTTTATATGAGTTTCAGGTTACATTATCTACATTGCTATTTACACAGATTTCTGTAAAATCTGGATGATGTTAACGAGGAGTAATATGAAAAGACAGTAAAGTTATGGAAGAAAATTATCAAGGAAGACAGGCTAATGATTGATGGTTGGCTACTGCTGGAATTTAAAAAGGGGGAAATTTCCTTAACATTCATGAAAATAAAATAAGAACAACCGTTAGTATTTGTGTATATTTCTGAGTAGTATTTACAATATTTCCATCATTCGGACTATTGTCCTAATGTTGCCATTTGTACGAATTTAAGGACTCATGGCCCAGTAGATATGGACGTTGGTTAGTTCTTCTAACTTGACCCAAAGAGTTGTGAGTTCAATACCAGGCTACAGCAGTGGTGAACAAGTAACTTATAGGGTTAGAGGGAGGTAACTCATTACTAACAAAAGAGACACTACTACGCAAGGAATGAAGATCATATACCCCAGTGATTGTAATAAAGTGTTCGATTTGAAATTCCTATCATCTGAAGAAGGCCTGAGATTAAAACGACCGAAACGTCGTACAATTGGCAACAAAGATGAGGATAATAGTCCGAACAATATAAATATTGTAAGAGCAACTTTGACATAACTACCAATCGTTGTTAATTATTTTTTTTTAATTTTCATATCTTATACTTTTATTTTTGAATGGCATTTCAAAAGACTGAGTTGAAGCTTACTATGAATATTTAATTTTTCCTCAGGTTTACACTGACCAAACCAAATCATAGGAATATTTTACGTGGTATATAAAGCTTATAGTGCTAGGTGCATGCTATTTTTGTATTTCGTACACCAAAATGCCTTAAAGTAGCATAAATCCTCCATGCACAACTTAAAAGAAAATGAATGTCTATTCTATGAAAATTAAAAATCAGAAAGAAAACATTATGGATGTGCAGGAACGGTGCAAATTGATTGATACAAAATACATTTGCGCGCCCTGTATCAAATATTGGTGGTCATCTGTTTAGGTTGACACTTGCTGCGGGACGAGTGACCTTCATTTAAACATGAATATCGATTGAATTCCGAACAGCGAAACAAGGAATCGGCGTCTAATCTAATCCTCGGTTAAATAATGAAAGAAAAAAAAACATCAAACCAATTTATCTTTGGGAAGTGAAATGAATAAATAATGTGTGATTAACTGGTCTGAAATCGACTGAAACGAATGGAGATAGATAGATAGATAGATAGATAGATAGATAGATAGATAGATAGATAGATAATACTAAATTTTGTAGTAATGGTTAAGATGATTTTCCCTCGCTTCATTAATACTCTCGTGGTGAGTCTTTTTGGCATAAGCTAGGATAAGGACAGGCAGACAAAAAGACACACACACACAACCCCCCCCCCATATATATATATATATATATATATATATATATATATATATAAAGTGCGATGAGTAAATTGTTACCATTTTAGATTTTTGATTTTGCGTGAGTGTGTAGTGCGCTTTTGATTTATCGACTGCACAATATAGTAGGGTCAGTTGGGCATCCCCTGTGAGTAAACGAGCACGATGACACAATTCACCACAGTAGAAATTTTAAAACGCCATAATGTACTGCTTGGCATTCACACCGGAAGCTTCTATGTGGATATTTAAGATTGTTTGGATGTTATTCTGTGGTTATTGCAGAAGATTCGGTAAGGGATGTGTCCAATTGTGATTATGAAGGTGTTTGGAGTGAAAACTAATGGGGCGAAGTTACGCCTCCATTAATTATCCCACAGATCTTCCTTGATGGGGTAGAGTTGCCCTAGGTCAAGAGGTTGACTGCTAGAAGATTCAAAGTCTTCAAAATAGGATTCTGCACCATGCTACACAGCATAGGACTCCCAGTCATGTCAAACAATTTCTGCAACCACATAGCACCTTACATTTAGCTACCTAAATCCCCATATTGTGATTTCCTTCATTATTATGTGTGGGGCGCAGTTGAGCGCTTTAATTGTTCGCCCAGTGAATATAGACGTTGGTTGGTTCCAGTGGCTTGATTCAAAGTTTAATACCAGGCTACAGCAGTGGTGAACAAATAACTTACAGTGTTTGGTTAAAGAAAGATAACTCATTACTACCAAAAGTGGCTTTGAACAAGGAATGAAAATAATATACCCCAGTGATCGGAATAAAGAGTTCGGTAAAAAATTCTAAACACCTGAAGAAGGCCGGAATGTAGACCGGTCAAAACGTCCAATAAATGATAACAAAGGTGAGTACAATAGTCCTAATAATGTAAATAATGACGTATCATTTGATTCGATAGAATCTAATAAGTCTACTGCACCACTTCATGTTAATTAAAAGTGTGAGACCAAAAAAGAGTTCAGCGTTGCTCTGCTTGAGTTTAGCAAGGATAAAATAGAACGTATAAAGGTTTTTTTCAAGTGATATAAGCAGTGATTATCAAGCGATGTACCACGGCACACATGATGAGATGTTCCACATAATCCTCTTAAGTGTCACCGAGATATTGTCATGACATACATATATATGTGCGTGGAAGTAATAAAGGGTTCAATGTTAGTATTTGAAGAAATGAATAGCTATGAACTTATTTCTAATAATTATTTTTCTTCTTTTTTTTCTCATCCTCCGTCTTCTTCTCGTCCGCCGCGTCCTCTTTCTTCTTCCATTTCCTCTTTTTCTCCTCCTCCTTCTCCACTTCTTTTTTCTTATTCTTGTTTTTCTCCTCCATCTTTTTTATATTATTCTTTTTCTCCTTCTCCTTCTTCTCTTCCTCTTCCTTTTACGTACTTATCAGACTAAAGCAGTGATTCTCAGCCGCCGTGAAACGGCACACTAATGTATAACCTGATTCTTCCAAGCTTGCCACAAGATATTGTCATGACATACGTATATATGTGTATGTTTGAAAGTAGTAATAGTACATTGTTTGTATTTGAATAAATGAATAAGTATTAATCTTTTTCAAATAAATTCATAAATATTCCTTCTACTAATGGACCAAGGTTACCTGAAGAAGAAGCATTAGCCGCCATTTGTAGTGATTATAAGATGAAAATTAAACATTCTACGGTATCCTTTGATACATACTTGATTTGAATACAAAAGAAATACCCCAGAATAGCTAAGAAGGCTTTAACAGTTTTATTGAAATGTTCTACTTCTTACTTAGGTGAATTAGGCTCCTGCGTCCTAATTAACCTCAGATATAAGAATTGAGAAAGACTACACTGAAATGGGGAACTGACTTTCGCACAGTCGCCGGTGAGAAAGTGACTTGTCAAGAACCCCGAGGTGAATTGCAGGGGCACCCGACCAGATGTGGCGGCAGTATTCAATACACTGGCAGATGGTCGATTTATATATGTGCAGGAAGGAATCAGACGGGAAAAAACTTCCTGACCCTGCACAGAGAACCTGCTTTCTTAGCAGCGGATTTAGCAAAGGAGTCGATATAGTCATTCCACTTGAGGTCCGTTGAGAGTGTGAGGCCATGAAGGCGTAGTGTTTTACTCTCATGGAGGCTAGCCTGTTTCATGCTAATGTGGGGTAGGAGCGATTGTGTATGATGGCTAATAGATAGCAGCTTCGTTTTGGAAGCATTAAAATGTACGAGCCATTTCTTACCCTAGTGCACCACGGATTGAAGGTCCTTCTCGAGCCCGGCAGCGAAGTTCGCTTTGTCAACCTCAGCAGATTTTTGATCGAGGCGAGAGTAGAAGATGGTGTCGTCGGCGTACATGCCTACTTGGGATCTTATAACAAGGGGGATATCTTTAATGTAGAGGGACATCCGCGTGCGTATGGTAGTTTTGCGAGGCCTGCCCGTTTAATACTACATTCACTGTGCGATTAGAGAGGAATGACTGGATTAGGTTAAACAATTGTCCAGTTATGCCACAGCTCCGAAGCTTGCCTAGAAAGCCAGCATGCTAGACTCTGTCAAACGCTTTGGAACAATGGTTCGAGTTTCGTCATTCTTGTCGAGAGCCTGGTATATATACTCAGTGATAGTCATTAGCATATCAGGAGTAGACCTGGTGAAGCGGAAACCATACTGTTTGTCCGAGAAGAGCCTGTGGGATGTGAGATAATTGAATAGAAACATTGAAAAAAAGTAAATTCATATTTGTGCGTGTATTTTTTAATCTATATTTTTATTTCAGAACATTTCATTATATACCTTTTAAAAAGTTGCTAAGTGTGCCGTGATATTTTTATTTGCTTGTACGTGTGCCGTTGCTTAAAAATGGTTGAGAAACTCTGGATATAAGAAATCGTTGCCTTTACATAGATTTAAATACATTGCATAAATTCTACAGTATTACAACAAAACAACTGTTATGATAAAATCTCTAATGCATTTGTTTCATATTGGCATTTTGCATTGCCAAATACGCAACAGATGTCTTAACGAGAATATTCAAGTGGAAAAACTAACCAGATGATTACTAAATTATTCATAGAGACGAAACGAATTTATATTTAAGGCCGGATAGGCGTTTAAATAGTCTGAAATGGATTGGGAGATATTATCTGACTGGAAGAAGGAAAGAGAGATGGGGGAAAAGATGGAAAATGTTTATTTAAAATAGATTAGTAAACCTGTTTTTGAACAATATGTAACAAGCAAACCCCGTTAAGCGTTTGCTGATGTGTTGCATTTGATATCACCAATGCACAGTCCTATCTTTTTCCAGACTTGATGGAGTTCAGATTTGTTTATACCATCTGGGGTGGGGTGGTGGGAGGATCTAGCATTCTCCAGTAAGCAATCTCCTCTCCACAGACACAAAGACGCATGCTTCTCTCTTGTATATCACTATTTTCATGATAAATATTCAGATGTGTCTAATGCTTTAGTTATAACAGTTCACACGTTTACTATCAACGCAGAGTCGAATCATTCTCGTAACTTGTTTTTCAAATGCAATAAGAATATCCACTACTGACAACAAACGGAATGCTATTTAGGAAACAGAATTCTCTGTGGATAATTTTTAGAATAGTAGTCTCTTGATCTCTTCAAGTTATGGGACAATTTTATCTATCTTCTCAGAAGCTAACCAGAGTACTGAAAGACAGGAAAATCTCATTAGAAACAAAGAAAAACGTGCTGAATTGCTTTGTGATATCTGTCCTTCTGTATGGAAGTGAATGCTGAACGATCTCATCAAAGATGAAGGAGAGGCAGCAGAAATCGTGTTTTAGAGAAGGTTGCTGAGGATATCATAGACGGAGTATATGTGCAACGATGAAGTGTTGGGAAGGATGCAAACGAGAAGAAAACTGATACTAAATATCAGAAATGAGGTTCCTGGGACACGTAATGAGGAAGGAGGGCCTGAAAACTTGATACTCACAGGTCAGATAAATGGAAGGAAAGACAGAGGAAAGCAGCGCGAGACGTACTTTTAGGTCTGCAGGGCTTAGAAAAGATACCAAGAGAAAAATTATTGAGACCGACAAGAGACAAAGCCAAGTGGAAGTCCATGATCGCCTACGTCCTGAAGGGTCACAGCACATGAAGAAGAAGAGAATATTTATAATTTTGATTTCCTATTACTTGATCTTATATTCATATCACACCTCTTCATATATTATCCTTTTAACAATAACCCTCTACATTGAGTGGCGCTCAAGACTTGCTTTGGGTAAATTATAGTTGAGAAAAATTATTGTATTCTTATGTTAGATTAATGTACAGTTAAAGGATTTTAATCTAAAATACTTTGAAATGTAATGTTTCTTGCGTCGTAAATGACTGCCATCTGTGACTTGTGAACGACAAACATGCTCACTATGACAAGTTCATGCGGTGCTTTTTATTTTCGTCATACAGAATATGTTTTCTTCTCCTTCTATGTGCCCTGTCCCTTCAGGACGTAGGCGATCATGGCTTTTCACGTCTCCCTATGCCTGGTGGCTTTGAGCACGCCTTCTCCTGTTACATCATGCAATCCTCGTTCCCTCATCCACCTGATTAGGTCCTTCAAATATGTTATCCGTTGCTTTCCCCTGGATCTTTTTCGCTATATCTGTCATTTTAGTATCAGATTCTCCAAGTCTTCCTTCCTCATTGCGTGTCGCAGAAACTTCAGCTGTCTCTTCCTGATGCTTAGTATTAATTTCCTTCTTGTTTCCTCAACATTGCTCACATGCTCGATCCATGATATTCGCAGCATCCTTCTGTAGAACCACATTTCAGTTGCTTCAAGTTTTTCCCTCATCTTTGATGGTATTGTTCAGCTTCCACTGCCATATTCAAGGACGGACAGCACGTAGCAATCCAGTACTCTCTTCCTTGTTTCTAGCGAAATTGTTCTGTTTCTTAATACCTTACTCAATTTCCGGAATGCTTCCTTCGACATGCCAATTCGCCTTCGGATCTCGGTGTCGCACTTTCCGTCTTCTATTATAACGCTTCCCAGATATTTAAATTTTTGTACCTGCTTTATTCTAGAATCCCCGACCTGTATTTAGCATTTTGGGCTGCTGTTTTTACTCATGACCATGCATTCGGTTTTCGTGCAGTTTATTTCTAGTCCTTTCTTGTTACTTTCTTAAGCTACCTTCTGTGTGAGGTCTTGTAGTTTCTTTTATGTGTCTGCTATCAGCACTGTATCATCTGCGTACCTTAGGATGTTTAAATTGTGGACTCCGATTACGAATCCAGGCACAAATTCTAGGGTCCTCAAAATATTCTTGCTGTACAAGTTGAACAGATCCGGTGAAAAGACACATACTTGTCTTACACCCCTTTCTATCTTTGTATATCTACTCAATTCATTACCTGCCCGTTTGCTGCCAATAAAGATTCTTGATTACTCTCAAGTCTTTCCCAAATATGTTTAGGCTGCTAAGCATCTCCATCAGTTCTTTGTGGTGTATTTTGTCAAACGCCTTCGCATATTCAGTGAAGCACAGGTATAAGTCCTTCTTCATTTGTATTGCCCTTTCGTAGAGCATCCTAATCATAAATATGGCATTCCTTGTTCCCGTGTCTTTAACGAAACCACTCTGTTCTTGTCCTATCTCTGGTCCGATGCTGCTTCTCGCTTTATTCATCAGGATTCGGACAATACCATACCTTTAACCTGTAGTTGTTCAACCAACATTTTTCTTTTATGCTTTGTGTATCTTTAGGATATAGGTGATTATGTCATTCTACATCTTACAGTTCCCTATAGCTTTCCTAATATCTTTTGCTTTATTATTTCTCCCAAAATCAATCTGGCATCTATTTGCTTAAACCCACGCGCTAATTCTTTTCTCTCTCTCTTTCCTTCTATCTACACTGTGAGTATCAGATTCCACGAGCGCTCTTTTCTCAGTACGTTCCCCGGAAACTTCAACTGTGTCTTGCTGTACAAGTTTCTTTTTCGTCTTCATTCTTTCCAAAAAATCCACGTTTCTCACATGTTCGGTTCGTTGCATCCTCAGTATCCTTCTGCAGAAACAAATTTCTGTGCTTCGCGTGTTTCCTTCATCTTTGAGGAAATTGTCCAGCAGTAGTAAGGGTAAGCAGTGACATTTTAACGGAATGAATCCTCACTGGGTTTAATCCTATCTATCTATCTATCTATCTCTCTTCAGTATCTATTTATCTATCTATCTATCTATCATCTTTTCTTACTTATTTTTGATCATTTCACCTCATCTATTGTCGGTATAAATTAGGCTACAATATCATTAGAATGGCTGGATACGCGTTTTCCTTAGTGCTTACATTTTGAACCCAATCTAATGCAAGGATAGCTAATGTTGATATTTAAAGTCGTAATTATCCCGACATTTCAAGACAAACAACTTTTTAATATCAAATTTCTTCTTTATGTGTTGTGTCCTTCCATGCCGTGGGAGATCATGAGTCTCCACAATCTCCTATCTTTTGTATTGATTGTCTCCTTGTTATTCCTCAAGGTATCTATTTTGCTACCCATTTACATAAGCTCGTTTTAAAGGCTGTTTTCATATGAAAACATTATGATATGATATGATATGAGTGCCAATCTTTCCAAGCCACTTTCCTCATTATAACTACTATAAATTACAACATTAAGTATTATTTTTTTTATTTCTTTTTGTAATCACTAAAGTAGATAATAAAATGTCATATTCTTTGTCCATAGAAATCCATCCGGAGAGACGACAGTTACCCCCATATGAATAACATGAGGTCATCAACATTGGCAATCAATATATTTCTAAATAAACTATATCGACTCGCTGGAGCGATAGAAAGTGTCTGGGAGGCGCAGAGCAATTGTTCATTTGCCAGTCAGATAGGCGCGAGTGGTTAAGGGACAAATGTTTTCTGCAAAGGCTCTCCACTATCTATTTCCCAAAAGTGCTAATGACGATAGAATTGATTTAAAACGTGTACCGAATTAATGATTATATTCAGTACAGTAGACCAGTGATAATTATGTCTGCGCTTGAAGTAACATGTACATACATTGACATCGAAAGACATTATAAAGATTTATCGGTCAAAGAAATCATGCGAACATTTATATCTATCTATCTATCTATCTATCTATCTATCTATCTATCCCAATTTGTTCATATCTCTCTCTATCTCTCAATTTGTATATACATCTATCTCAAGCTGTTCATATCTATCTATCTCAAGTTATTCATATCTATCTATCTATCTATCTATCTATCTATCTATCTATCTATCTATCTATCTAAATCTGTTTGAATTTGTTCCTATCTTTCCTCTGTATCAGTATCTTTCTCTTTCTTTCTATTTGAATTTGGTTAAATTTAATCCCATCTATCTATCTATCTATCTATCTATCTATCTATCTATCTATCTATCTATCATCTTTTCTTACTTATTTCTTAATCATTTCACCTCATTCAAAGGAGGACTATCACTGGTGGTGTATGGAGTTACAGTAAAAACGGGTACAAGGTATGTCGAAGAAAAGATAAGAGATGGATGGGAATCAATGAGATAGAACATGACAATTGACGTTGCATTTAAAATTTTGGAGATCGTAGCTATCAGAGAAGCAGGCAAGCAACGGTAAAGAGTCCCACAAACATAAATCACGAGAACAAGGAACTGCTAAGCTATCTATCTATCTATCTATCTATCTATCTATCTATCTATCTATCTATCTATCTATCTATCTATCACCTTGAATCTGTTTTTATCTATGTAGCTATCTTTCTGAATTTAGTAACAATTGAGAAACGCCTATCTGGACCTTTTCTTTCTTACCAAGCTATGACTAAATTGGATATGTTCAATATCTATTCCAAACATATTATCATGAAGAGTCGGTGCTAATGTGCATGATTTAATCCGATATAATTTCTCACAAACAGAAGAGGATAGCTCATATTACATCAATTAAGTGATAGTTGATTTACAGAATTTAATATTTCATATGATATGAATCAAGAGATATTCTCCTCTAGATATCTCATATGAATCAATAAATATCTTCATACAGATATGAGATCTCTCATCATATGATTCAAGGGATATTTTATTTATAAAAGTGGTTATTATACAAGGCGCCCCTAATGTCTGGAAGGATAGGAAATCTCATTTTCAACTATATATTTTTTTACCTTCACAGATTAAACATGGCTTTATCGAAAGAAGAAAGAATTGACTTCTCTTTCTGGAATATGGTAAACGAAGTGTCCTCAATGAAAATCACAGGTGCAACACACTTGATTGACCAAATAAAGAGGGGATGTGCCAAAATTGACTTTGATGCAGAGTTATTCCATCATGTTTGCGTGAATCTTGCAATGTTCATCAACTTTGCATCACAAATGATTGAAGTCATATTAAAGATGTTATTTGTTAATATTCTAATTTTAAAAAATGTTGTTGAAATATTTCTTGAAAATATGCTGGACAGATTCGTTCTTATAGTCTTGGTTGGCAACCTACTAAAGTAAAATATTCTGCCCAGTCAGTTATGTTTCTTTCGAGGCATGATCACCCAATCGTGTATCACGTATGGCACTTACCTGACTGAGTTTGATCTTCGCTGGCTACCCCATACCTACGCAATGACGCACATGAGTCGGCCTTGTGTCACACGTAATCTACGCTTAGAAAATTACTATATAGGGTACGATATTTTTTTATGAAAGGTGTGTGACATTTTATATGAATTGTGATATAAATATTTATATAGAGATCAATTTTTATGATATAAAACACGAGATATCTAGAAATAAGTTAGAAATGAGAAAAATTGTGACTATAAAGTTCTTAATTTTACAGAACATTGTTACGTGCCATTCTCAACCAATTTATTTAACTGGTTTTATCTCCAACTACATTATAATACCATTTAACAGAACACTACTAATTTTCACACCAGACTCCCACCGTCACCATTTGACTTCCTCTACTTATATCCTGATCACCACACCTCCAGTTCGCCAAAGACACTGCCATCATTTCTGTCAGGCGCCCCATCACCACTACCTCCTCCAAAACACTTCACACTCACCTGGCCCTCGCTCCTCAAAGGCCAGTTTAGTAGATGGAAGGGGGCATTTTATTGGAATCTCGATTGACTTGTCTTTGCCACGCGTGGCTGTCATTCGCTTGTAGACCTCTTCGCACCACATTTCGTAATTTGGACCGAACTTATTCGCCGCTTACAACACCTTTTGGACGGCTGCCCGTTCAACTAATTGGATTTCTGGAGGCCCCTTTCCGGCAGCTGATGCCATGAGCCGATCAGACTTCATTCATTTTCAGAACCATCGACACTACCATTATCTGAGAGTCCGACAGAAGCATTTAGATAAAAAAAAATAGGGTAGTTTTGTGGGTTGGAGAAGAGAAAGGTTAAGTCGACCAACCAAAGGCAATAAAGCATTGTAGGTATTCGATGAAGACAAGCAAATTTTATTTAAAATCGCCACTTTTTTCTCAGTGCTATTTTTGTTCATTTCACTTTTGTCTTATATCATCATCGGTTCGATTACTGGGGGAAGAAGTCGATGTTTTGTAAGAAATTCGGTATCCGAAAGCGCCTGCTTGTTGTGTTAGTTGCGGGTTTTTAAACGGTTCCAGTGCTTGGTTTTGGAGCCTACTTCAAAAACATTTGCACTTCTTATTTTCAAAGATGTAGGTGATCATAGCTCTCTAGAATTTTCTGTCTTTTTTGCTATAATCACTTTTGTCTTTTTGTTATCTCTCTTGAACCTTTCCACAAAGTATATGTTTTCGGGAAAACGTTCATTGATTAAAACTTCTTCCTTACAATTGCAATACGAAGGGAACGAGCGGGTTTCAGTTCCGTGCATTTAACATGGTGGAACTTTACTGTAAATGACTGAACTACTGGAATTAAGAAATAGAGCTCATCTGAACAGTTAAGAAAATGAAGACAGTGTAGTCATAGGTTTCACAGAAACACAGATTGCTACTATTTCCCATAAGTCCATATAAGTGTATATGAACTCTGTCAAGACTGTAAACTGAGGGTTGGACAGCTCTAGGTCATATATAGCATAATACCCCTTTTCTAGTTTAATCTGTGTTTTGTAATATTAGAGCAAAGGAAAAAGAATCAGTAACTTCCTGGAGCTGTACAATGAGTCAAACATTTTCACAGTATCTGATGAATCGTAAATATATATATATATATATATATATATATATATATATGTGTGTGTGTGTGTGTGTGTGTGTGTGTGTGTGTGTGTGTGTGTTCTGTAACCCTTCAGTATTCTGGTGATCATGTCTCCCTACAACATCCTATCCTTTGTAGATAGTTCTTAGCGACGATTGTCTTTTTATCATCAGTCCCACAGTCCTTCACTACCATCCATTCACCCAGACTCGTCAAGTAGCTAGCCAACTGCCACCCACTATCACTTTTTCTATGCCCATGAAATTCTAGCTTTTTTGGTTTCTGAGAATAAACGTCCATTTTGAGTCCATTTTCCTTTAGACTTCCTAGTTGCTTAGCCATTGTGTCCATGTTATTCTCAGCATCCTTCTGTACATGCACATTTCGGTGGTCTTTATTCATCTTTTTATCTGTAAGAAAATCTTCCAGCATTTATTGTCATTAACGAGGATGGATACTACATAACAGTTCTGAAGTATCTTTTTTGTTTCTAATGAATTTTCATTTTTCTAAATACATTGCTTGAAACTTAGTTGACAACATTTGGTAGTATAATAAACGTTTAGATTCCAGTGTCACATATTCCATCATCTGTTAAAACAGTTCCCAGATATTTAAACAATATCTTTTGATTTTGTCATATCCAGTTTGGAATTCGCATTATTCGGGTTTTTCTCTTGTTGACAACCATGCATTTTATCTTCTTACAAATGATGGTAATTTCTTTATTTTTGTTTTCCTTTACCGAGATTGATTGATGAGTCCCGCAAGCGATTTAGTCACGTGTATTTATTTGTCTGCAACATGGTAACATTACAAATGTTTATTAAGCGTGGCTTGGTTTTATATGATACTGCATTCGAATTACAAGCAGATTGTTCGATTTGTATCGCCAATTAGTTCCCGAGCAACTGGTATTGCGAAGTGGTTCGCAAGCGATTGACATAGCCAAGTAGTTTCCGAGCAATTAGTATCGCTAATCTGTTCCCAGGAGAAAGTTCTCTTTTTACTGTTAATTCATCCAATACAAGGTTCAAGAGACACTCAAGGAAGAGTGTTAGTGAGTAATATTGAAAAGGAGAGTGAAATAAATGAGTATCATGATGATCAGTCGGATGGGTAGCAACTGATCCTGGATTTAAAGGGATCAAAATTTTAGTTGTCAGGGAAGCATTCTCTCGAGAGTTTGTTTCACAAACTAACATTCGAAGCAGTTGTTAATTATTGTATCTTTGTAGGCTATATAGAAGCCATGTGAATTTTGTTGAAGATTAAATAATCTACCTCTTGACATTGAGTTCAACGCTCTAATGATTGATCTAACTCCACAATTACTCGTATCAATAATGGAAGTCTTATTTGGAAGGTAAAAAAAGAAAGTCAAATGTCAGAATGTTAAAAGCTCTGTTAATGTCCCTATTTCCAAACTGTCAATACTGTCAAGCGAAGAAAATATAAAAAGTAATGTAACGCACGTGCAATGAGGCAGACACTTAAATGATGTCATTCAAGTTGAAACAGAAATTGGAAAACGGTACTAAAAATAAAAATAAAATAAAGCAGGGTGGGGCGAATGGATATAGATAAATAAAAATAAGTAGAATGGAAAATGACAGAAATGAAAACCAACGGAAAGCGTTTTGAAATTAGGCTGTTTTTCTACTGTGTAAAGAATAATACGAAGCAAAAGTTATATAAAAAAAACACAAACAAAAAACACACATTAGTGGGTGTACAAAATAATGGAAATAGCCTGTAATTTCAAGCAAGTTTATTTCAATATGGGGTAGGACCGCCTTTGTCAGTAATTACAGCTTGATTTCTGCGTGGGATCGACTCGTACAAAGTTTGAATTGTTTCCAGATAATTTTTATCTATTCATCAGCAAAACAGTAGTCAATTCTTTCAAATATGATGGTGGAGGACATCGACTTCTCACTTGTTTTTCTAAATTAAACAATAAAATGAATCATCATTGAAAGAAATGAAAACTGTTTCAGTTGATAAATTGATAAAAATTAATTTAGTACCCAACGGTAGTAATCAATCTCTTTTCTCTCTAGCTATCAGCTGAATAGCAGAATACAGTGAGTTCTATAGCTTTAGTTGGCAAATAGTCTCTCGCATAAATGGCAACCTACTGCAGGAAAATTTTCTGCCCAGTTCGTCATGGGACAAAAGAGATGTGATCGCTTAAGTGTGTATTGCATATGGCAATTAACTGACTGAATCAACTTCAATGTAAAGGATTGTTAAAAAAAAGATGATTTATTGCGCTTTTCAACATGCCACTCAGGAACATTAAGCTAAAAGGATATCTGCAAAGACAATTATCCTTCAGATTGCTATTACCGACGTTGTCAATACAAGGTTTGAATACACCAATTTAATTAAAATCTTTCCAGCATCTCAAGATATCCTATATAATAATTGTGTTTGTCTTTCCATTCCTTAGTTCACACGCCCGTTACGCTCTGCCAAAACCTTTTGAATAACGGGCTGTTCTGTTTTGATCGTGTGAAAAGACAAAAGCGTTCTCAGAGACGCAACATGGTTTCGAGAAAAAAGAAAGAAAGTATTACTAATACCCCATTACTAATGGACTATTACAATTTGATTGCACGAGAAGATATATAAAATATCAAAGATGCTACTTGGATTCGGTCAAAAAGCAACAGAATGAAGGGAAGATAGAAATCTTTAGTAGCAGTTTCAGTGAAATAGGAAAAGTTATCACTTTTAAATCTGTTCATTTTTCCGCTTTTTTCTCTTTCTTGTATGTGCCAATTCCCTTCAGGACAAAGGCGATCATGGCCCACCTCTTTTCCCTATCCCTTATTGCTCTTAATATCTCTTCTCCTGTTATTCCAATCAATTCCACTACACCATATATCTGTTCAAGTCCATCAAGCATATCGTGCGCTTTTTCCCTTGTCTTTCTTTCCTTCTATTCGTCACGCGAACATCAGATTCTCCAAGCCTTCTTACATGTCCCCAGAACTTCAGCTGTCTTTACCTTATGTTAATTATTAGCATCTTTTTAGTGTTCATCCTCTCCAAAACCTCGTCATTGCTCGTGTTCTCCTTCAATTGTATTCTGAGCATCTTTCTGTAGAACCAAATTTCGGCGGCTTATAGACTTTCCTTCATCTTTGAAGGACTGATATCACCTAACAATCCAGGACTTATTTCCTTGCATCCAGCAAAATTTTCCTGTCTCTTAGCACTCTACTCAGCTTCTGGAATGCAACTTTCGCCTTGCCAATGCGATTTCAAATCTTCGTATCACCCTTTCAATCCTCTTTATATTTATGGTCAGTACTGCAGTATTTTGTTAAAGTTGTTAAGATTAAATGTTTACCGATAGGACAGGGAGATTTTTACGGATATTTTATTGTCGTACAACCCACCAGGGACTTATTTAATGATTAACTGAAAAATTAAGATTCATGAGAAATTTCAGATAGAATAAGTGTGAGATTTTCACGAGTTAAAACGAGATTAGATAATTTTAATAGTAATCTCTTAAACCTACGTAAGAAAATATGATATCATGGGTAGGATTATTTGGTTTAATTTACATGTTGATAAATGTTAAATAATTAAATGTTGGATTTTTTATTATATTTGAGTACAAGTATTTACTTCGTTCAGACAGAGATAAACATTTTTTAGTACTTGAATACGTAAGTATTAACTTGCGTCAATTATGGGTAACACAGTCACATTGTGATAACAAAATATATCTTTAAGTTAATCAAAATATTAAGAACTAAGAAAATGCAGTTAAATACAAAGAAGTTTGTGCTGAATCGTTATGTTATATCGATTCTTCCAAATGCCAATGAATGCTGGACAGTCTTCTCATAAATGAAGGAGCGTCTTAAGACAACAATGACGTGGTTCTACAGAAGTTTCCTGAGAATCTCATGAACTGAATATGATGAAAAGGAAGCAAAATGGGCACAAAATAAACGCTTACATTTAGAAAAACATAGAGAGTGAAACTTTGTAGGATATATAATGAGAAAAGATGGATTTGGGAAATAAGCCATCTCAGAACATATAGAAGCGAAGAGAGACAAGAGATAAACAGTAACTTAACTAATAAGCTTCGGAAAATGAATGGTAGAACAAGAGATTGTCTGATTGTAAAAAATTAGCAGTACTATACGCTGCAAATGATGAGAAATTGTGAAGGGTCCTCATCGCCAATATATTGAATAGACAAAGCACATAGAAGAATAAATATTGGGTTAGGTGAATAGTGGTGTTGTATTTTAGTCTACAATAATTTCTTTCGGGCATAGGTAATTATTTTTCATTTATATTTTTGTCTGTATGCTTCTGTTTCATGGACAGTTAAATATTGTCTGTATATAAGTATTTACATGTTCGGGTCTATAAGTATGCACTTGTCTTAAGAAGAAGTATTGGTCAGGCGGCCCTGTTGTTCATCTCAGGGTTCTCGACAGGTACCAAAGGAGAATCTGTTATGTGATCGGTCCAGACCTGGCAGATCGACTCCAGCCACTTTCTCACAGGCTACCCTATGTCTCTCCTACAAATATTTTCATGGCTTCTGCTCCGACGAACTTAAGTCATTGGCGCTTCTACTACAATAATTTACTCGTTCAACCAGACTGGCAACAAAGTACCACCTTTTACAGTTACATCAAATAAATGTAGCCGACATTTCTACTCTATCAGTTTCTTTTTTCGCATTTTTCGCCTTTGGAACTCCCTTCCATATACTTGCTTTCCTAACGCCTACAACCTCCAGAAATGTAAATGAAATATCGATTCCCATCTCTTACCCACTTGACTCCATTCCTTCCCTTGTTCTTCCTACATCACCGCATGTATGTTGTTCTTTACCTTTCTCACCTACCTTCGCAAATGTCATCACACCTGTATTCCCATCCTTCTCTTGCTCTTTCTCTGACACACCCTGTAATTGATTCGTCTTTCTCTTTTCTCTTCACCTGCTTAAAGTTTTACACTCTTATGTAGATCTCTGTGCAGGAGTGGCGCTACCACCTTGTTTGTAGTAAAACGTTTAAAAACGTCAATGTTCTTTCTAGTTTATCCGCTAAACCAATGTATTTTAACCATTTTTTTATCTCACAACACAGTTGAACCTATAATTAAATATCGGAGACTCACTTAGATCATGATTATCAAAATTATATTCAAAAGTAATTGTAGGTGTCTCATTCTGAATTTAAATATAAATCTTCATTGTTGTTGCATTCATTTTGTGCATGTTCTATTCATGGCATTATTAATATTAATAAATGCCACATCTTTGTGCAATGTATATTCAATATTATTAAGAAATGCCACATCACTTTCCATCGTATTATCTATATCATTAAGAAATACCCACTCTCTTTTCATGATCTTTTCAATATTATTAACAAGTACCCACTCTTTGTTTATTGTATTTTAAATATCATCAAGAAATTCCTCATCTCTGTTCATGGTAATTTCAATATTATTAAAAAATGCTACGTCTCTGTTGTCTGAAATTTTTATGCGTGAAGAAATTGTCCTTCATTGTTGTCCTATAAAGCATAACACAATAAATCCCGGGCCTTACATATAGATGGTGACACTAATAAAACATACATTTTTTATGAAGTACTAACTTTCAAATGGTACGTGACGAAATTTTGGCCCAATCAGATTATTAGTTTAGAAATTACAGTTATATAAGTGAAGCTACTGTTGAAAATTTTCAAAACAATGGAAAAATCTCAATTTCCTGTGTTGATAAAGCGTCGCTTTCTGATGGGGAAAAATACTGTTTAAGCATAGAAATTCTTGATAAGTGTTATTTGGACTCTGATCTGTAAGAAACAACAGTGAAGAGGTGGTATGCTGACTTTAAACGCAGTCGGACAAACACAAATGTTGCTGAATGCTCAGGTAGCCCCAAATCGTCAGTTCTCCCTTAAAATACAAAAAATAAATCTACAAACTTCTTTGGGCCGATTGGTATATTGAAGTAGCCTGAGGTAGCAGAAGATTTGAAAATATCTGAAGGCAGTGAGTTCACTATTTTTCATGAATATTTGTCAATGATAAAACTGTGTTCATCGTGGTTGTCGCTTTTGTTCACAGTCGATCAGAAACAACAACGCGTCCACTATTCAGGGCGTTGTTTGCAACTATTACAACGCAATAAGAATGGGTTTTGCGTAAATATATGACAATGGGTGAAGCATAGAACAACCACTTTGCTCCGGAGTCAAATCGACTGTCAGCTGAGTTGACAGCAGCAGGTGAAAACCGTCGAAAGCGAACGAAAACGCAAGCATCAGCAGGCAAGATTTTGGCGTCCGTATTTTAAGATGCAGAAGGTATTTTGTTAACCGATTACCTTGAAAAGTAAGGACCATCAAGAACGAATATAATATATCATCACTGGTACGTTTGAAGGAAGAAATAGACAAATAATGGCCACAAATGAAAGTAAATAAAGTGATCTTTCACCAAGGCAACGCACCGTGCCACAAGTTGATCGAAACGATTGCAAAACTACAGTAATTACACTTCGAATTGCTTCCGCATCCACCCTATTCTCTAGATCTGGCCCCCAGCGACTACTGGTTGTTTGGAGACATCAAAAGAATGTTCTAAGGAAAGAGATCGGTTCCAATGAAGAAGCGATATCTAAAGTGAGGTATATTTTGAGGCCAAAGACTTCATGCTACAAAAAAGTTATCAAATTGTTAGAGAAGCGTTGGAATCAGTCTGTCACCCTAGAAGGAGACTATGTTCATGGACAAAGACGAATTTTGCCTAAAATTTTTTTGTTTTTTATTTATTGAGTGATGAGTTAAGTGATTCAATTTTTCGTTAGCCATTTGCTTATTTTTTTCTCACAATATTTCCTATCTTAATACTTTGCTTATTTTCTGGAAGACATACTTTCGTATTCATGTTTTTTTCTGTTTTTCTTAAATTGTATCACGTTTTCCTTTTTCCCTGCTCTGTTCAATTATTATTTGTTTCGAAATGTTTATAAGACGTGCTGCTGCTTACAGTAAAATTATATTACAAACTGCGGTTGATTAGGATATGTATGTAAACTGATATACATACACATTGAATTTATATGAATACAATATTTTCTGAAATTTAATCTGTAAAATTTCGCATCAATCTTACGGAAGAAAGCACTAAATTATTAGTAGACATCATCAAGTGAGCAATCGGCTTGGCGTCATTGCACACTCTCATAACATCAAGAAACTTGGCAAACATTAAAACCTAAGTAATTAATAAAACTGCGCAATTAAAATAAATCACATTGCATTAATTAGAAACATTATGTGTATAATGGCCCTGAGCATCTACTGTAGCGAACTTGGTATTAAACAAACCTCACAGTTAATTGGCAATATAGTGGTTTTGGTTCGCTAACACTGACCTTTTGCGAATTTCTTTCTTCAGGTGCCGCTTCTCTACAGAACATGGTCAATCAGGAATCTCTACAATTTCCCCTCCTTTGTTACACTACATATGTTTTGTTTACTTTTTATTCCTATCTGTTCATAGTACGATTTAATAACATTAGCCCATGACTTTTTCCCAAATTTACTAAAAGCTTGTTTTTTTTAAATACTGTTCACGTAAAGCAATTGGTCGTTGACTCATTTTCTACGGTTTATCGACTATTTGCAGATTATTTAAAGCCAGAAAATATTTTATTGTAAGATTTTGGGGGAATGATAATAAAGATTTAGTGATATAAGGATTACTAATTAACACATAGCGAGGTATGAAAAGGTGGATTCATATATAATATAAAAAGCTCTAAGGCATTTTCGCGTAACTGAATATAAAGAACCCAACGGCAATTGGAACACGCCTCTCAGTCATTGACAATTACTCATTACTTCTCCCGTACACCCAGCAGTACAACCAAACAGCACCCGGTAATCCCAAACAGCCATCCATCTAGGTACGAGATACATTATTTATATAAAAATTACCATTAATTCGTTTTTCGATCTACAAAATATATATTGTAGACTATAAAGGAAATTGTTAGTAATTTTAATATAAAAGTGTGTTTTTATATTTTTTTTTTTTTGTGTTGCATTGATTGGCATTTTGCTATAAAAATGTATTGTTGCTCATTTGATTGTAAACCAGTACTGTTGAATATTGTTTTTATGTATGGGTCATTATTGTCCATAGCTTTGGCCCTAACAAGTGCTACTAACTCTGCTCAGAGAACAACAGCAGTTGTGATAGTTCCAGGCTTCTTACAACCTTCAGTCTCCGGATAAGAGTCCATATTACCAGATAAAATTTACCGTCTTCCCCAGGACAGGAGGCTACATGATGTATATGCACAAAAATACTTGGACCACTCTGAATCAACTGATTTTATAAAAAAGAAACGAGAAAGTATAATACTATATAATCATGCCGATTTTCTGCAGGTCTATTTGATCCTCAGTAGGAGGATTAACGTTTTTAAACAAACCTCAATTGGCAACTTTTTAATATCAAGGTTTTCAATTTTGGAGATAGTGCACGGATAAATTAAAGAACTAGCTAAGCAATAATTATCTAGTGGACAATCTTTAGAATCCCTGCAATTACATCCGCTGGTATGAGTTTTGTAATCTTTTGTATTATTCATCTCAGCTTTGCAATGAATTGAGTTTTCCGTATTTTTTACTTGTTGAGCTCTCTATTATGTGTTTTTTAATTATATTTTCTCGATTATCCGTTCGACAATAACTTAAGTATTATTATTGAATATTTTACTAAGAGGATAAGTTTTGAGAAAGTGTTTATTAATAAGGTTTAATAACTTTCGTTCCAATTTAGTTTTAAACATCAGATTTTAAGTGAGAGTAAACCAGATGATCATTCTAAACTTTTTCTTCTTATTATTGACATTGTCAATGGAATTTCTGAATTCGATAGTTGTAGCTTTGTACCCGTTATTCTTAAAGGTCGAATTATAAAATATAGAAAATTCCTCGAATTAATTAGGAAACACTTTCCGGAAAAAAATCCACTAAGTAAGATCTTTAATAAAAACTTTATAAAATTAAGTTACAGCTGTATGAACACTCTAAAAAAATTATAAAAAACTACAATAATAATATTTTTTAAAAATTCAACAAGATCAGTAAAAACAACCAGACAACAGAAAATAACAATTTAGACAAGAAAAAATGTAATTGTAAAAACCCCATAGACTCTCCGCTTGAAAACAGGTGTTTGACGGAATCTATAATCTATCAATGCAAAATATCGGCAAAGGAAAACCCTAACAATATAAAAGTCTATATAAGGAGTACTAAAAACACTCTAAAACAGTGAATTTACCAGCATACCTCTTTATTTAATAATAGCAAATACAGAAAGAGAACGTCCCTATCGAGATATCATTGGTACCTAAAGGAAACAAAAAACACCCACAATAAAGTGGAAAATTCTAAAAGAAGCTAAAACATGTAAGTCCTTAAATGACCCATGTTCATTAAGCTTATATGAAAAACTATTTATCATTAGGTCCCTCAAAAATAAAGATTTATTAAATAAACGCAACGAAATTAATGTCATATGTAGACATTGTAAATTATTCACATTAGAAAATGGATGAAACCTAAATTAAATAACATGCATATAACTAACAAGTACGTAAGAAAAATGATCACTGACGAACTAGGTAAAAATAGAGCCAAAAATAGAATAAGAGGGTTCTTTTTAATGAATCACCCCTTTTTATCAGGATAATAAACTTTACAACAAATGGATATTTGAAACCAAAAAAATCGCAGTCTAAGGTTTTTTGGAAAAATCTTTTCTTTAACAAATAGACTAAAGAGGATAAGAAGGGGATTGCCACTACTAAAAAAGAAATATCACATCAAAGCTAATGAAACCGAAGGGAAAATGATAGGAGGCAAAACATTAAGGAAGGAAAAAAGCCAAGAGAAGAATAGGGTCGGGGAAAGGAGGAAAAAAAGAGAGAAAAAAGTTGGTTAGCACGAAGAATTCTTCGGAGTCAAACCCCAGAGTGAATCTCCATTCTGATTAGCCACACAACCACCAATTCGACACTGCACTCGTTAGGAATACCTACACCCGACTTCCCACCCAGAACTAAGGCTCAACAAAATAACGTTCACATTACACCCTCGCTGGTCACCAAGATAATTGCACAACTTGACCCACACAAAGAGAACGGCGGTGACGGAATCCCAGTCATAGTACTGAAGAAATGTGCCCCAGAACTCTCCTCTGTCCTCTCTAAACTCTATACCCTCTGCCTATCTGCTTCCTGTTTTCCTGCCTCTTGGAAGTCCTCTTTTGTAGTTCCTATATTTAAGAATTCTCGCGAACCATCAGACCCCGCCACTTACCGTCCTATTAGTCTCCTTCCGATCTTTGGCAAAGTTTTCGAAGCCATTATCAACACCGAGGTGATTCAGCATCTCACGGCCCACAGGCTTCTCTCTGACAAACAGTACGGGTTTTGCTTCACCAGGTCTACTGCTGATATGCTAACGACCATTACCGAGTACATATACCGGGTACTTTACAAGAATGGCGAAGCCCGCTCGGTGGCCTTGGATATCTCCAAAGCGTTCGACAGGGTCTGGCACGCTGGCCTCTTGTGCAAACTGCGGAGCTACGGGATAACTGGACATCTGTTTGACCTCATCAAGTCATTCCTCTCTAACCGCACACTGAAGGTGGTATTAAATGGGCATGCCTCCCAAAACTACCATACGAACGCGGGCGTCTATCAAGATTCTATCCTAGGTCCCACGCTCTTTCTGATCTACATTAATGATCTCCCCGACGCCATTAAATCCCAAGTTGGCATGTATGCCGATGACACAACAATCTACTCTCGCATCGCTCAAAAACCAGGTGTGGGCGACAAAGCGAACCTCGCTGCCGTGCTTGAAAAGGACCTCCAATCCGTAGTGGCCTGGGGCAGGAAATGGCTAGTAAATTTCAATGCTTCTGAAACGAAGCTGTTATCAACTAACCACCATAGACAATCGCATCTATCTCCCATTAGCTTGGGCAGGCTAGCCTCCCAGAGAGTAAAATACTACGCCTCCTTGGCCTTACACTTTCGGCGGACCTCAAATAGAATGACTATATCGAATCCATTGCCAAATCTGCCGCTATGAAAGTCGACTCTCTGTGCAGGGCCCGGAAGTTTATACCACCTAAATCTAATCTGCACATATACAAATCTACTATCCGCCCGAGTATTGAATTTTGCTGCCATATCTGGTCGGGTGTCCCTGCTGCTCTCCTTGGTCTTCTTGACAAAATAAAAAGGAGGATTTGTAACGTGGTTGATACTGACTTGGCAGACCGGCTGCAACCACTCTCTCACCGGACGTGATGTGGCTTCCCTGTGCCTCTTCTATAAGTACTTTCATGGCTTCTGCTCCGATGAAATTGAGCAATGGTGCCGCCTAAGCACGAATTTACACGAGATACTAGATTAGCAACTAGGTCCCACCCTTTTACAGTTAAACAGATAAGATGTAACCGTAAATTCTACTCCAATAGCTTCCTTTCCCGCGCATCCCGCCTGTGGAACTCCCTTCCACAAATCTGCTTTCCCGACAGCTACAATCTCCAGGTGTTTAAATGTAGGGTCAATAGACACCTCCTATCACTCTAACTCCCAATTATTCTCAGAACACTTTCATCTACCCAACCCTCATTCTCGGTATCCTTACCCGCCTATCACCCACCCTCTGACATTTCCTATATTTAACCATTCTCGGTATCCCTTCCCGCCTGTCACCCACCCTCTGACATTTCCTATATTTAATCATCCTTTCGCCACTCTATGTAGCCCCCTGCGCAGTAGTGACAGTGACATGCCTTGCTCGGGGTGAGACGCTTATTAAAAAAAAAGTAAAACGGTAGAGAAAGAGAAAGAACTAAACGAGATAATGAAAGGCTAAAAAAGGCACCAGGTTTAACGTAGGAAATTAAATATATTCATATGCAACCATTTTATGACTCGACGTTTTTCATTTTTTCTATCCTCTTTATCTCGCACACAAAAGTTTACTAATATAAAGAAGCGAATTTTCTATATCTCTTCAGAAATAGCGTTTACTATTTGATGAGATCTAAATATATATATATATATATATATATATATATATATATTATATATATATATATATATCTATATATATATATATATATATATATATATATATATCACCTAAATCTAATCTGCACATATATATATATATATATATATATATATATATATATATAGTTTGTAACTTTGTTATTAGAATGGTTTGTAAAAGTATTATATAAGTACAATAATATTTTCATGTTTCCTTTCCGAACAATACTGTCCTTCTACGGGTCATATTTGAAATAAAGGGTGAAAATGATTTACTCAGAAAAAATATTATTAATTCATGGTTATTTCGAAAAGTAAAGAGTAGTATTTAGAGAATATGCCTGTAGGTGTGTCAATATTGCTCAGTCAAAAACAAGAATTAAGTTAAACTATGAATTTGAAGATTTGGTTGAAGATATGAAAATTTTTAATACATCACCTGAAGAAGAACTGTATTGTTCTGAAACATGAACATTTTTGTTTCGTGAGTCAATGATTTTATAAAACATTCTAATAACAAGATTTCAGTATTAAGCTCGGCGTAAATCAAATCGCGTCTTCTTTTGTAAATTCTAAAGTCAATCTTAGGAGAGAATGCGGCTCTTTTATATCTTCAAATTCTCATTTTGTCATGGGCTGAGTTTCTCTTTTTCATTCCAAAACCTATGAAGAATTCGCTTTCCAAAAATCAATTGATTTTTTATTAAGCATAGACATCATTCTATTGGAATTTCTATATAGGTCACTAGGTTTAGCCACATCAGACTCCCAAGGGGCAAGCTTTGTTTTAAGGACAGTGCTTAGTCTGTCTCTGTCATGATGGTAAAGCGTATGAAATTAAACATTCAAAATCCTCCAGAAATACAATATATATATATATATATATATATATATATATATATATATCTGTAAATTTAGATAAAACTTAGAGAAAATGCCCATATATATAATGTTGAGTTATGATAATGTTTGGTGCCAAGATATTTTTTATCAGTGGTTTTACTGATAAAAATATTTATGGCAAGCGGTTTTTTCTCTCCTAAAGTGCTCGATATTAGTGTGGATACAGAGCGTTGATAGATTTAGTGCAAAGAATTCGTTACTTTAACAGAGCAGGCTCATGTCGACTTCGACGTTTCTCTAGGACACCGTTATAACCAACTAACAAAAAACAATTTAGCGGACACCTGTTCAATATAAAAAAAAATTAAGCTGATATTCAGTCACGTGCACATTAAAAAGCAATAAAATAAGAAAATAAAAATATTAAAAAGAAAACAAACGCCTGCACATTAAAAATAAAAATAGAATTAAAGAAAAAAAAACAACTAATCACAAAACAAACCAATTCCACAAAATACCAAATCACACCGAGCTGCCAATAAACAAGAAAAACACCGGGACCCAGCAGAGGTGTCCTTACAAAAACTTCGAAGTCGGCATAAGTCACTGATGCCTCCTCAACAGGTGTTTACTTGTGCTACCTGACTGGCAACTGGGTCCCACCCATTCACAGTCAGGTTAGCCAAATGCAGACGACAAGTCTACTCCTGCAGCTTCTTCTCTCGCACTTCCCGCCTGTGGAACTCGCTCCCGTATTCTTGCTTTCCTGACGGCTACAACCTCCAGAAATTTAAATGCAAAGTCAATACTCATCTACTGACCACTGGCCTCTAGCTCTCTCCCCTCCGCTGTATAACCTTCCCTTTCTCCACCTATGCATCTGTCATCGCACCTGCTTTCTCAGCTTTCTATTGTTCCTTTCTAACTAGTTTGTACTCTTCACTGTTTTCTAATTAATCTTGTTACATTTATGTAACCCCCTGCACATCAGTGTCGTTTCCGCCTTGCTCGGGGTGAAATGATTAAAAAAAAATAAAAATAAAAAATAAAACTTGCTCATTGCAAGCGTCAAATGTTTGCACTAAAACTATATAAATCTGTGTGTGTGTGTGTGTGTGTGTGTGTGTGTGTGTGTGTGTGTGTGCGTCTGCTCGTTTGTGCGTAAATTTATTGTTTAAAGTATATTTTTAATAGATATACAGCAGGTGTTTTGTTTGTATGTATTTATCGAACAGTATCTGCAAAATCTTCTTAAAAAAATGAACGCTCTTTGGCAGGATTCGAACCTGCTACCGTCATCAGAACAAAACGTGCTTTAACCTCTTCGCCCTGAAAGACCATCTTGTCAAGCAAAGCACGGAGACTTTTCCTGAATCTCGAAATGTACCCCTTACGTGGAGATTCTGAATTACTGAATACCTCCAAAAATAGATTAATAATGTTCTACAAACACGGAGCAGATTCTGAAATTTCATGAATAATGGGTGCTCATTTAAAAAGGTTCCTGGCTTTGAATGCGTGATACAATCTCGTCGCAGACTTTGAGTAGAATATATATCTGATCTATTAATAAAATACAAGGAACATGCTTGGTTCTTTATACGGCTCCATTAAGTATCTTGATCTCTATGCATACTCTATCTTCATAAGCACCAGATCACTCCAAAAATAGAGCGTTGCTGCCATATCTGGGCTGGGGCTGCCTGGTTGCCTGACTTCATAGAATTAAAGAGCGTTTGCGTGGCTATTGAGGTGATGAATTATTTTCAGGCTACATCTCTTTTCCCAAAGACGAAATATTGCGAGCCTCTTGTTTTTCTATCGCTATATATAACTATCGCCCGGTTCACACTACACCCACGTCTATTGAACAGGTGAAGATGCTCATCCCTTGTTCCCTGGTTAGGATGTGGTTTCCGGCTTTCTTTTTTTCAATCTTTTTTCTTTTTTTTCTTTTCCAATTGGAGTAAATAAACTAAACTTCCCGGTTCACACTCCACCCACCTCTATTGAACAGGTGAAGAGGCTCATCCCTTGATTCCTGTTTAGGATGTGGTTTCCGGTTTTCTCTTTTCCAGTCTTCTTACTCTTACGTAGCCCCCTGCACATCAGTGGGGTTACCGCCTTGCTTGAGGTGATATGATTAAAAAAAAAATTCCATGACTTGCATTCTGAAGAGCTATGTTCCTTAGACCTACCACACATGACATTTAAAACAGAGATTCGCCATACCAGGATGAATTATCCATATTTCCTTCCTGTTCCAATAGTAAGAAGTAAATTCCATTCGCGCAGCTTTTTCCCAAGAATTGCAGTTTTGTGGACCAGATGCCCAGCAAGATGTCCGTCAATAGTCCATCAATAATCCATCAGTAAAATCTTCACATCTTTATGGCTAAGGTTAACCGTTCTATTTCCTACGTAAACCCGTGATCTTCAAATCCTTCCTTTCGTTCATACAACATCATACAGTAACACCTACATAGAGCGCTCTTGGTTTTGTATTAGGACAACGTTTGTACAAAAAATTGAGATATTTGTAGATCAATATTGAATAGTATGATACACTTGATAACTTTACTTCGAAATATTTAATTCAAGAGTCGCTTACTCTGCTTGTTGCAGAGAGCGATTACCAGGAAATATTCTTCTCGACGAAGTTCGATCACCAACAGCAGAGTTCAAAGACTAAAGGCGAAATCCAGTCCATAGGTAGACATTATTAATCCAGCGTCTGTGTTATCAACCATTGCTTCTTATGACGGCTAACTTTCCTCCGAGACATAATTTTCTCACGCTATGAGTTGAACTTTTGACATGACCATGCAATTTAAGTACTCTTGACTTGATAAGGTATAGGATTGGCTTAAGTTTTGTAATGTTGAGTCACTCATTGATTGAGATATAGATGCAGATGCATTTGTAAGCCTCTTAATGTGGTTCTAGTATGTGGCGAACTTTTAAAGTTACCGGGACCATAGAACACAACTGGTAGTATGTAAGTGTCAAAGAACTTAGCCTTCAAACTCGTTTTTGATGTTAGCATTTCTTTGTTCCTTTTGAAAGCTGTTCAAACGTGAACGATGCGATGCTGCACAGTGACCATTCCAATGTTGTGTGATAATCGCTTATGACGAAAACATACAAACTGGTAACTTGGGTGATTTGCCAGTCGTAGATCGTGAGCTGTAGATTGGAATTGTCTTTATTAGTTGTCATCAATTTCGTTTTTTTGAGATTTTTAAGGCAACCTCTAGTACATGTTTAGCCAGTATATTCCAAAAGTTTTGGAGATCAGTTCTAGAGTATCACGTGATGGCTACATTACTGCATAGCTAAAGTTTGATAGAATTGAATCTCCTATTTGATAGCCAGAATAATATTCTTCTTCATTTTGGTAAATAAGCACAGTTATAACGAAAAAGAAAAATGTGTTGATAGGACGCCTACCTGCTTAATTACCTGCTTAATTACCTGCTAATTACCTTCACGATGTCTACACAACGTGAATATCTCAGATTTGTTTTATTATATAAAAGAGCTCTGGACTAGACAACATATACCCAGAATACGTCAAAGCGGGAGGTGCACCACTTATCAAAGCATTTCAACATTTTTTGACAGCCACTTTCTCACCGGCGGGATGTGGTTTCTCTCTCTCTCTCTCTCTTCTACAAATATTTTCGTGGCTTATGCTTTGACGAACTTGGTCACTTGTACTCCCTCCACAAGAATTTACTCGTGCAACTAGACTAGCAACAGCGCCCCATCCTTTTACAGTTAAATCAACCAAATTCAGGCGACAATTCTACTCCATCAGCTTCTTTTCTCGCACTTCCCGCCTGTGGAACACCTTTCCTATACTTGCTTTCCTGACGGCTACAATCTCCAGGAATTTAAATGCAACGTCAATTGCAATCTCTTATCTACTTGAGCCCAGTCCTTTCTACATCATCCCGTCTAGTTTGTTCTTTTCCTTTCTCTCTACCTTCGCAACTGTCTTCAATCCTGTGTTTACATCTTTCTTGTTCTTTGTCTGTCACCATCTTTCTTTTCAATTTCCTCCTGCCTAAAATTTTATTTCTCTTATTTAGCCACTTGCACATCAGTGCCGCTTTGCTTGACGTGAAATGATTAAAAAAATGCATTATCAAACTCAGAAAACGCACCAACATATTCAAGAACTCATTGATAGTCGTACTTTACAGAAGAGGCAGCAGAATTGATTGTGGAAATAACGCCCAATCATCCCATTGAATAATGTTTACAATAGTCTCTTTGCAGCACTGGTGAAGTCAGATCTTCTCACCTCATTTCCTGAAACACAAGCTGTGTATCAATCTGAAAGTGGCACCATTGGGCTGATCCTAGCTATTATACAAATCATCGAACAACCAATAGACTTCAAAAACCTGCAAGTCACCTTCATTGACTTCTCAAAAGCTTTTGACGTCGTGAAACTACCCAGCCTGTGGCAACTATTAAACAAAACATCAATTAACAAATAAATGAAAAAGAGATAAAAACGTATACTCACTCAACAGCATGTACTAAAATGTATCTTAATATTAAGTTTGTGAAAAATATTCAGAAATAATTAAAAGACCAATTTCTCATTCATTTACTTTATATGGTTTTGATATATGGAAATAGTCTTCCTCAAATAAACTTATATTAATAATTATATCTCAAAAATCCGTTTTTTATGTGACTCATATAGAAATCGATGTGTCGCACAAATATATTCTATTATTAAGAAATGTACTGAATACTCAATCACTTTTGAGTTGAATTTCCAATAATCCGATGTAGGTTACCTACGTCTTTTTTCTGTCTCCAGAAAGCAAAAGGCAGCCATATTTCCGATTGTAGTCACGAAGTTTTTTCTCTACGCTGCACTTTCCATTTTCTCCCGGCGTACTTATTTTATTAATCATCCGTCGTTTGTTCTATCATCAATCTTTTTAAGGAATGAAGAAAGATGAATAAAACTTCCTAGAATTAATTTTTGTATATTTTATAGTTTGCATATGTCATATTTCACCTGTGATCATTGTTTCAAGCACATTTTTCTATTCGAAAGATCTGATTATATATATGATGTAAGCCTTCCAGATAGCGATATTGTTGTGTGACCAACATATGTATTTGCTTTTTTTGTCATTGACACAATCTCTCAAGGGCCATTTAATTTGGTATACAATGTTTGTTTTTTGCGAAATGCTCGTTGGTAAAGAGGAGTTATTTAGGTTTATTAACTTGGTTGTATTTAATGCAGTTTACTGTATGATAATCTTATTTTCTTTTACTGGAATCCGTGGGTAATATCTTAATGCTTATGAATTTTTGTAGGGTTCTTTTCATCTTGTCTATAGTTAGAATGCATTTGATTAGGATATAATAGGTTGGTATTGATAAGATTATTTGTTATGTTCGTTTTGATTTTGATTTATCTTTACATTTCTAATCGATCGTCGAATTTATTCGTCAAATATGTAAAATAATTAGTGAAGTCATTATTAACGAGAGTTTGTTTAATGATTTTTAGTTCAGTGTAGAAAATCTTTTTCGGGGAAAAGTTAAATTTTGCGATGTATATATTTGTTTGAACATTATTTTTGATCGATACTCGTATTTAAGTAGATATTCTTTTTATAATCAAACAGCATATATATTTATTTTTGCCGGCCTGATTATTTACAATAAATTTTTGTTACGAAAATGTTTGTTATTCGGCTGGATTCGAACCTGCGTCCCCCATCTACATAAAGGAACCCACCAATTGATCTGGCGCATCTTATACCACTCGACCACGAATTACCAACAGTTAAAACGAAGTCAAATCAAGCCTATATAACACAATTTTCGATTCACGAAAATAACCATATTTGCACTGAAATTCATCATAATGTCAACAAATGTAAACATGTTACGGAAATTAACGAAGATTAACAAAATGGTTATAAACCACCGACAATTTGAAATTATTTGTTTGAATATTATTTTTGATCGATGCTCGTATTTAAGTAGATATTCTGTTTTATAATCAAACAGTATATCTTTTATTTCTACCCGCCTGATTATTTACGATAATCGAAAATTGCGTTATATAGTCTTGATTTGACTTCGTTTAGACTGTTGGTCATTCTTGGTCGAGAGATTTAAAAGCACCTGATCAATTGCTGGCTTCCTCTATGTTGATAGTGGTCGCAGGTTCGAATCTTGCCGAATGGCACATATTTTCGTAACAAACATTTAGCCTAAATAATCAGGTCGGTATCAACACTGGATGGCACCAGTATGTTTGAAGCTTTCAAACATGAAAAAGACTGGTAAAGAATTCTATCAGAAATACGTTTTATCCCTACTTTTCTTCAGAATGGGTACCGCATTGAAACGATGACTCTAATAGTTAATAGAAAATAAAACACTTTTAGTTTAACTAACTGTTGGCGTACGGAAACTATGCAAGTTAAACGATTTGGACATAAAATTTAAGAAGGATGAAATGTAAGATAATTTAGTAAATAATTTAAACGACATGTAAGACATGCATAATTCGATCAATATAAGATATTTAAGAGGAGTAACTAGATCTAATAACTAATCATGTCAATGGTAATCAAATTTTGATCAGACTCATTTTATTAACAATAGCAAGAGAAGTGTGTTAATACTTACTCCCTGACAGACACTAAGTTATAAATATGTATTAAAGTAACTATTTATTTGTTAAGATATACAATTAATTATACAATTCTATGTATCCCCAGTACATGAATATCTCAAATTGTATAAGTATGTAAAATGTACTCATCTGAACTTCTCATATCTGTACAGAGGAAAGATTACGAAGTAATGAGTTTATATATAGAAAAAAATATGGTATAACCAAATAGAAAAAAAAAACAAATATGAATCCATTTTTCGCGTGGGTTAATTTTCGCAGGCGTGTAACTGAGTGTCAGTATCTGTAATTATTTGTATTTATTTAAATGATGCGAGATATTAATTTTAGCAAGGATAGGCCAACCCTGTTGAAAATCTATCTATCTATCTATCTATCTATCTATCTATCTATCTATCTATCTATCATGTTATGTTAGTATCTATCATTCTGTATATCAATCTGTCTATCTGCAAAAATAAAAATAAAAATAAATCAATAATAACAATAATAATAAAAATGATTTCTCTTTTGATATACACCAGATTACTATCTATATATCGATTATTGAAACCCCCAAAACAATAATTAAATAAATAACAAAATTCAAATACATTACTCTCCCTAATTTGCATATACGCTCGGTGCGAAAACGGTCCACCCAAATCAATATATGCTTTGAAAACATATTACTTAAATGTATACAGGCACAGATAGATAGATAGATAGATAGATAGATAGATAGATAGATAGATAGATAGATAGATAGATAGATAGGAACATGTTGAAGATAGAGAACACGAAAGCGGGAGATAATTTTCATTACTATTATTATTGATTTACTTAGTTAGCTTCTGCCTTTATTTCTAGATAGATACATAAATACACATAATAGAAAAGAGGGAAGATAGATAAGATAATATGAACAAGGCGAATGTATATATATATATATATATATATATATATATATATATATATATATTATTTTTATTATTAATATTACTGATTTATTGATTTACCTGTTTATTTTATTTGTTTTCGTTTCCAGATAGACAGATAAATAGAGATTAAGGGAAGAGAAAAGGGAGAGATAGAGAGATTTTAAGATAGACGATGTTCATTATTAATATTATTGATTTATTTATTTTTCTTGGTTGTCATTTGCAGATAGATAGATAGATAGATAGATAGATAGATAGATAGATAGATAGATAGATAGATAGATAGATAGATATGAATATACTTTAATATGACAGATAGCAGCCCCTAAGCCTAATTAGCCACGGGATCATTACAGACAAAATTGTCTCTAAAGAGCATTTTTTTAAATTTTTTTTTCTTTGAGATAATTTTTTCTTATTTTTTTTCCATACCTTTCCAAATATTTTGATTACCGTTTTTCACTAAAACTTCTTACGATTCGCAATTTCAGTTCATTTCTTTTTATTTGAATTTCCTAATGCACAATTCCGAAACTGTTTTCTTTGAAAAAAAAAATTGTCCCTTCGCCATGTTTTTTTTTCTCTTCAAATTATTGCTTCCGCGAATTTTTCAACAATCAAAGAAAATCGTGCTCACGGAGATTTGAAAGGAATTTTAACAGGAATATCCAAGCCATATCCGAGCCTTGATCAATACGACCCTCATGTGATTGCAGCTCGAAAATAAATATATCTTGTTTAAAATAACCGATTTTTTCTAATCAGTAGTCTGCATATTTATTGATGTTCTTACATCTACACTCCTTACATGGCTATAATCAAACTGGTTACACTTTGGAAATTGTGTGTCGCTATCTTCATGCCTCTCCTTTTCTCATTTTTTTTTTTTAAATTTCTCTGTTTTCTCCTTTCTGTTATGAAGATCACACTCGCTTTCGATGAATAAATCCATATCAATGTTTTAGTGTCAGAGGCGAGAGAACACACATCAAGCAACCTTCACTATTTAATTAAAAATCATCTGGGCTCGAAACACAGTGAAAGTACGATTGATAAAGACCAAGTGACCTATTCAGTATGGCTATTAAACAGAAAAAAAACGTTGCTAATGTATCTGCGATACCATTATTTTTACCCAAACCGATCATCGTCTATTCACGTCTCTAGCCATATATTTTACGTACACACAGGCGATTTCCCAAGCATGTTAAACATCTCATTCAATAAACCAATTTTTTAGTGCACATTGTGTCCCATTACTGTGACATTAAACAATAATAAACTAAGGTTACTCTATGATTATTGTTGTCGGGCGTTTTAGAACTACAATTAAACAACCTAGTAAAATGGAAAGAAAGAATTAGTCATTGATAGTCACATGTGTAAATATATGATCCTCACTAAAATAGACAAAACCAATTATCTCCATATCAGGGATGTCAAAATAAAACCGACGCAAAAATTTAAATACCTGGTTAGAATAGAAGTATAGAGGTCTGCATATCGTCCAGTTCGAACTCCTCTATCGACGAGTAGAAGTTTATCCCTTGTTTCTACTTTAGAATTGTGTTTCCGGTTTCTTCTATAATAATTTTCATTCTGTTTCACTCTCAGTAACCTCAATCATCTTAACCCTCTAGGGCCATTCGTATCATATTTGATACAGTATTTCCCTATAAGGAAACATTTGGTATTTCCCTATAAGGAAACATTTGGTATTCATTGACTGAGCAGTCAGTACTGCTTTCATTTGAAATTTATAAAATATTTCTCTTAAAAAATTTTTCAGGAAAATATTTCTTTCAAGGCTTGTTTTCATACTGTATCAAATATGATACGAATGGCGCTAGAGGGTTAATAATATAATATGATTAAGGCTTCTACTTGTCATAAAGTGGGGGATCAGTTCTATATTGTTATGAAGTAATAAACAGATCCCCCACTAATTACTACTTAACCCTCTAGGGGCATTCGTATCATATTTGATACAGTATTTCCCTATAAGGAAACATTTGGTATTCATTGACTGAGCAGTCAGTACTGCTTTCACTTGAAATTTATAAAATATTTCTCTTAAAAAAATTTTCAGGAAAATATTTCTTTCAAGGCTTGTTTTCATACTGTATCAAATATGATACGAATGGCCCTAGAGGGTTAATAATATAATATGATTAAGGCTTCTACTTGTCATAAAGTGGGGGATTAGTTCTATATTGTTATGAAGTAATAAACAGATACCCCCACTAATTACTACTTAATAATGTAATATGATTAAGGCTTCTACTTGTCATAAAGTGGGGGATCAGTTCTATATTGTTATGAAGTAATAAACAGATCCCCCACTAATTACTACTTAACCCTCATATGATACGAATGGCCCTAGAGGGTTAATAGTATTATCACCTTGTCCAGGATGAACTGATTTAAAAAATGTGTACAAACAACGGTAAACGGAACACAAAAATCTGAAAGCGTATAAGAATATGTATCAATATCAGTGTCAGCCGATATTTTGTTAAAGGAAAAATATTTGAAATATATTCCAGAAATTGTTTCGACCGTTATTGTATTGACAAAAAAAAAGGATCAGCTTACGGGAATGGACCACCCAAGAACCAAATAAAACGATCCAGACAATGAGGGACACTGAATGAAGCTATAATCTGGTTCTTGATTAATGTCTTTTTTAGACAGAGAAGACAAAACAAAGAAGGTCTATCTCTATAAGACAGTGGCCCCTAAATCAAAAACGCCGTCGAACGACATAGAAAAGGACTAGAGACCACTAGGCCATGATTCGAAAAAGAGGACAAATTCATTCCATTGTTCACTCCCTCAACACGTCCCACTTCTGCTTCGTTCGTCTACAGATGATGGTTTCACTCCAAATAAAATTTACCTAGTGATACAAATTCGTAGTATTGTTTTATATTGTGGGTAACAATCTGGAAAAGAGCCAAATTTTAAGGTGCAAGCGTTTGACTAAGGGAAACTGCGCACAGGGAACGAACATGGTGCCTCGGTTGGGTTGCAACGCTACAAATAGGAACATATACATTTCACAAAATGAGCAGTGTTGTAAAAGATTACAAAAAGTACTAGAAACAAAACAAAATAGTACCGAACTTCTAAAATATATACTAGTAAAATCTGTACATGTCACAGAAGAAATGAATGCTTGAACATATGGCAACGTGGTTCTACTAAAAGATAATCAGAATATTGAGTAACGAGTCGTTTTTAGTCCAACAGAAACTACCAGGAAA
Source organism: Ascarosepion bandense (assembly GCA_037127315.1). Taxonomy (NCBI): domain Eukaryota; kingdom Metazoa; phylum Mollusca; class Cephalopoda; order Sepiida; family Sepiidae; genus Ascarosepion; species Ascarosepion bandense. The sequence continues at coordinate 1,158,458 of JBBBDQ010000187.1, forward strand.
ATAATGCTGACATTGGGATAAAGATAAATAAAATATTTTTGTCACACATTGATTTGATGAGGGAAATTTCATACTGAATTTGTCTAAATGTTGTTTTAATCATTTATTTTTTAATTGTATCTCCATATTTTCCATCACTGTATTTTTCTTTTTCTGGTATGAAGACCAACTTCGCTCTGGAAGAATGGTTAAAGACAAGCATCCATGTGAAGTTTCAGTGTGCGAGGCGAAAAAGCACACGTTCAGCAACATTCACCCTACGATAAAATTCTCATCTGGGTTTACAAGAGACCGTAACTAAAATTGATAACGGCCAAATGGCCTATTCTACGTGTGTATTAGGAAAATAAACGTTGTCAATGCATATGCGATGTCAAATTCTTACTTAATATGACTTCCGCCTATCCAGATACACATAATATATATTTCTCTTACACACAGGTTGTTTCTCTAATTTCATTTTATATGTGTATATTTTCCATTATCATATCTATCTATCTATCTATCTATCTATCTATCTATCTATCTGGAAATTAAAACAAAAATTAAATAAGTATATCAATAATAATAAAAATAAAATTATCTCTCTCATTCGCGCTCTCTATCTTCGCCATGTTCCTCCAGTTTACTCTCACCTCGATCAAAAATCTAGTGTTGGTGATAAGGCGAACCTCGCTGCCGAGCTTGAGAAGGACCTACCAATCCGTGGTGGATTGGGGTAAGAAATGGCTCGTAAAATTCAATTCTTCCAAAACGAAGCTGCTGTCAATTAACCACCACAGACAACCACACCTCCCTCCCATTAGCATGGAACAGGCTTGCCTCCCCGAGAGTAAATCACTACGCCTGCTTGGCCTGACATTCTCAGCGGACCTCAAGTGGAATGACTACGTCGAATCCATTGCTAAATCAGCAGCTATGAAAGTCGGCTCTCTGTGCAGGGCCCGAAAATTCTTTCCGCCTGAATCTATCCTGCAATTATATAAATCCACCATCCGCCCGTGTATTGAGTACTGCTGCCACATCTGGTCGGGTGCCCCTTCTATTCTTCTCGGCCTTCTTGACAAAATATAGTGAAGAATCTGTAATGTGATTGATACTGACTTGGCTAACCGCCTGCAGTATCTCTCTCACCGGCGTGACGTCGCATCCCTGTGCCTCTTCTATAAATACTTTCATGGCTTCTGCTCTGACGAACTTAAATCACTGGTGGCCCCTAGATGTGAATTTGCACGAGATACTAGATTGGCAACTAGGTCCCACCCTTTTACAGTGAAACCGATGAAATGTAACCGCAATTTCTACTCCAACAGCTTATTTCCTCGCACTTCCCGCCTGTGGAATTCCCTACCGCATGCTTGCTTCCCCGACGCCTACAACCTCCAGGAGCTTAAAAGTAAGGTCAATAGACACCTCCTAACACACTAACTCACTCCCACTCTCTCCAACTCTCTCCCTATGTATATCCTAAGTCGTCTATCACCCTCCTTCTGACATTTCCCATACCCAATCTCTCTATGTAACCCCCAGTGCTATAGTGTCAGTGGAATGCCTTGCTTGGGGTGACACGATTAAAAAAAAATTCCTGTAGGTTTATATCTGTCTATTTCTGTGGGGCATTTTGTATGGCACTAAGCATGACTAAACTAGTCACTATTGCTGACATGCGCATTTGGCGTTTCCTCTTCCATTTGCAAATGGAAGAAATTCGTCAGATAAGATATGCATTAATTTACGTGAAGGCACACATGGATCAGCGTTTCAATGAGAAGCCAAACATTTTCAGAAATATTTTTTTATATCCAACAAAGCGATTGCTTTTATGAAATCTGCGATGAAATCTAAGGAATATATGAATAAAATAGTTTTCAAAGCTACTTATCTAATGAAGCGGACTGATTTAACTTAACTAACAATTTACATTAGAGGCAGGCAATTTACGTGAGAATATCAGCTGTTCAGTACTTTTCTGTGCGTATATATTTAATGTATATTAATTCTGTATATATTTGAAATCTTAATTTAATTCTTTGAATATTATTTTTAATACTCATATTTGAGTAGATACTCTGTCTTTAACTAAACAGTATATTTGAATTCTGCTGAATGACACATTTCTTAATAAAATGTCTTAAGATATTCAGGCCAGTATATATATATATATATATATATATATATATATACTGTTTAAGTGAAAACAGAGTATCTACTCAAATATGACTATCTATTAAAAATAGGATGTGCGTTGTGGTGCAAAGATTTGCGTTGTGGTGCAGTTAATATTGGCTCAGAACGAGAAATCGGGAAGCCGAGTTCGAATTTTAGTTAAATTCCTTGCATTCACTTAATTAATCCGTTTCTTCCCCGAACTTATAAGTTAGATAACAGGACATACTGGCAACCAGTCTACTGCAGAAATTAATGGCAACTTACTGCGGGTTAATCTTCTGCCATGTGAGTCATGTCTCTTTCGAGACCTGATCGCCCAAGCGTGTATCTTGTATGGCACTTAACTTACAGTCTAATCAAAAATAATGTTCGAATAAATAAATTAAAATATATCGGTCGTGAATCCATTTCGTAAATCTCCAGGACTTTTCGTAATATTTAATATCGCTTTTAAATTTTAAATAAGTAGATATAAATTTAAATTTTTGTTTTTTATTAGTCATATTTTTCCGCTTAGTCAATGATTTATCTATGAAATACAATTTAATTTAAGTCACTTCTGGTGTGGAAAAGCTTACTACTATCATCCCAAAACAATAGAAAGAATTGAGTTTTCAGCCAAGAGCTGAAAAACAAAACGATATACTGTCAGGAAAGAAAACAAAAACACCGCTTCTCTTGCCTTGTGGCTGAGATAATTGTGTGCCACTAATTAATACTTTTATTGGTTGTCTTACCTTTTTGATTCTTCCAATTTGAGAATCATGGACCCTTTTTTTCTTTTATAAGCGTTTCACCCCGAGCAAGGCATGTCACTGCCACTACTGCGCAGGGGGCTACATAGAGTGGAGAAAGGATGATTAAATATAGGAAATGTCAGAGGGTGGGTGATAGGCAGGTAAGGATACCGAGAATGAGGGTTGGGTAGATGAAAGTGTTCTGAGAATAATTGAGAGTTAGTGTGATAGGATGTGTCTATTGACCCTACGTTTAAATACCTGGAGATTGTAGCTGTCGGGAAAGCAGACTTGTGGAAGGGAGTTCCACAGGCGGGAAGCGCGAGAAAAGAAGCTGTTGGAGTAGAATTTACGGTTACATCTTATTTGTTTAACTGTAAAAGGGTGGGACCTAGTTGCTAATCTAGTATCTCGTGTAAATTCGTGCTTAGGCGGCACCACATCAGCAAACGGTTATGAGCCGTTGCCTTTCTACGAGAGTAGTTGCCAATCAATAGATGAAGAGCCCAGTCTGTCTTTCTATATAATCCATAACGGGGAGATCCAAATTATGGATTCGTACGTTTTACAAGCTTGTTTGAAGGAAAGTGGTTGCAATAAACTCGATTGGAATCCGAAATCGGCTCTCCGATTTAACATTTAGTGCTGCTATCCATTACATAATCTGCACATCCACTTATGCTGCATGACCATGATTCACATTGGAGAAAAAGGTCGGTGGGTCTCTCTAATCCTCTTCCAACCATTATTTGGAAATTGGTTATCGAGCCACAGTACATCCAGCCACAATACCCTTGAAGATAAAATCGTCAGCCACTTGGAGCTATTTTAGCGGTGCAACGATAAGACCTGTTTGCCAATCTAGCAGTACGCTTAAATTCAAGTAGTCAAAGTACCTCGTAGAAAAACTGATTTGAACAATTGCTATGAAAATTTTTATGGAAAAAACACAGGGAAGCCATTGTTGTGGCATTTGGAAAGTCACTGAAATCGAGAAGCCAGGTCAATAAAATAAAGAGGAACAGAATAAAACGGAGTGGAGAGTAACCTATCCAGCGACCTTGTGTAAATGCTTGACAGAACAGGCATTAGGTGACAAACGACAAACATTACTAAAATCTAAAAGAACAGAAATTTAGGGAGAAATATGATCACTCACGTCCAGAAGGAACATTACAGAAAGAAGAAAAGTTTAATGTTAGCTTGAAATGAACTTCAGAAATGTCTACCAACCTAAGGATCAGTCAGTCAGTTAAGTGCCGTACGTGATACACGCTTAGGCGATCATATCTCGAAAGACACATGACTGACATGGCAGGAGATTAACCCGCAATAGGTTGCCATTAATTTCTGCGGTAGACTGGTTGCATTCATGGCTATAGAACCCAATCGGTCCTGTTATTTAACCTATAACTTGGGGGAAGAAACGGATTAATACATTTCACAAGAATGTTTGTGCGTAAGTCAATGCAAGGAATTCAACTAAAATTCGAACTCGGTTCCCCGATTTCTCGTTCCGAACCAATATCAACTGCACCACAACGCACATCCTCGTAAGGATACGTCTTTTAAAATAATGATTCTTACCGTGGTTACTAACGTGCTCTTCGTGTCAACGTAATGTTATTTGAATCACCTTTGGCAAAAGTAGGAATCCAGTAAGTGTTCAGAAAAATCATGAGAGGATGCTATAATTTTAAAAAGATGATTTAATCATTTCAATATGGATCAAGCATTCCATATATTCGATCGCTTAATTTTTAAAATTATATATTTACATTTTTACGTATTTTAGATATTTAGAGAAATTTGCCATCTAAGGTCATCCTTATATAACACGATCTTGCAATCTGTAGTGAGTCTTTTATGGCCTGACCAAGTTACCACCAATTTTTGTTCATGTGATAGCTTACATTCAATGATGCGACAAAATACAGGGTATCCTCGAAGTCTCGCACCATATACTAATTTTTTTTCTATGTTTCAGATTTTTTATCTGATATGGATGAGAAACTAACATTACAAGAAAGAGTTAAATTAGTTTTTAAGTTTAGAAGAGATGGGGCAACATACACTCTGTAGCTCAAGAATTCAACCGCAATCATCCTGAGCGAGAAAAACCATTTTGGCCATACAGTTTGTCGTTTGATCAAAAGCTCCCAAGAAACTGGATCAGCTGCTGACCGTGAGAGATGTAGTCGACAAAAGAGTACAACTGATGACGAAACATCCACCGTGGTTCTGGCGAATGTTGCTAGAAGGCCCAGTAACGAAAATAAACCAGGAGCTAACGATTAGCAAATCATCAGTACATCGTATTCTTAAAACACAGAAATTTAATCCGTATAAAATGTATCTGTTATGATTATGATCAATAAAATTGTTATTCATAAGTATTTTTATAAAAAAATCTGGATGGTGCGTGACTTCTGGGACACCCTGTATAATCAGGTTGCAATAGCACTGTTATATTACCCTGAAGTATTTACTAGTGTACATTTAATATAATGGAAGCACTATTCTGCTAATATCTGGCGTTTGTTGAAGGAAAGGTAAAGTATGCGCAGTAAACTTTCAAAACGTTGACAAAGGTGGCTCTCTGCAACTTCCCAGTATATGCAGCTCTTAGCAGTATTTGTCTTCCAAATTTTATAGCATATGCAGATGATGTGATGGAGAACAAATAGTTCTGTTATGGTGCCCTTCTACGAGGAATGGACTCTTCCTCTTGTTATATGTAATTACCTGCGTGACTTCCTAAGAGCCGTTAATAAAAGCATTTAATAGAAGGCAGTTAACAGCAGTTAACGACAGCTACTATTCAGGCAATAAGCAGCGTAATAATAAATTCGGACTTACTTATTTTTAGTCACTAATTTCTATATTAATTATGTTCGTCTCAGTGTTTTCGACAGGCTTGGCTTCAAAGGAGAATGTGTAATGTGACTGGTCCTGACCTTGTAGTTCGGCTCCAGCCACTTTCTTATCAGTGGGATGTGGCTTCCCTCTGTCTCTTCTATAAATATTTTCATGGCTTCTGCTCTGACGAACTTAAGTCACTGGTGTCCCCTCCATAATAATTTACTCAAGCAATCAGACTAACAACAAGTTAGACTTTTACAGTTAGATCAACTAAATGCAGGTGACAATTCTACTCCAGCGGCTTTTTTCTCGCTCTTCCCGCCTGTGGAACTCCCTTCTACATACTTGCTTTCCTGGCGGCTACAACCCCAGGAATTTAAAGTCAATTTCCACCTCTTATCCCCTTAACTACCGTCCTTTCTACATCCCCCCGTATATCTTGTACTTTTTTTCCCTCTAGCTTCACAACTGTCTGCATTCCTGTGTTCACGCCGTTGTCTTGCCTTTTTTCTTTCACCCACTGTAACTGGTTCAGCTCTCTCTTCACTCTCTTCCTGCCTAAAACTTTAACTCTCTTATGTAGCTCCCTGCACATTAGTGGCGATACCGCCTTGCTTGGGGTGAAATGATTAACAAAACAATACTTCCTTTAAATATATTGTTTCTTGTTATACTAATACACGATTTTGAGCCTGGTGTTCCGTGTCTTAATATCGTTACAAACCGGTCACCACAACTTTGCGGCAAAGTTTCGTCACAACTCCACAACAAAATGGCGACGAAGATCCACAAGAATTTCGAATTCTGGTAAAATTCGTTATCACGCACAAATACCCTAGGGAAAAGGTATGAATTCTTCCTCTCCGTCAGCTATGGATTAAAAAATAGACCATGCGTCTAGAAAATTCATTGTTATTTCCCCCAAATTGTTAATGCAATATTCACTCGAGGGAAAAAATATTATTCTGACAATAATTATGTTTCGGCTTAAAGGGTTGATAAGCCGAAAAACGAATCAATCAATCCTTATTCGGTCTTCAGTTTACACAAGCTTATTAAGTACCTTATAAAGCTGTTTCCCTTTTTGTTCCTTTGCTTTCAATATGTCCTGTGGGTTTCTTTTTCATCAGTCTATCTTTTCTCATTATATGCCACTGTCTTTAATTTAAAAAAAAAAAGGCATTCAGTATCTTGTCTGATCCCGAACACCGACAATTGGCACCAATGGGAAATATGAAGTTATCAAACCAATGTCGGAAATTTTTAAAGCTGTTTTTTTATTCTAGTTTCTATCAGATATATTCCTCGATTGAAAAACTAATCGATTTAAAGACACCGGGGTTAAAAGGTAGGAAAATATTTAAAAGAAAATATAAGTAAAACATATTTGTAATTGATGTCCGTATATTCTGTCCATAAATTCTTAGTTGTGTGTTTTCTTTCAGTCACGATTCTACACATTCACACACATGCGTTTTCTCTTCTCGTTCTCCGTCTCTCTCAATACCATCCAGCAGTATACTCTCTCTAATTAATCACACCTTTACCTTTCTTTTTTCCTTCTCACTTTATCCTATCCTCACTCATTACCATTATAATAACCCACTGTTCTGTATTTTAAACAGTTCAACACGCCGTCTTACACAAATTCGCAAACACAGACTTATATACACAGAAACGTATAAGCATCGAATATTTCTTTTACTACCAAGTCACGCAAATGCTGCCGGTAAAATCCTTCGTGGTTTACGGTGTCAGGGGGAGATAATCCGTTGTCATCACCAGAATAGGGCGGCAGGAAAGCCTCCGAGTGATGGAAAGCAGATGAAAAGAAACGAAAGTTTCATTTGCTAAAATAAATGGCCGTTACGTGAGTTTGGTCGCAGATAAGACGATCGTCGCCGAGAAGGAGCCTGCCGTCTCCAATGTCTTTCTAAAAACGAGATGGCGACTTAGCGTTTTCGAAGACACGGTCCGTTCTTCAGCCGCAGGATTAACCGCTCCCGAGTTCTGGCGGGAATATGTGCAGAAGGAATGACGGCAAAGGGATTAAGGCTTCGATTCTAAGTGTTCTGGAGACAACGTGATTCATTCGATGTCGGACCGATGACTGATGGAATATAAAACTCGTTGCTGCGTTTATCTGCCTGTTTCTTGCTTTATTCGATTTTTATTTTAGTTTTTCTTCCTCTTTTTCTAACTTCATCTTTCATGGGCTTTATTCGATCGGTTATACTCTTGTCATCTTCGTCACGGGAATATGTCATCGTCGTTTTCATTTTCTCTCTCTTCTTTTCCTCTGTATTTGATTAACATTTTTACCTTTCCCTAATTTCTGTTTTTTCTTCGCTTTTCTTCTTCTTTTATTTTTATTTGGCTTTTCTCAGAGAATAACAAGCGACAGCAAGTCTCTTTAAGAGCATAGGACATTGTTGCTACTAATTTTCTCTTTTTTGTATTTCTTTTTTAGTTTTTAGAGTTTTCTTCGTATTTTTTGTTTTCAGGCATATTTTTGTTGTTATTCTTTTTTTCTTCTTCATTTTCTTCTTCTTTTTTCTTTTAGCTGGTGTTTATCAAAGAATGAAAAGGGACAGAGTTGTGGTTATTGCTCTTGTTGATGGTACATTTATTGTTGTTGTTGTTGTTGTTGTTCTTCTTCTTCTTCTTCTTGTTCTTCTTCTTCTTCTTCTCACTCTGACAATTCTGTCGTGATTGGTCTCCTAATCCGTATTTTCACTCACTTCGTATCTGATGTCTCTCACTAGATAACAAGTGGTAGCAAGTCTCTTCATGATTTTAGCACTTTGTTGTTCTTGTTGGAGTTGTTGCTTTCCTTCTTCCTCTTCGTCGTTTTTAGCTTATTTTCGTTGCTACAGTTATTTCTCTTCTTCTTCTTGGCTTACTGCTCTTTGTAATTTTTTTCTTTTGTTTTTCCTTCTTGTCATTCAATTCTTCCAAAACGAAGCTTCTTGTCATTACTGTGTATGCGCGTTGTATCTGGTATTTTTCTCTGGAAAGCAAGTGGCAACAAGTTCTATCAGTACCATAAGAATTTATTTTGCTATTCTGCGTTTTCCTTTTCGTATTAACTAATCGCTTACTTTTTGTCGCTATTCCTCTTCTTTCTTTTCTTCTTCCTTTTCTTCTTTTCCTTCTTATTTTTCCTTTTCTTCATATTTAACTTTCTTCTTTTCCTTCCTAATTTTCTTCCACTTCTTCTTTCTTCTCCTTCTTCCTTCTTCTATCTATTTTTTTATCCTCTTCTTCCTTTTCTTCTTCTTCTCCTACCTCTTTTCTTCCTCTTTTTCTTCCTCTTCTTCCGCTTCTTTTTCCTCTTCTTCTTTTTCTTCTTATTTTTCCGTTCTTTTTTTCTCTTCTTGTTCTTCTTCTTCTTCTTCTTTCTCTTTATCTTCTTCCTGTTATTCTTTTTTCTTCCTTTTTTACCTTTGCTTCTTCCTTATTTTTTTCTTCACTTTCTTCTTACTTTTTTCCTCTTTTTTCTTCTTCTTCTTCCTCTTCTTCTTTCTCTCCTACCTCTTTTCTTTCTCTTCTTCTTCTTCCTTTTCTTTTTTCTTCTTCTTTTTTCTTCTGCTTTCTCTTCTGCTTTTTATTCTTTTTATTCCTTTTCTTCTTCTTCTTCTTCTTCCTTTTCTTTCTTTCTTTCTTTTTTTCTTCTTTTTTCTACTGCTTCCTCTTCTTCTTCTTCTTCTTCTTCCTTTTCTTCTTCTTCTTTTTCTTTTTCTGTTTGCTTAGATTTGAAGTCATCATTGTTTTCCTGTTAATGTAAAAGTGATGAAATTAAATTTTGTCATATATTTTCCCACAAATAAACTTAGGATGAGTAAAAATACATGTCATTCCCCCCAGCTATGGGTTAAGTTGTACGTGATGTGTCTGAAAATCGTTGTAAATAAAAAATTAAGGTTAATTCTTAGCTTAGTTTCTGTAAGTCTCTTTCGTTATATGACTTCGTATTTCTTCCACATTTTTCCCGGTACGTTACTGCACCCATCAAATAGTTAAGTTCTTATAGCTGCAAGATGTTGACATCCCCAATACATACCTTGGTCTTGAGGACCATGAACTGCGTATTCTAATAGTTAATCGTTAGCCTTTTCGATTCGCTTTCCACTGCGACATTGTATAAGAATTCTTTTAGTTTTCCTTCAGAGGCTGCCTTCAACAAAATATCATCCGGATATCCTTTCTTGTTCAGATTATATTTAATATAATAAATCAGGATGTATTCGATTTCTCTTAGAAGCGTCTTGCTGTCGAATTGAAACACGGCGAAAGATCAATGTCTTAGTTCTCGATTTATTTTGATACATTTAACCTAAATGATGCATTGACTAAAAAAGGGCGTACGACATAAAGAAATATATCACGTCTATGCGGCGGATGTTTGTTTTTCAACAGGAATTTTCTTCGCATAAATTATGTTTTATGAATTCCTGTCAGGTTAAATTTTGTCAGTGTTCTCCACCTTACATCCGTTGAACCAGATAACGCCGATCCCGGAGAAGATTTCGTAAATAATCCCAATGGATACTATCAATATTAGGTTAAATTTATCAAAAATATTAAAACTTCAGAGTTTCTTCATTTTAGGTCTGGCTGGGTTTAAAGCGAGTTCTAAATTGCTGCTGAAATTACTATTCCCCAAATGTGGAAGTTAAATTTACATATGCAATATATCTATAATGAATTTGAACACTCTTAGCTACTGACGTATATTACACTGTGTATAACACGTTGGAAGTCCGCCTCCTTCTACGGAGCGACTGGTGTCAATTCGGTCGAGTTTCAATTCTGGTTAGAAGCAATCGTATGTCTAATCGTACTGATGAGCTCTGATACATACAGATCTATCTACGGATGACTATCACTATATATATATATATATATATATATATTTAAAAGAAAACACAACATTTATTTAGATTTGTTATAAATTGTAATTAATTAATTCTATTCGGTACAAATAACATTCATTGAGCTGTCTATACAGATATAACACTTAATATTTTATATTAAGTTGATCTTGTGGGATTATCCTTGCCGTTTACGGAGTGGACATCTATACTTATACATACATACATACATACATATATAAACAATTTTGGTTATATCTCTTCCTTCTTTCTCGGTGACAGTGGAGTGGAGTAGGAGACGGTCGGAGGGATATCACACTGGCATTCGAGGGCAGTTGACTGGCTGGAATTGTCATCCTTTTCCTACATTCTTGCGTAGTCTTTAGCTGTCTTTATCTCACCCTCTCTCTCTCTCTCTCTCTCTCTCTCTCTCTCTCTCTCTCTCTCTAGAACGTCGCTCTTATATAAGCCGAGTTTTTCTCGTCTTTTTTCCTGTATTTCCATGGTTTATATTATTTGAAGTTGAAAACGGCTGCCTATAAAAACACTACCACATTCTTTCAATGCAAAGCTGGGTTTGCATTCTTAATTTTCCAAAATTAATATTTAATATTTATTTTAAATACACTTTTGTTTTTTTGTATATTTACTGACCTTGAGAACAGCTGTTATTTGTCACTTGGCGTCTGCATTCCCGACTTTTTAAAAAAGTAATATTTATTTCATGTAAACACACTTTTTATTTGCCAGCCTGCATTCTTTTAAAGAATTATTGATTAATGTAAACCCACTTATGAGCAAAATCATAATCTGTGGTCACAGAATATATAACATTCTTTCCATGCCATTTTCAAAATGTTCACCTGTGAACTTTTTAAGTACATCTTCTCCTCAACTACCTATCTACAAACACAACCACGGCAATTGTAAAAAAAAAAACATGTACTTATAATAACATAAAGTAAATCAATCAATGATACAGTGATACACGTGAAAAAGTAACACAAAAAATATTAATATCAAACGTGACTCTTTCTTCTTTTCACATTGTGCGCATGTGTCTTCCTTATTAATTCTCTGCAAGAGACACTTTTCTTAATGTAAATTCTAAGTTAACCTCCTTGTTTAAGCATAATAATGAATCAGGCCAGAAAGCGATCTGCATAAAATTTTTTTTACTAATCTTTTTTACTCCCTTTATTCTTGTTCAGATTATATTTAATATAATAAATCAGGATATTTTTTTAAATCATTTTACCCCAAGCAAAGGCATTCCACTGCCACTATTGCGCATGGGGCTACATAGGGGGAGGTAAATAGGAAGAGTGGTTAGATATAGGAAATGTCAGAAGAGGGTGATAGATAGTTGGGTGGGTGTTTGAAAGAATGGAAGTTAGTGTGTTTGAAAGAATGGTAGGTAGTTTGTTAGGAGGTGTCTATTGACCTTACATTTAAACTCCTGGAGACTGTAGCCGTCGAGGAATCAGTCATGTTGAAGAGAATTCCACAGTCGGGAAGTGCGAGAAAAGAAATTGTTGGAGTAGAAGTTGCGGTTGCATTTTATCGGTTTCACTGTAAAAGGGTGGGACCTGGTTGCCAATCTAGTATCTCGTGCAAATTCGGACCTAGGGGGCACCAGTGATCTAAGTTCATCGGAGCAGAAGCCATGAGAGTATTTATAGAAGAGACACAGAGAAGCCATGTTGCGCCGGTGAGAGAGAGACTGCAGGCGGTCTGCTAAGTCGGTATCGATCACATTACAGACCCTCCGCTGTACCTTGTCTAGAAGCCCAAGGAGAATAGCAGGGGCACCCGACTAGATATGGCAACACTATTCAATGCACGGGTGGATGGTGGATTTATAAATGTGCAGGATAGATTCAGACGGAAAAATTCTCTTAGAAGCGTCTTGCTGTAGAACTGAAACACGGCGAAAGATAAATGTCTTGTCTTAGTTCTCGGTTTATTTTGATGTATTTAACCTAAATGTATCAAAATGTATCATGTAAACGGACATGCCTCCCACAACTACCCTACAAACGCGGGTGTTCCCCAGGGCTCTATCCTAGGTCCTACGCTCTTTGTAATCCATGTCAATGATCTCCCCGATCACAAGTAGACATGTACGCCGATGATACCACAGTTTACTCTCGCCTCGATCAAAAATCTGAAGTTTGTGACAAGGCGAACCTCGCTGCTGAGCTTGAGAAGGACCTCCAATCCGTGGTGGATTGGGGTAAGAAATGGCTCGTAAAATTCAATTCTTCCAAAACGAAGCTGCTGTCAATTAACTACCTTACACAACCGCACCTCCCCCCCATTAGCATGGAACAGGCTTGCCTCCCAGAGAGTAAATCACTACGCCTGCTTGGCCTGACACTCTCAGAGGACCTCAAGTGGAATGACTACGTCGAATCCATTGCTAAATCAGCAGCTATGAAAGTCGGCTCTCTTTGCAGGGCCAGAAAATTCTTTCCGCCTGAATCTATCCTGCAATTATATAAATCCACCATCCGCTCGTGTATTGAGTACTGCTGCCACATCTGGTCGGGTGCCCCTTCTATTCTCCTCGGGCTTCTTGACAAAATACAGCGAAGAATCTGTAATGTGATTGATTCCGACTTGGCTGACCGCCTGCAGTATCTCTCTCACTGGCGTGACGTGGCTTCCCTGTGCCTCTTCTATAAATACTTTCATGGCTTCTGCTCTGACGAACTTAAATCACTGGTGCCCCCTAGATGTGAATTTGCATGAGATACTAGATTGGCAACTAGGTCTCACCCTTTTACAGTGAAACCGATGAAATGTAACCGCAATTTCTACTCCAACAGCTTCTTTCCTCGCACTTCCCGCCTGTGGAATTCCCTACCGCATGCTTGCTTCCCCGACGGCTACAACCTCCAGGAGTTTAAATGTAAGGTCAATAGACACCTCCTAACACACTATCTCACACCCACTTTCTCCAACTCTCTCCCTATGTACATCCTAAGTCGTCTATCACCCTCCATCTGACATTTCCTATACCCAATCCCTCTATCTAACCCACTGCGCTATAGTGGCAATGGAATGCCTTGCTTGGGGTGACACGATTAAAAAAAAAAAAACTTCCACTCAGTATGTCGCCCATCTACACTGAGACGCGTTGGCCACCTCGACGTGGTGTAATAGTGAGCGTTAGAACAACTACGACTGAGCAGCGTACTATTTCGACCCTTAGCCACATCCAATCTACACTTAGAAAACCACCATTCCGAGACGCGTGATAACATAACCATAAGAGAATTCATCTTTCATGTACTTTTGTCAAATCTCAAATTTTTCTGCACGTCTCACACTAATCATATCCATACCTGACTTATGGCATCTTTTTACTACTCTTATATCCCGCCATTTCAGTTAAACATTCTTCGACATGTTTTGTGAAGAACCACTCTGTTTTACAAACTCCGTCAAGTGGGCATTTGTTTTTGTCTCTGCAGTTACGTTTTTTATTAATGATATCACACTGCGCGTCAAGCTGAAGTACTGGATGCAGATGTACAAAGAAATATATACTTTGGATGTACTGAAGGAAATTGTAAACGTCGTTGGTATAATCACAAGTCTACATTCAAGCTAGAAAGCCTTACTAATTGTACCAAACTATCTAAACACATGTGAAAATTAATAGAAAAAACGGCAAAGACCTGATATAACAGAGTATATTAAAAGAAAAAAGTCAGAATTTACAACATTGGTGAGACTTAAAATTGTGCCAAGAAGAGACGTTAGGCATAATATTTTTTCTAGAATGAGAAATGTTACTAAATGAAAGATCCGATGTAATGTCCGGGTGTAAATATAAAAGAAAATATATTTTAAGATCATATAAAGCCGGATTAACGTGTTTACAATTCTTGAAAAACTCCTTCTAAATGTTGAAATTTCACTATTTTAAACTTCTAGTTTGTGCGTTCTGAAAATGCTTGTTGTGTGTTTGAAAAAATGTTAAAGAATCAGTTGATATAAAACGTATGAAGATAACGAATGTTGAAACCAAGGTTGCGTAATCAACTGACTTCCAAATATATAATATGAAGAAAGGACAATAAGAAATTTACTGTTCTTTAACGTTTTTTTTTTTACTATGTTAAATACAAAAAGAAAGCTAAATATTATTGAAATATAATTAATTTAAAATTTTCGCGATTATTTTTGGGTTGACTAACAAAAAAAAAAAAAAAATTCCAAAAGTGAGAGGTTTGTTGGCTTCCAAGGTATAAATATCTTCTGGTTAAGTTCTCAAATTACAGGGTCATATATTTATTCTTAACTTGTCCGTGCTAAAAGGGTATCAAGTTTTTCGCCTTTTCCTCTTTTTTTATATGCGACTGTTACAATATATTATTATTATTTTTATTCGTACTAACCTTACATTTTTAGTTTTTTAATTTTGTTTTTTACTCTTTTTAAAACATTTTTGTGGTTGAATAAAGCCAGAGTGAAAAATTATTTTTATATATAATTTAACTTAAAATTTACTTTTTTTTAGTGTGGGAGTTGTGTTTTATGAGTTTTTATGGATACTGTGGCGTTATTTTTAATTAGTAATTTTATTGATTTTGTCATGTATATATTAATATACATGACAAAATCGATAAAACAAAAATATATTTTTCATTTTTTTTTAAATTTTAATTATTAAAGAGTTTATACAGAACACAATCATTTCTTTTCTAAACTTTAGTGAATCTTTTGTTTTTCGTATTTTTTTACCTCAAACAAAGGCTAGTATCAGTCATGACCATCATCTAAGTCCGGTAGCAAGGCTTATAATCGAAAGATTGGTTGTTTGAGGAGTGTGGAATCACGTCATAATTTCTGTTGTTGCCAAGTCTACCATAACCAGTGGTCGTAGCATCTACTAGGGTTCCATGTAACACATACTATATATCATGTGCACATTATATCTCTAAAACATACGGATACCATGAAAGTATTAAATTATATACAAAATACCTGTAGTTAGAGGCATACAATTGTTTTTAGAATATATTTAGTGGAAGTCATGAAAAATGTTTTTTCAAAATATTTACATTTCGTCGTGAAATGAACAATAGAGGCTCATATTCCTTTAATGAAAATAATGAACAAAAATTAGCTCGAAAATATTTATAAAAAATGCACAGGAAAGATAGTGACTGAAGTGGAAAGGCCAGCTTAGGAGCGATGACATTATATACTTTTCTTGGATTTGATCAGGAATCTTTAAATACATAACAGAAGAACCAAACCAAATGTGTTTAGAATATAAATTCATGTACGAAAGTTAGGCATATAAATATGCCAAAAAGATTCTGACGAGACAAATTGTCTAGCACGATACAGTGAACCAATCATTCTAGCACACCTAGCAATTGGTTCAATATAATATTTCCATTTATATCAGCGGAAAACTTTGCCCGCGAACTCGCAAAGAGTCGCAGGTTAGTATCTGCTATTATGATGAACGATAAAAAATGCAGTTTTCTTTTCGAGGTACAAGAATTAACAAGCTTTTTCGAAAAGATTCTAGGATACATATGCATAATCCTGGTGTCTGTATCCGGAATAATCTTCCACTTGCTAGGGAATTTTCTCTGGAGCCAATGGATGATTTTTTATGTGACCACGACATCCGTTTTTTCCGTCATCGCTTCTCTTCTTCCTTACTGTCAATTGTTTTTACAACATTAATGTTGATACTTAATTTGCTTAACAAGTTTTAAAAGCATTTTTTTAAATAATTTTCTCCGTGTAATTTGTTTTGATGCAAATTCTAAAAGTGTCATATATAAGTAATATTTTGTTGATAAAAATGTTTTGTTATTTGTTGTCTTTCAATTGAACTTATATTTGCTTTGTCAAAATTCAGTAATAAGAAAAATGACACTGTCTATGTATTAAAAACTAAAGTTAAATTTAACGTGATCACGCCTCATAGAAACAACATAGGCTTGAAGGGATTGAATAAAGATTATTCCAATGAATAAAAATAATCTGTTGTCAAATTAATTTTTATTATAACAAAACACAGTAAGAGAATGACTATAACAAAGACACTTTATTCTGGTCGTGAGTCTTGTATTTGTCTAGCATCTTAAATGCAGATATACACGCGTTCTAACTTCTTGTGAAAATGGTTTTGAGATGAATGGTAGTATTCTTCTAATGTGGCAGAGAAGCATATTCAGAGGAAGTGGATGCTGCACAGTTGTAAATTAACTGCAGTC
Source organism: Ascarosepion bandense (assembly GCA_037127315.1). Lineage (NCBI taxonomy): Eukaryota > Metazoa > Mollusca > Cephalopoda > Sepiida > Sepiidae > Ascarosepion > Ascarosepion bandense. Next base: position 1,175,351 of record JBBBDQ010000187.1, read on the forward strand.
TCTTTGCAAGCATTAAGAAAATTGACAATATCTAAATAAAAAAAAGAAAAGAAAAACAGAACAGAAAGCCTTCCCCTTTTTTAATAAACTTACATAAAGAAGCGTTAAACCCATTGATTATATTGATTTCTTTTTCGGAAAAAATCACAATAGTTAAGGGGTTTACATATTAATTGTTGGTAGGGTCTATTGAATCCAACTGCAAAACTTGAAGTGAACGTGCTTGAACAACATTCTTGAAGAAAAGCGAAAATATTTATTGAAAGAAAAAAAATGCAGTCAAGTATAGCATCCGACCAGGATTCTCATTGAAAAGAAAACTTTGTAACACGTTGAGTTTACAAAAGCTGGTAAGGTCTCATATAAATAAAACCTGGGTTGTAATCACTCTATTGCGGAAGCCGACGGGAGGTTGTGCCATGAAAAAAGGCAGATTATTTATTGTATTATGTTAACTTCAATTGTGTAAGTATTTATGATCTAAACACGAACGTAGTTTTATTGATGAAATATTTTTACCATTATAGGATTTGGCAACGGCATTATCTTTTTTCCTTTCTTTTTTATTTAGGCATAATTTTTATTAGTTTTTGTCATGAACTTATAATTTTTAATTTTTTTTTTCTTCGCTTTCACTTTTCGTTCCTTCCTATCGAAGCAGAAAATTCATTCAGAAATTCATTGCTTCTACTTTCTTTCGTAATATGTTCTTTTCGCTTAAAAATATTTTGGTATTTTGCCGTTTCATTCCTCCATTTTAAAAACAAAGAATTCATTTGAAAATTAATTTTCGTTTTATTTTTAATTTTTTTATATATTTAGTTCTTTTTCTTGCGGTTTTTCTTTCATTCTTTTATTTTTTCTCATATTGTATTTTTCTTTCTTTTTGATATTTAGTTTCTTTCTTTCTTTTTTCTTTTTCTTTCCTTCTTTCGCACCATTTTCCAAAATAACATGTTTTCTTTCTCCCATTTTGCCGACATTGTATTTTATTTCATTTTCTCTTTCTGTCTGTCTGTCTTTCTTTCTTTCTTTCTTTCTTTCTTTCTTACATTTGCCGACATTGTTCTTTATTTTTTATTCTCTTTGTTTCTTTGTTTCTTTCATTTGCCAAAATTGCATTTTATTTTCTCTTTATTTGTTTTCTTCTTTCTTTCTTCCTTTCCTCCTTTCTTTTTTCTTTCTTTCATTCTTTTATTACATTTGCCGACATTGTATTTTATTTTATTTTCTCTTTGTCTTATTCTTTCTTTCTTTCTTTCTTTCTTTCTTTCTTTCTTTCTTTCTTTCTTTCTCTTTCTTTCTTTCTTAAATTCGCCGACATTGTATTTATTTTATTTTCTCTTTCTTTCTTTCTTTCTTTCTTTCTTTCTTTCTTTCTTTCTTATATATGCCAATACTGTATTTTATTTTCTCTTTGTTTTATTCTTTCTTTCTTTCTTTTTTCTTTCTTTCTTTCTTTCTTTCTTTATTTATTTATTTATTTATTTATTTATTTCTTAAATTCGCCGACATTGTATTTATTTGATTTTCTCCTTTCTTTCTTTCTTTCTTTCTTTCTTTCTTTCTTTCTTTCTTTCTTTCTTATATATGCCAATATTGTATTTTATTTTCTCTTTGTTTTATTTCTTTCTTTCTTTCTTTCTTTCTTTCTTTCTTTCTTTCTTTCTTACATATACCAATACCGTATTTTATTTTCTCTTTGTTTTATTCTTTCCTTCCTTCTTTTTTCTTTCTTTCTTTTTCATATTTGATTTAGTAGTTTATTTGATAGTTTTCCTTTTTATCTTTCTTTCTCTAATTTCACGACAATGTATTTCATTTGATTCCACTTTTCTTTCTTTTCAATATTTATTTTATTTGATTCTTTCTTTTTTTTTTCCATTTTCCCGACATTGTACTTGATTTGATTCTTTCTTTCTTTATATCTTTCTTTCTTTCTTTGATTTCCAACCCCACCACAAGAACCAGCATCATCAATTGACAATTTCTTTACTTCCTAACCATAATCGTACGCCCACATTTTTCCTTTATTTTTTTTATTCAATAATCCTTCACTTCAGTTTTTTAATATTCTTATGCTTCATAATTTTTATTCTCTCTCTCTCTCTCTCTCTCTCTTTGCTACTCTTTTATTTTCTGTCCCTTTAGTCGAAAATTGGCAAATAAAAGACTAGCTGTGAAAGGAAACAAAATTAGAACAACACACATACACATACACTAACGTACACACGCGTACACACACACACACACACACACACACACACATATATATATATATATATATATAGAGAGAGAGAGAGAGAGAGAGAGTGAAGGCTGCAATCTTTAAAAAGAATAAAGTTTGATCGGAAATAAGAAGAGTATAAAAACTGATAAACGTTACATTCGCAAAAAGTGGGTCTCATTTTTTTTCCCGCGCGGAAACCTGTCATTGCCAATCAGAGACTAATTGGTGAGCTACGGCAGTTAGTTCTTGCAGCTGTCTATCTTATGTGTGTCTATGGAAACATTAGTGCTATGAAGCTAATCTAATGTTCTCTACGTATGCATATGCGGGCATATAGTCAATCAGGAATAATCGACTTCTCGCAAGTTTTTCGCTAGATAGATTTTTAAAAAGGTGATAAGAACGTTAGAAACATGTGTATATGTACGTATCTGTGTCCTTACTCATAGGTATTACTATGTGTGTACACCTGTATTGTTGCATGTGTGAAGACGTGCATATCTGTTCTTAGTCAGTGTGTGTTTTGAAGTGCACCTGCGAACGTTTCTCCCTGATCGTATGTTTGAAAAGTTCTTTGCTAAGATTTCGCATACCAATGACTATTGTATACATAAGTGTGTCAGATTCGCAGTTAAAAGGGATGTTAAAATAGACTTGTGAATTTACAACGAATGGGCCATTTAATGCATGTAAGTGCTTTTCTTATCTATCTATATGGCATTACATATTAAGCTGATTGAATTCAGGCATGGAGCGTCAATATAATAGAACCTTGTAAGAAGTAATGTTGCAACATGACGGTTTTGTCCCACTGATCAAGCTAACTGACAAGAAGGTATTTCTCAATAATAAATAGCTTTGAGATTTACATAACTACAACCTATCTTCTCGCGGTTCTTTCGACTTAATCATCTTTTAAGCCAGTTGAAAACGAGTAGCGTCAAAGACCCTGTGTCTGGCAACAGGACTCTGCACCATGCCCAACAAGCAGAAGAAATTAGTCTTGGTTGTCAGGCAATTTATAAGACCACATCATCCTTTAAATTTGGCAACCTAGCTCTTCAGATTACAACCTCTTGTTTATTATGTGTGGAGAACAGTTGAGCAAAAAAAAAAAACTCCTTGTAATGTAAAAGATGAACTGGATTCTAGCAGCATTAACCAACTTAAACAAGGAAACCCTCCAGAAGAGAGGTAGGCGATTCCAAAGTACTCTGTAGGCTGTAGAGATTTTATTGAATAAATTTACCTTTGTATATATTTGCATACTCAATAAATTAAGAAAAGTTCAGGTGAGGTATCTGTCAAGACGGTTGATGATTTTCGCATTGGAATGCTTATCAAGGCATTGAATATTGCTGCTACATCTGTCTGTTCGTTCTGTTATATATTTTGAAGACTCTTGATAAAAGTAGAATTAATAATGTACTAAAAGAATTAGTAATGTTATTGGTCTTGGAATAGCGGCTTTAATCACATTCCCAATCCTGTAACTTTTCGCTAAATAATGGCAGTTCCGTTTAAACGGATCGATGTTAGCAGGAAATAAGACTGTGTTATTCGTAAAAGTTTAATGATTTCGCTATTGGATCATGTTATTTGAGTCATTGCAATTATGTGTACAAAATAATATTACCCAATTGTTTTCCAAGGCTTTAGCGGTATACCACCATACGATGGTCAAAGTTTTTGATGACGTCTCTGCATAGTTGCTCCTCGAACTCACCAATATACCTTATTAATCCGCCAGCTGGTGAATTCTTGCTGGTTTGTTGGCATAGTCCTTACTTTTGAGATGACCCCAAAGGAAGAAATTTGAAGTTTGTTCCAACTTCCGAAGTTTTTTTCCCAATCGAACTTTTGATCGATCACGCTGACCAAAAAGTCGCGAAGTGTCCGAAATAAATTTTTGTTTTTAGTCTATTTTCGTAATAAGCTTCGATAACGTTCTATGATTATTATTCTTTCCATGGCTGAAATTGCTAATGAGTGAAGTTGTTAATTCAGAAAGAAATTGAAAACAATCATCACACGCTCAAACTTAATTCACATTTAAAATTAGTCCATGTTATTGGAACATACAATTTTTTATAGTATTGAAATTATTTTGGTATCTAGAATTTATGGATTTAATCGCAGTACTAGATTGGCGGCATGGTTTCATCATTTTACACTTGAAAAGGCTAGATGTAGACGTAAGTTCTATGTTAATAGTTTCTTCTATCTCACTTTTCACTTGTAGAAATCTTTTTCATATTCGTGCATTTCAGTCAAGATTAATCTTCAAAATCTTAAATGTTTTCTTCATTCTTGTTCTTTTGTATTTTTCTCCCATTCACAACGTTTTGTTGTGCTCATATTCTGTTAAACTTAGTAACAAATTGCATCTTAGTAACTTTGTTGCCTTGCTTGTTTTGAAATGATTTCAACTTTTTAGCAGAAGATTAACTTAATGAAAACAAAATAATAACTAAAACATGAAGATATTGAGATTCTAAAAGATCTGCAAAGAAAAAAGGGGTGAAATGTTGAAATAAATTGAAAGCACACTTACTGTAAATGATCTAGCGATTAAAGCACTTCCTATACATTTTTGTCTTAAAAATGCTTTTTTTTTATTCGGATAGCAAGTTTGAATAAACATTTTCTGTTTTATTACGGTAAGCTACTAATCTGCTGAGTTTTGTAAATTATAATTTCTGTGTTAATACAATCTTTTATTCATATTAATTGGCGTTTCTTTTTTTTTTAAATGCTTGTGGTAATTATTACCAGTTGAAGAGTATCCAAGAACGAAATACGCCACATACAAATCTTTTCCAATTTTTCCTATATTTTTCCAATATATAGATATATATATATATGTGTGTGTGTAGGTTGGTGAAATATATATATATATATATATATATATATATATATATATATATTTGTTTGAAATTTATTTTAATGGATACTCACATCTGAGTAGATGCTCTGTTTTTATTATTAAACAGTATATTAATATTGTTAGAGAAATATCCGCCTAGCGGCAATATACAAACTCTGCAACGCAAGGGGAAACTGCAATTGGATTGGACGTGCCTTGCCCTTCTCGGCCAGATAGGATTTTCCAATCGATTAAAGCCCGAATAGTATATTTCTTTCTATTGTCGAAATATACATATCTTCTCTGTTTCGTATTTTACTCTAAAAAGAAATAGAATGGATTAAATCCAACATATTCTTAATTTATTTTTTAAATGATATTTTGTAGATACTTATACTTCAGTAAAAACTATTTTTATTATGAAACAATATGTATATTTAACTACATGTACAGACTGAATATTCGAGAACTTTTTAGAAAAATATGCGTCTTCTGGCAGGAACTATCCATAATAAGAAGAAAAGCTAAAATTTAAACAACGAAATTGCTTAACGAACAATAAAAACTTATCGTTCAATTCCAAGAGGGCCTAAAAATGTTATAATAATCATATTATTAGTTCAATAATACCAAAACCCTCAGCCCAGGGGTTCTTATGACAATATATATATATAGTCATCCGCAGACAGATCTGTTTCGCTGTATCACAGCTCATCAGTACGGTTTGACAGCCGATTGCTTTTTACCTAGTATTGAAACACGACCGAATTATTGTTTAACCAAAAACTTTGGTCTACCAGTAATTTGTTTTGAGCCAGCCATTCTTTGTAATTATTAAGTATTAAGGCAAAAAGCATTTTATTATTATTATTATTAATATTATTATTATTATTATTATTAATTATAATAATAATTTAGTTCTGTCTATCTAACTTCCTTTTACTCTTATGTTCTCTAAAGAGTGGGTGTGATTTCACCAAACTTGGTTGAGATAAGATATGTAGACGAATTTGATTTAATTTGTTAATTATAAATCGATACAAAGCGTCAACTAAAATCACATATTCACTCGCCTGAGTCTATTCTGAGTTTTGTGCAAATTACATCCACTCTCAAGATGTGATAATAACATTTAACAATAAATCTCCCTGACTCGGCGAAAGCCACATTCATGAATGCCTAGTTGGACTTGAGCCCATTCGGGCACGGACGCCTAATGGTTACACATATATTCAACTATAAAAACGGCCATTAATCTATTCACTTATGCGTAAATATATTTTGGAAATGTGTGAATTCACCTCTTCTTCCCTTATCTACGGGTTAATTCGTAAAACTTGTATAACTAAAACCATTATTATCTCAAAAGCAAAATTGCAGCATTAAAATTTCTACAAATATTATCACGGTTTCTGCTTCAATGAGCTTAACTCCCTATGCTCTGTCAGCATGAATTTAGTCGATCCGCTAGTGGTTAGGTTCCACCCTTTTACAGTGACCGTAACTTCTACTCTAGTAGCTTCTTCGCTCGCACTTCCCGCCTATGGAATTCCCTTCCGTATACTTGCTTCCCTGACAGCTACAATCTCCAAAGATTTAAATGCAATATCAATTGCCATCTCTTATCTCCTTGACTTACATCCTTTCCCTGAAAACCCTTGTATCATGTTCTTCTTCCTTTCCATTATACTCGCATGCAGACTTCTTCACACCCGTATTCTCATCCTCTGACATCCTCATAACTTGTTTCTCTTAACTTTTCTCCTTTAATGTAACCCCCTGCGCGCCAGTGGCAGTTCTAATTTTCTTAGGGGGAAATCATTGAAAAAAAAAACATGCAATTTTATATGCCGCTAAAAAAAACACCACCACCATCACCACCACCACCAACAACAACAACAACTTCGATAAATATTTATTTTCCTAACACGCAGTGTAATTGACACCTAATGAAAACGATCGCGTACTTGACCGAACCGTTTTGTCTAGAATAACGTCGATAATAATCAAGGTTGAAGAAATTGAATAGGTTAAAGTAAAATTGTTGAAATATGAGAATTATTTTTGCTGTTGTGCAATAAATATCGGCTGTGAATGAGAAATCGAAGAGACTAGTTCGAATTCCAGTCGAATTGTTTTATTCACTTTCGCCGAATACGCTTGGAAAAGGTGTTAGTCTATCTTTTCTATAGGTTTAATAGCAGTACAGGTTGGATTCTTTAGCCTTAGTTGGACACCGGTCTCCTGCAGAATGTAATGACAACCTACTGTGGGAAAATCTACCTTGTACGATATGTCTCTTTTGAGACATCACTGACAAGGCAAGTGCAAGCAAAGAAGCTGGGAAGTAGAAGTTGCGGTTACATTTTATTTGTTTCACGGTAGCCGCGAGTCTAGTAGCTCGATTAGATTCATGCAGACGGAGCACCAGGTAGCTAAGCTCATAGGAGAAGCTGTGAAATTATTTATAGAAAATTTAATGCAGCAATTTTGTTGTCGAGATAATAATGATTTTAGTTATAGAAGTTTTACGAATATACATATTTGGGTGATCATGTTCCGCTGGAGACATGATCGCCCAAACATCTGTCACATTTATTTTTTAAAAATATATCCTTTCAAGATTTTGGTGAAAATGATTTTCCATTTGATTCTTTTATTTTATTATCTAAGAATTTGGCATGAATTCTTGGGAAAGAAAGGTGTGTTGTTTGTCGCTGCTTTCTCCACAATTTTGAATTGAGTTTAAATTCTCTTAGACTGGTTATCACTCAAGATTGAAAAGCCTTACCTACGCTTTTATTCAATCTATAACTGAAGGAAGACGAATCAGATTCATGGCCTTCCCAGAGATATTGGTGTGAATGAGAATGCAACAGACTAGAAGAGGATTTGAAATCAGGTCGCCGATTTCACTTTCCGTGCCACTGAGTGTGAAACTAACCGTACCTCTCGTGTTTACTTATATACCGACCTATAACACTACGACTAATATTAATAATAATTATAAGAATAAATGAAGTTTTACATTAGATTACTCAACAAAGGTTGACATATCGTAAAAGCCACTCACCCCATCTAATGCATATTCATTAATAATTCTGATTAGCAATTTTGTTATGGCTTTGATCGATATTATCAGTCGATTCTTTGTATTATTTAGAACGTTGTTATGCCTTTTGAGCAGATATTACATTAACCACTCAGCATCCTGATATTGTCATTTGGCTGGTTAACTTTACTCCGAAATATCTTGTCATTGAATTATGAAGTTCTTTTAAGGAAACTCTCCAATGGGCCTATGAATCTAAGCGCAAACATTACGAAGACGTGTGAAAAGAATCTATGAGACATGGGCGGATAACTAACAGGGTGTCTAGGGGAGTTGGATTCGGACTGTCTTTCGCCAAAATCCACTTTATCTGACTAAATTTGGAAAAGAGGACATTTAATACAGTTGGTCAGCTCAAGAACTTACAGCAAAAACAACAACGCAAATATATGGAGTGGATCAATCATTGCATCCATCAGAGTATGGCGACAAAGTCTGGAACTCTGAGGTATTACTTAAGCGGGCCTAGTAATTGGTAATAATATTTCAGGGACGAAACCTGATGGAATATTTGATATAGTGGTATTTTCATTGATTTATTTATACGTTTAGTAAGGATGGTTAACTTTTTGTATGTTATTTACAGCCGGAAAATATTTGTATTAGAATATGTGTTTTTTAGATAGGGCACCGGAGGTCCTTCCTCAAGAACTTACGCGTGAAACTAGACTGGCAACAAGGTCCCACCCATTTACAATTAGATCAACCAACTGCAGCCGTCAACGCTACTCCATCAGCTTCTTTTCCCGTGCTTCCCGCCTGTGGAACTCCCTTCCGTATACTTGCTTTTCCGATGGCTACAACCACCCGGAATTTAAATGCAATGTCAATTCCAATCTCTTATTCACTTGACTCCAGTCCTTTCTACATCACCCCGTGTATCTTGTTCTTTTCTATCTTCGCAAGTGTCTTCACACCTGTGTTTCCATCCTTTTCTTGCCTCTTCTCTGCCACCCCCTGTAACGGGTTTGTCTTTTTCTTCCCGGTCTTCCTGTCGAAACGTTTACTCTCTTATGTAGCCCCTTGCGCATCAGTGGTGGTATCGCCTTGTTTGAGGTGAAATGTTTAAAAAATAAATAAATAAACTAATGATTTAATTGTGTACGTGAGTAATAATTAACGCCTCCCAAGAAGAAGAAAAAGAAGAATTAGAAACATAGCGGACAATGCTGAATGTAGTTATTCCATTAAATTTGAATTATGTCAGTATTTAGCATTTTTAGCCTTAATATGGAGCTTTAGGAAGGATAACGGTTTCTCAATGACGTAGGATATGAGTTCAAATCTTGCTAGTTTTTAGTCCATCTTGCTTGAAAATCGTAGAATTTCAGCGCATTATTTTGATGTCATAAGAACGTGTGATAACAATAAGAGAGAAACAAAAATGCGAGGAGATTAAAAATGTATCACAGATTTATATTGGTTTAACTAAAAATAATTTTGTCGCTCGACGGTATATGGAGCGTTTGTTTTACCGTGAGAAGATCACCTTTAACGGTACTGTGACAGCTGTCATATCATCGAGACATTTAAACTGATAATGTCAAAACTGACGTATTTTCTGTTTACTGTTACTAACATTGAAGAGAAAAGAAAAGAAATATTTTCGGTAAAAGATGCTTCTTATACTCTTAGCAAAGGAGAAATATATTTCAAACGCCCAAAATATATAAAGAAAAATATTTCTGGAGTTTATGAATAAAGAATTATTGTCAACCTAACGGTAACGTCCCTTTGGAGACGCCATGAACTCTTAAGAAAGGGAATGCAAACAAGGTCAGAATTATGACTTAACTTTTTGAACCACGAAGGGAAAAATAACTTTATATATTAATATTTATTTATATTTTGGCCTAGATATTTATATTCTAAACGTGGGCAATAAAATGTGGCGTAATAGCAAACTTTTCTTGCTAGATCAGTTACAATTGAAAAGCGAGTTCCATCCGCGTTGGGGGGCCCTACACTTTCAACCGTGTGCCACATCTAAGGTACGCTTAGAAAATCATTTCTATGCGGTATGCAATTCGTGATATAGACGACATTACAGAAATAATTTTAAGAAGAGGAAAAGTTTACCTCTTCTCAACTGATCTTGTTCTTAAGCATATGCTGAAGGTCAATATTGGAATAAAAAGGCGACGACTCACTTCATCAGAATTTGGCAAAAGATGGGTGGGTCTTGCGCTTATTTATGAACGGAAATGACAGAGTGACATTTGAGGCATCAGAATATTGAGAACGCTATATCAAACATTTACAAACATTCACAAAATAGGTTAGTTTAGGCTTGTTTTGCTTTTAGTTCGTTTTACCGCCAAGATATCTTAGCTATGTAAGTACATTGTTCCCTTTTATTTTTGTGCCCACTTTCTTTAGCTCACGTTAAGTTACCAGAAATCTTAGTTCTTTGAGAGATAAAAGACACTTTTCATTTTTCGAGTCTGTTTTTTTTTTTTTTTTTTTTGTATATGTTGTTGTGCCCCAATGATTGTGTTTTTCATCGAATGATTAATTTTAATTCATCTAAATCCCGGGTTAATTTTGTCTAGGTAACTGTTTAGTATTTGTCTATAATTTTGAGATGAGGTTGTATTTACAGTATTTACATTATTCGGAATATTGTCCTCATGTTTGTTTCCATTTATCCTTATGGACACATGGCCAAGTGGATATAGATATTGGTTAGTTCCTGAGACTTGGCCCAAAGAGTTGTGAGTTCAATACCAGGCTACAAGTAACTTACAGGTTTAGAGGGAGATAACATATGACCACGAAAAAAATGCCCTACGCAAAAAGGATGAAAATGACATACCCCAGAGATTGTAATAAAGGGTTTTGTTCGAAATTTCTAGCACTTGAAAAAGGCCGGAGCGTACGACGGCCTAAACGTCGTACAAATAACAACAAAGATGAGGACAATAGTCCAAATAATGTAAATACAGTTAACTGTTTGTTTTTGTTTTTTTATTAATAACACAATTTGTTTAAGTTTCTTGTATATATAGTATATATTGTAAATATTCATTGAGGTTTCATTTTTAAGGTTACTTTTATTCCTCAGCCCACTGATTTTTTTTAAAAATCATATCACCCAAAGCAAGGCGGTAACGCCACTGATGTGCAGGGGGCTACAAAAGAGTGAGAAGATTAGAAAAGAGAAAAACAGGAAACCGTATCCTAAACATTAAACGAGGGATGAGCCTCTTCACCTGTTCAATAGGTGTGGGTGGAGTGTGAACCGGGCGATAGTTTAGTCTATCTACTCCAATTGAAAGAAAAAAAAAACAAAGTGAGAAGATTAGAAAAGAGAAAACCGGAAAACCGGAAACCGCATCCTAAACAGGAAACAAGGGATGAGCCTCTTCACCTATTCAATTAGAGACTTGAAGTATTATGGTGGCTGTAAAAAGACTGTGGTGTTTTGGTGAAATAAATATTGTATAATTTGTTTTGGTCACTGACTCTCCTCCTGCCTAAAACTTTAAGTCTTTTATGTAACTTCTGCACATACAGTGGCGGTACCGCCTTGCTTGGGGTGAAGTGATTAAAAAAATACTTTACGATAACCGCAATGTTAAAGAACTTTCCTTTAGGTTTGACAAGGAGAACACTTTCGTATAATTGGAGGTATCCTACAACGTACTAAATTCTTTTATTAGCTAGCCTTATTATGGATTTTGAATGTTGATTTTAAATAAACAAGTTTCTTCTTTTGGCGCAACAAAATCTTCCGACTCAGTGTTACTATATGGCTATATGTTTTTAATCCATGCATACTTATATCTAAAATCTTCGCCATGATTGAAATAGTGTTGCAGTTCTTAAATATTTTTCCAGCCTCGCTCGCCATTTCAGATATCTGCATAGATTGGGAGTCCCATGATAAAATTCCTCTAGTAAATAAAGTAAAATTAATGCGTCAGTGTATCATGTGTTTACGTTATGCAGGCGACAATTCTACTCCATCAGTTCTATTTGTTAGAGCAGAAACCACAAGAATTTATTCGTGCAACCAGACTGGCAGCAAGGTTCTACCCTTGACAGTTAGATCAACCAAATGCAGGCGACAATTCTACTCCATCAGTTCTATTCGATAGAGCAGAAACCATGAAAATATTTATAGAAGAGACAGAGGGAAACCACATCCCACCGGTGAAAAAGTGGCTGGAGTCGAACTACCAGGTCGGGACCAATCACATGATGCACCGACAACGCAAAGCACTGAGAAGAGAAGAGAATCTTTCTGATCCATACTAGACAATGCCAAGGTTCAGTGTAAAGCACAAGATATTAGAATTATCATGGGAGACCTGAATGCCAGAATAGGCAAGAAGAGGGAAGGTGTAACAGCTGACAACTTCGATTAATAATCCGCAATGAAAGGAGGAAAATGATTATTTTAATGCACGGTGAATTACTACGTAATAACCAACAATTGGATAAACCAAAGAGGTGACACGAAGAACCAAATAGATTATATAACTATAAATTCATTGTGCCATAAAATAACTCATTCATTTGCTTCTAAAGGAAATTGCACTGAACAATTTAGCTATATTATGATGTAATATATTATTCAGGAATGCAGTTGTTCAATATAAAACTTATCCAAATGTCAACTGTGGAAGCGATCATCCCTTGATTATATGAAAAATAAAGATGAAACTTCAGAGAATGAAGAAACGTAGTATAGCACCCAGACTGCAATACAACAAGCTTGTAGATAACCTCAAGTTGCATGAAAATACACGGCAGTGCAAAAAAAAAATACGAGGACAAATAGGAAAGAGAAGCTGGAAGTGGGACGCACAAAAGAAAGTGACGCCGTCAAAAAAAAAAACATGATTCTAGAGGAAAAAAGAAATGGATCACAGATTAAATTCTCAACATGATACAAAAAGAGACAGAAAACAATGCCAAGACATGGAATGGAATAAAGGAAACTACACAAAGAAATAAAGAACAGATGCAGACAGGCTAAATAGAAATGGCTCAACGACAAATGTGCAAAAATAGAGTGATTAAGCACAACTAATAAAGTAGACATGCATAAAAAATGAACTAATAGGATAAAAGACATGCTTCTCAACTGGACGTATAAATCCCAAGGATGGAACGCTCATTTGAGAGAAAAAGTAAATACTTCAGCGGTGTAAAGAATGCATAGGTTGATTTGAGAGAGAGAGAGAGAGAGAGAGAGAGAGAGAGAGAGAGAGAGAGAGAGAGAGAGAGAGAGAGCAACCAAAAATAAACAGAAAAACTGGCCAGTAATATTAAAGTCTGAAGTGAAAGTTGCTCAGGCCACGCTGAATAGAAACAAAGTAGCAGGACCAGACATCATCGTAATAGAGTTGCTGGCGGTCTTAGACTATTTCGGTGTAGACCAAACCACAGAAATAATCAATGCAATCTAAAACAATGACGAGTTCCCGGAAGACTTAAACAGACTGATTTTTGCTTAAGAAGCCAGATGCAAATGAATGTAAACTTCAGGAGACAATCAGCTTAATGATTCACGTAACAAAATATATCATCTGAATTCTGATGAATAGAACTCGCAGTAGAATCAGTCCAGAAATAAGACAAAAACAGCGCTGTTTTTCAAGGACACTGGAAAAAGAATGCGATATTTATACTTATAATGTTGTCAGAAAGGGCAATATAAATGCAGAAAAGACGTGTACCTGTTTTTGATTGTCAACGTACGCCATAAAGTCCTGTTAGAGACGCTCAGTGTACTTGTATTAATCAGAAAAGACATCAGAGTAATCCAGAACCTGTTTTGGTAACAAACTGCCTCCATACAGATAGGAAAATAGTTCAGCAGATATACAAAGACAGAATAGAGTGAACGACAAGGATTTGTTTCCTCACCAGCTCTATTCAGCCTACACAGCGAGATAATTCTGAGAGCTCTAAAAGTCCTATCGTCGGTCGAAATCTGAACAATATAAAATCCGCAGATGATCCAGTGTTAATTACAAACACGGAAAGTAAACTACACGGTCTTCTACAGGAAGTAGTTGAAGAAATTGGAAAGAAAGGACTCCAAATAAACTACAAAAATTTGAATGCATGGTAATCAGTAAAAAAAAAAAAAAAAAAAACGAAACTCAAAATACAACTCGGGACTCCTAAACTCAAGCCGTTACGAAAATGTAGCCACTTGGGAAGTTTCCTAACACAGGACAGAAAGTGCGATACTGAGATTCGATAGCGTATTTGAAGGCCAAGGATGCATTCCAGAAGCTGAATGAATGAATATTACGAGTCAGGAAGATTTTTTAGGAAACAGAGTACTGGATTGTTATGTGAAGACTGTCTTTCAATATGGCACCGAATGCTGTATAATCACATCAAATTTGAAAAAAATGATTTGAATCAATCAAAATGTAGTCCTACAGAAAGATGCTGAGGTACGATAGACAGAACATTTGAGCAACTACAAGGTTTTCGAGAGACTGAACACGAAAAAGAAAACTGATACTTAACGTCAGGAAAAGACAGCTAAAGTATTCGAGACATATAATGAGGAAGGAGGGCTTGGAGAATCAGATGCTTACAGGATGGATAGAGAGGAAAAATAAACAAGGGAAAACAACGCATGACATAGTTGATTGACTTGGGCAGATGGATGGCGAAGCGGGGTTGGACGCAATAAAAGAAGAAGAGGTGGAAAGAGCTATAAGGGATAAGTAGCTGTGAAGGGCGATGGTCGCCTACGTCCTGAAGAGACACCACGGAACATACAAGAAGAAGAAGAAGAACCTAATCATTTCTGGTTTTTGAGATCTACATATATGCATATACGCATAATCTATACACGTGCAAGCAATTAAGTCTGCCGCATGTGTCCTATTTAGGACATTGTACTATTTGATTATGTTTGATTTAAAATTTAAATAAAAATGACATAATGGCCGCCTGTGGGTTAAGTCCCATTGCGGCGAATTGAAATTCTCTTCCAATTCAAACGCTCGGTACACACGGACTTAACTGTATGTAAGACCAATGTTTATATTCTTTTCCATAATTTTCTGAGCTAATACATGCTTCTACAATAGCTTCAGTCACTTTAAATCACCGAGGATGCATCAACAAAGCAAATTCTTTCTGGTAAGTGCGTGAGGAATTCACGACAGTTGCACAGCACAGAACAATTATGATGGGCCACTTCTAATAGATACTCCTGCGTGACACACCGGTTGCAAGATACACGTGATCGTCCAAAATTAAACCCACTTCTGATTATCTGGTGTTCTATGGCGTGTATATATGGTATTATCCATTTAATTTACTTTGTTAATGCGTTGTATGTATGATGTTTTTTGTATTATTCCTTTGTAAGAGTAAAAAAATAAACACATTACGTGTAAAATAAAAATTTGATACGTAAAAGAAAGAGCTGATAGCGCAAAACTGATCAGAATTTGAATTCACCAAATAAAAATTAGTAAAAAACACCTGCTCATAAATATGCTTGCCTCAGAGCCAAAAAAGTTTTTGTAAACCAATGCAATCAGCTCTTTACCCTGAAGAATAAAAAAACACGGCAGTCTGTGCAACACTGTTATATATATATATATATATATATATATATATTTGTAATGAATTATTTTGAACATTATTTTTACCGATACTCGTATTTAAGTAGATATTCTGGTTTTAATTAAACAGTATTTTATATTTATATCTACCGGCCTGATTATTTCACGATAAATTTTTATTACGAAAATGTGTGCTATCCAGCAGGATTCGAACCTACATTAAATACGAGTATAGGTAAAAATAATGTTCAAAATAATTCATTACAAATTGTCGGTTGCTTATAACCAAGTTTCGTTAAAATTCGTTAATTTCCCTAACATGTTTACATTTGTTTGACATGACGATACATTTCAGAGCAGATATGGTTTGTTTACGATGGATCGAAAATTGTGTTATTTAAGCATGGTAAAAACCACGTCTGATCAAGAGGCTATTCATGGTCGAGTGGTTAAGACAGATCAAATGGTAGCTTCCCCTCTGTAAATAGGGGTCGCAGGTTCGAATCCTGCTGGATAGCGCACATTTTCGTAATAAAAATTTATCGTGAAATAATCAGGCCGGTAGATATAAATATAAAATAGTGTTTAATTAAAAACAGAATATCTACTTAAATACGAGTATCGGTAAAAATAATGTTCAAAATAAATCATTACAAATTGTCGTTTGCTTATAACCAAGTTTCGTTTATATATATATATATATATATATACAAATGAATAAAGAACGAAGAAAATATTTACATTAATATTTATTAGAAATTATATTTTAGAATATGTCCGAACTACAATCTACAACAAACGTGTACATTTTGTTTCGACATTGAAAGAACACCGACTCATCAGGTAGTAAACGTTATTTTTGAAAAGAGATAAAAATTTACTATCTTTTATTGGCAATCTTTAAAAGGCAAAAGGAGTAGGAAAGATGAGAAACCAGAAAGGGAATCAAAAAAAGGGAAAAGACACAGAGGCAATAAAAAAACCAATATAGGAAAATGAGAGAGAAAGAACTAAAGAGACATAAGTAAAAAAACAATGAAAGACGGCTTCCAGACGCCGTGTCAACAATGTTTAAATATGTCTATACTTTTACATCCTACCTAAACTAGGGGTCTATTTCTCCTTGATCCGTGTTTTATTGGTTTATGTTGGCATGAGGTAAACAAGTAAGTTTCATTATAAACACTGAAAATTTACACATATGAAGAATGAATCGAAACTGTCAGTAAATTACACTTAAAACCTGACGACAGTTGAAATTTCTGGTACAAAAAATGAGGTATGGTTCGATAAGATTAAAATGCGAAGGCAATATTGAATTCAAGTCGAGCATAGGGAAAGAGCGAGTTTGCCTAACAAACTCGAGTAAACGGCTGGAAGAACAAAGACTGGGAGATATTGTAAAGAGACAATAGTTGCGTAAGGATAGGAACGATAGAAAATTGTAGAGTCAACATGTCTTGAAAACAAGCGGCATATAAAAAAATGTGGTAATGCGATTTATAATATTTTAGGAAATGAAATCTGAAATTATTAACTGTAAACATTGTGATTAAAATAGTATGCTTACTTTATAGTTAAAATCTTATAGATAGGCTCAATTGTTTAGAAAGTTTGGATAGCACCAGTTTCACAAAAGAAAAATGTATCTTAAAAATTAGCATTTCAAACCCCTGTCTCTGATTCATACTCGAACTACTTCTGCTGTTGAAAAAGGTTTCTTCACATACTAGAGGAGAATCTGCGATGTAATCGATCCTGACCTGGCAGCTCGACTCCAGTCACTTTCTCACCGACGGGATATGGGTTTTTTTGTCTCTTCTACAAATATTTTCATGACTTCTGCTCTGACGCGCTTTGCTACTTTTACAAGAAATTCGAGCAACTAGACTGGTAACAACATCCCACCCCTTTACAGTCAAAATAACTAAATGTAGCCGTCACTTCCACCTCTCAGCTTCTTTTTTTGCAGTTTCCCGCCTGTGGAACTCCCTTCCATAAACATGCTTTCCTGATAGCTACAAACTCCAAGAATGTAAATGCACCGTAAAATGCCATCTCTTATCCTCTTGATTCCCATCCTTCTCTTATCCTTTCCCCAATATCCCATGTATCTTGTACTTCTTCCTTTTCAGTCTACTCTCGCGCAACTCTCTGCATACCAGTATCCTTATCCTTCTCTTAACCATTCTCTGACACTCCCTGTAACCGGTTCATCTTCCTCTTTCTCTTCGCTCTCCTCTTATGTAACTCCTGCATCCCAGTGACAGCACTGCCTTGCTTGGAGTGAAACGATTAAAAAAGTCCATTTAGCCATGTATCGCCAAATTTTTTTTTAACTAATCCGTCTTTAGGTGCTATACGTGACACACGATGAGGCGATCATGTCTTTTTACATTCATGATTGACTTTGCAGAAGAATTGCCGCAAAAAACTGGTTGCTAACCAAGGCTATGATACTTATCGTTTCCACCTATTCAACCAATAGCTACAGGAAGAAAAGATACATTCCAGAGGTCATTTGCGTGTTAATATAACGAACTCAACTGAAATTCGAATGGCTCTCTGAATTCTAATTTCAAGCCGTTATTCATTACATCTCGTCTTACGGCCATATCACGTTGAATACACCGGTTCTCGCTCGATCACCGAAGTCAAGCAACGTTGTGCCTGGTCAGTACTTAGATAGTGTGACTGCTTGGGAATACCAGGTGCAGTAAGCGTTTAGGAAGGGATGTGCGTTGTGGTGCAGTGGATATCAGTTCAGAAAGAGAAATCGGTGAGCCGAGTTCAAATTCCAGTTGAATACCCTGTATTCACTTAAGCACTGGTACCCTTGGGAAAGATATTAATTCGTCCCTTCCCTCCAGTTATGGGTTAAATGACAGGGTAGGTCATGGGGACACTGCCTTTAAAAAACAAATCGCAATGAATCTTGATACTCGGAAAGAAAAAATGTATTACTAAACACAAAAACTTATATAAAAACAACAATAAATTGTTGAAAGAAAAAGGTATTACCAGCAATAAAGAAATAAAATTAAGTTGGGAATAAATGACCCGCCGAGGTTGATATGCCATAAAACTAAACAACTAACCAACCAACCATTACATCTCCGCATATTGAAGCTTACAGAAATTGTTATTTCCAAGCGGTCACCCATCCAGATACTGTTCATGCTCGACTTTGCTTAACTTTAGTGATCGAACAAAAATCAGTATTTAAACGTAATATAGCTATAAGCCATTTGAACTAATACTGTAATTTAACCTTTAGTCTTACAAGAACGAACTGATATCGACTATGCACAAACCTCAGTGTACATTCAAGGAATATATTTACGTTTCGATACAGAAGTAGGGACGTACTCCCTGGCCTAATCACAATTGTGCGTGCTAAGACGAAAAAAATAGAAGAAACGAAAAATCGAAAGATCTAGAATGCTCACATTCTAGTCTAAGTGCGCACGCTAAACGAAATGACGACGAGGTATGAAAAAGCGAGAAAATATATAAGATTCGACTTCCATCGACGATAATGCAGCACAAGAGAGCGGAGGACGCAAGTAGGAGTGCGGATGCGCGCAAGGAACGGTAGTGCAGGAAGATGGAGGGCGTCACTGTGTAAGTGTTTTCCCAACAGACTTTCACCGTCACCACCCCGGCTGTTTAAATCTTACTGCACAACCCATTCAGCCACCGCCAGCCCCGCACTCCCCAGACAACTTGGCGCCAGATAAGGAAAAAAAGACGATCGATACAATTGATTAAAAACTGTTGATAAGCGACGAGTGAGTCTTTTTCTATGCAATAACCTCCCCCACTACTCGTCCAATACTTTACCCGTCATCATTATCGTTATTATTATTATTATTATTATTATTATTATTATTATTATTAATTTTATACCGGGGAATGCTGAGTATGGTAAGATACCATTTCTACTATACTCAAAAGTGAACGTGATGTGTGCTTGAATATTGTTTGTGCGTGCTTGTATTTTCGAAAGTATCATTAACAATGAATTTAGTTATAATTAAGGCCCATAATCTCACATGTGCGTGTATGTGCGTCGGGGGCACTTCATGGTGGTTGGAAAGATAGCAAGCTTGCTTCGTTAGATCAATTATGACTGAATTAGTGAGTTCGATACTCACTGAGTGCTTCACACTCTAGGTCTTGTGCCACATCTAAGCTACGCTTAGAAAATCATTTAGCCATTTTGACATTGTGTAATAATCACTAAGCTTGTCTTGCTGGATCAATTACGATTTAATAGATAGTGCGGTCCTCACTGAGTGCTCTACATTTTCTTGCATTTAAGTTACGTTAAGAAAACTAACATGTAGGCGTGTAGACAAGCTTATATATATGTAGGTATATATACAATCTCCTGCTTTCACTTTTATGCAGAAATATCAGTGCCTGTTTTACGTTTACCTGTATTTATGTACAGAGTTTTGTCTAGGCGAGTCCATACATTTGTCTTTACAGAAAATTACAAAGTGCAGCCTACCCTGGCAAAAAGTCACTAACATAGAATCAGTAACCCACTCACTCCAGTAGGAGTAGATGTGAACCCAGTTTTGATAACCATTGATAGAAAGCTAGGCTGGTCTCTCTCGTCTTGTTGGGAAGCCTGTCTATAAGAAAACGTACTGAATTCAAAACCGAGTAAAGGTGACAAAAAATATTCTACTATCTTTCTCAAGAAAGAATAAAGATTCATAGAATATAAATTAAAAGAAATCTGGAGAAAAATATGCGTGTAGGTATTTTTAGTACAGGGCAACAAGATTTTGACGTCTAATGGAAACATCATTACATCATTAATCAGTATAGCCTTTACTCAAAACAAAGAAATAAATTACAGATATAATATATATGTATATATGCATCCCAAACGTGGCTTAAGACTAAGTAATGGGTTCCCCATTGGGGAGGAAAATAATTTGGGTTGTAACATTTGGCTAGATTTGGTTTCGAGTGAAAAGTACATATATTTATAAACGAATATTTGAAATGGAGGCTTAGTTTGGTAGAAGGTTATGGGTGTAGACAACTGCATTAGATTCCATCTCACGACAGCATTGTCAGCGAGATTAGCTAGTTATTCATAGAGGCTATAAATCATATATAATTAATTAGTACACTTAGGCTAGTATGACTTAAGGCCGTTAGTGAGAGTACCTAATGAAAACCTATTTACTTTACGACTACTGGTTTGACAGACTAACTCTTCTGTGAAGTGCTCTTACATTCATATATAGATATATATAATGATTAGATGTTACGAGCGCACGAGATTTGGTTGGTAACCAGTCTAATGGAGCTGTAAGTCTGAATGCAAAATCAGTCTAAAAAAGTCCTTTTTTATCCTTTTTTGTTTTTAATAACTGTCATGGCAATAAAAAATTTAGCGATTGGCAATTAGGTCTCATTGTTTTACAATTAAACATACTGAACGTAAACGTATTTTCTGTTAATAGTTTCTTTTCTCTCCTCTGGATCTCTCTCTCTCTCTCTCTCTCTCTCTCTCTCTCTCTTTCGTTTTTGTTCCCTTACCACCAGCAATCTCTATAAACTTAAGAAATTTAAATACAACATTAGCAACCATGTTCTGTCTTCTTGAATCATTTTCCTTTATTGTTCTTTCTCCTCACTAATGTCTTCTCATTCTCTTTCACTTCCAGTAATTCTTTGCATTTGTGGCATCTTCGACTTGGGTGAAATGATTAAAAACAATATTTGGCTGTTCAATTCTCGGAGCTGAAGTGTTGGAGTGCCATACACTACCAGCCATAATTGTTAGACCAACCGAGTTTAAGCAAAAAGAATGATGTATTTCATACTATTCTTTAGTATTTATTGCCAAGTTGATAATTCTAAATGAAAATAGAATGGTTCTTTTGTTAATACTGCATAATAACATATGCATCAAATGAACTGTTCTGGTGTCCAGTTTTTGTGCTCTCTTCCCCATGCTAGTTTCTTATTCTTATTGGCTGGGCATAGCAATGTCTTTCTGGCAGCCTTTTAAAGTTTTGTAAATAATAATAACAAAGGAGCCATTCTATTTTCATTCAGAATTATCCACTTGGCAGTACTAAAGGTAGTATGAAATACATCATTTGTTTTAAAAACTTGGGTGGCTTAATAATTATAACCGGTAGTGTATATCGAAAACTATATATCGATGAGTTTTACATGGTTTAATTTTCAGGTGACCAATTTTATTTTACTTATGTTTTCGCTATTCAAGGCCTAAGATCTACTCAAGATATTGAACGAGTTTGTTGTATGCACGGTAGAGTAATGGATACGAAGCACGGCTTTGGAAGATATGTGGAAAAGATAAACATTACACTAGACTTGAAATGGTTATGATTCTAGCGATCTGGGAAGCATCTTCTTGGGATTCAATTCCACAAAATAACGGTCCCTGGGAAAAGCTCTTTGAGTGGAACTTCTTTCTTATCAATTGAATGCAAACAGTTCGACCCTTTGTTTGTAGCTCGCTGGAATATTTTGTATGGAATAAGCGATAGGCTAGCGAGAGGCTTGTGACGTTTCGTCTGTCGGAACAGGGTTGTAGAATAAAAAAGAATTCATCTTTTCACAAAGCCACGTGGATGCGTTTGAAATCTAAAAGTGTCCACTAAGCAGCTCCAGCCCAATTATGAGAGCAGTAGTCCATTTCCGGCCCTATATGTTTTTTTGTAAATATAGATCTTAACAAAAAAGAGTCAGCTTTTTTATCGGTCTGGTACAAGGAACTGACCATTTTTTTTCTACATCTTTAGAGATTGATCTTGCATATGAATGTCGCTTGGGGTCTGGGTCAGACTGAATCCAAATAGTCATTCAAGGCAAGGAGATTACTTGAAAGAACAAAGATTCCTCGTGAAAGAGGCTAAAACAGGGTATGTTTTGTGATTATGAAACGATATACGTTTTTTTGTATATTCTACCTTGAGCTTTTAGAAATTGGTCAGATCAAATAAGAGATGAACTGACAGGTCCAGATTTTTTTAGTCTGAAAAGTTCACACATACTTGTATTATCTAAATAGATATTCAGTAGAGGTCGAATTTTAAAATTAATGGAAAGTTATTATTGCTGACTTTGACGAGTGTTAATAAAAATCGATTAAAGATGTCATTGAGTGCAGTGAGTCTTCTGTTTCCTTTTCTACTAAACTGATACACGAACCCAATTCAAAAATACGAACACACACACACACACACACGCGCACACACACACGCGCGCGCACACACACACACACACACACACACACACACACACACACACACACATATATATATATATATATATATATACATATATCCGAGTGAGTACAGAACGATGAAAGAAATTTTTTTCCCGTCCAAAATATTAATTTAAAAAAGTGCTCGATATATGGTGTATAGAGCTGTGAATATTTATTATAAATTATGTTTTAGAACATGTACATAATGATGATTCCAATTCTTACTCTTTCCTCCTGATGAAATGTTGGTAACACCACATTGAAACAAACATATGATTGTAGAGAAGAGGACATATATAGAAAAAGTTATGTACATGTTCTAAAACATAATATATATATATATATATATATATATATATATATATGTATATATATTGATTGGTTGTTTAATACTTAGTTTTTGGTCCTTATAGGGTTAGACCAGTACACATTTGTATTAAAAAGTGTTCCATACAATTATATTGTAGAACGTTTGAATATTTTTCATTTATAAACGAGTTATTTTGCTACCTTGGTTTCCACCATGAGTGGTCTCTTCAGGTGATTTTTAAGAACCCATTCATGGTGGAAACCAAGGTAGCGAAAAAACTCGATTATAAATGAAAAAAATATATATGTATATATAATGTTTTAAAAAAATGATGTATTCCATACCATGTTTTAGTATTCGTTGACAAATGAATAATTCTAAATGGAAATAGAATGATTCTTTTGTTAATACTGCATAATATAATGTGTATCAAATGAATTTATAAATATTTAATAATTACCTATATTGCAGTTTCATCAATGAAAGAATGTAGAAAATTTAGGGTGAATCGGATGAGTTCATCTTTGCTTCATTGCCTTGTAAAATTTTGCAAAGTAACAAGAGAACCATTTTATTTTCATTCAGAATTATCCATTTAAAAATAGTATGAAATACATTATTTCTTTTACAAGACTGGGATGGCCTAATAATTATGGCCGGTAGTGTACATATATATATATATATATATATATATATATATATATATATGAAACAGCTAATAATCGAGCTCAGTTCCATCTCTTTAATACTAGTTATTAAATCTCTCGTCGCGTGTTTGCTCTTTAACACTGCCTTATTATTTTATTTTCCTGCAATAATTATGTTGTCGAGTATTGAAGAACATACGCATATATATATATATATATATATATATATATATATATATATATATAGACCAGTACACTGTTGTATTAAAAACTGTCCAATAAAATTATTTTGCAGAACTTTTGAATATTCTTCATTTGTAAACGGATTATTATGCGGCCAAGTTTTCTAACCTGTTGTGTCTTCAGGCGATTTGCAATAACTGATTTTACCCTTTTTTAAGATCTCTTACGTAACAGGGTTTTCTGAACGCGCAATTTTCAAAATTAGAAGAAATTATAAGGTTTTCATCTATGGATGTATGACTGTTGAGTGAGCGTTCAAAAAATCCCCATTTGTGAGCGTTGTTAAAAAAACGGTAAAATCAGTTATTGCACCATATGGTATTAACCTAGGTCGCGTAATAAGTAATTTTTAAATGAAGAATATATATATATATATATATATATATATATATATATATATATTATGACCAAAAATATATATATACACACATCTATATATTATGACCAAATTATAAATATATATACATATATATATATATATATATATATATATATATATATATATATTGTTCATGCCACGCTCTGGATGGATAACCAGTGAGGAACAGCTAATAATCCTCTGAAATATTTTACTGTCATTTTTACGGCAGGGCTACACTCGTAAATAAATAAATGTTCTGATATTAAACCAGCAATAGCTCACGTGGCTTTCTATATTAGCAGGTTTGAGATCCTAAAATGCTTATTTTGTTTGTTTGTTTTTTGTTGATAACGATGGGTTATAGCAAGTATTCCGTTCGGTACCACGGGTCTGCTTCATATTTTCCTGGTCTTAACCAGTTAAAAATATCACCCAGAGATTGATTCACTGCACATCTGTATTCATAAACACTGATAAAGGCATCATCTAGGCTGCATCTCGAAATGAATGTTTTATTTTTGTTGAAGGATGAAGCAGCTAAAACGACTTAGGAGACTCATGCAGATAACTGAAATCACTATTAATAAGAGACCGTCTGAGCTCACTGTGAGATGAATGCCTTTAGAATTAGGTATCAAAAAGGTTGTTTCATTCTTATTTTAGTTGAAGAATATGGCAGCTAAAGCGACTTGGGAGTCATATCTAGATACTTGGGAACATCCTTAATGTAAAACTGTCTAAGCACTGAGTTAATCAAGATAAATATTTTTTAATGTGTCCCATGCTGATTTTATAATAAATGCATACCATATTGCGCACATCGGGCGCTGATGGATGTGCCTGGTATACTCATATAATCTGGGTATCTTGATCGGTATATAAGGCTTTGACCATTTGTAGCCTAGCGTAGGTTTATTGGCATATTGTTCTTTCACTTAATAATATTAATAAAAAAAAACTCTATCGGAAACGAACAAGAGGCTGGTCGATGTTTCCATTCAGTCGACTTGCGTGTACATAGTTTTTGAAATAAGACAGTGCTAGGTTGTTGAAAAAAAAACTCGAGCAAACATGGAACCACTGACATCTCCACCAGGAGCACCACCATCGTCATTCTGACTTGCCACTAAATATGCCGCTTTTAGCTCGGGTAATATATTAGCATCTGCCACCTCTTGAAACAAACGGAGAGTTTATTTAATTAGTTTGGGCTGCTGAGGTTGTTAAGCCACTTGTGGTGATGTTGTTAGATTCTCTTAGTGAAATGTAACCCTTAGGCGTACGAGATACGTTATTCCAGATTGGCGCCTAAGATCTCCAGACATTACATACACAAACACACACACACACAAACACACACACACACACACACACGCAAGCACACACACAGACACAGACACACACACATATATATATATATGTATGAATGTATGTACACACACACACACACATATATATATATATATATATGCCTGTGTGTGTTTGTATAGGTGGGTCTGTGTGTATGGGTGTGTGTGTTTGTTAGAGGATAAAGAGAGCGGAAAAGAGGAAGGATTTCATAATCAGATTTCAAATATGAGATAGTCCCTATCTATTTCTAATAAATTTGTATATATATATACGTGCATGCTTATAAATGTATCTATATATATACATATATATATAGAGAGAAAGAGACAAACAGAGACAGAGAGAATGACATATATATATATATATATATATGAAAGCAAACATATTGTCTATAACTAGAAGGTGAGATAAAAAACACACAGACACACATACGCATATATATAAATATATATATATATATATGTGTGTGTGTGTGTGTGTGTGTGTGTGTGCACATACATATAGATATATTTTTTAAATTTTGCTATATTCGCAGAAGTGTGTTCTCTAGAAAGATTGTGCATTTATAGACATTGTCGGGAAAGGAATCCACATTGTATGGCGATTGTCAGTTTCACATCTCTATGCAATATTCAATATATATTTATATTAGTTCATATGGCTTACTGACATATTAGGTTGAAACACCAGTTCTTGACAGATAACTGAAATAGCATCGTCAAGCTTGGTCAATCGCTAAATGAGTAGAGGTGGTTTCATATTTAACGGTTTGAATTTGGAAGAGTCGATTTCCAATTCTAGTCGGACAGGGAAAGGCATAAATCCACTACTTCTCTCCCCAATTATGGGTTAATTAGTATGTATAGTATCAGCAAATAATTATTACCTTCTAAAGATCATGCAATCTAAATATATTTTATGACTTTAAATAAACTTCAAAGTGTTAATTTGTAAAAATGAATAGGGTATTAGTTCAAAATTCTTTAATACTCACACAAAAAGAGCCATAGCAAGGCATGCTTATTGTGTCAACAAGGTATTATTTCTCATAAAAAAAACTAATTAAAATTTTTGTTTTAATTTATGTGTAGGGGAAGACCATACAAAAGTGAGAAGTATGCAACAAATCAAAAATGGTTAAAAATGAGATTCAAGTCATCATAAATATCTGCGAAAGGAATGTATGATACCCAAGAAAATTCATGAGAAAGTTGGTCCAGTTACTCGTTTAGGACTACTTTTTCTTTGCATCTGGGAAGAAATAGGTTTCGGAATTAAAGCGTGCCAGACGGAAGGTGTCCCCCTATCAGTTCATCCAAAACATCATTTAGTGATAACAAGTGATAGTCAAGTTGATACCATTCACCGTATGGTTTTAGATGACAGACATCTTACTGTCCAGCAGAGAGCATTGTTCATAAGCAGTAGTTCTGATTCATTTTATCTGAGATCTTTGGAATGAGCAAGTTGTCTGCAAGATGTGTCTCAGAAACACAAGTGTAGAATCTGAAAAGGAATTACATTTTCAGGATTCTTCTGACTTGATTCCAGGCTGACTGAGAATTTCCACTGCAATTTGTAATTCAAAATGGAACTTAGATTCACCCCTTTGGACCTGAATTAAAGATTCCAAACAAATAGTGGAAACACTCTGATTCTTTACCTTCGAAATAATTCTGTCCTTGGCTTGACGGTAAACTGCATCCAGTAGCAAGGTCTGTAATTGGGAGGTTGTGAGGGGTATGAAATCACCTCTTAATTGCAGTTGTTCTCAGATCCACTCTGACCCAGAATAGTTGCACCTGTTAAGGCCCCAGCTATGGGTAAATAGTTAACACCCAAACTGGAGGCAAAACATTATAAAAGTATAAAAAAGGACTTTTATAGAAATATATACATAAAGACGGACATTTATAGAAAAATATACATATGAGAAGAAAAAATATTACCAACAATACATTTTTTAATGAAAAAAATGCCGTAATACTTTTTTTTTTAAATAATTCTTACCAGCAATACATTTTTGAATAAAAAACTAGAAGACATCCTCAGTTTTCTATAATAGAATTTTAAAATATTCACCAAATCTGATTAAATTTACTTTTTCACTATAACCAAACATTAAAAACTACATTAAAACCCCAGTTTTTTTGGCATTAACTAACCCACGGATGTTGATATGCCGTCAAATAAAACTCAAATTCAAATTCGAAATAATTCAAGCAGCAGAGTCTGTTGCTAAGACGATGGCTTCTGTTTTCTGACATTCTGATAGTCGACCTGGAAAAGTGAAAAATGAATAGCCAGTAAAATGCATTAGAATTAAAACTGAAGGAAGCAATCAAGCCGAACACAGAGGCAAACTAAGAGCAGACGTGCTTTTGCTCCAGAATAACGCACTCACTCACACAGCTTAGGCTTGTGTAGATGAATCAGCCAACTGTGGCTTTGAAATGCTACACAATCTTCCTTACTAACCAAACATTATTTCATTGGACTTCATCTTATTTCCTAAACTCAAATCTCAATTGCGTGGTTTCCATTATGGAAAAATTGATGAGTCCATATGAGTTGTTAAAGAGATTTTGGAGAACCAGGATAACGCCTTCTTCAGTGATGTGTTTGCAGTGCTTATGCATCTTTAAACTAAGTGCATTGGTAGAAATGTGCACTATATTGAAAAATAGTGAAAAACTGTCTCTTTTCTGCAACTCCTTCTGGATGAGGCCAACAACTTTTTGAACGATTCAATCATATCAATCAAGCAAACAATGAAAATATGTTCACAAATCCTTCGTTTTCGAGTTGTTAATTTTAAAAAAATTCTACGGTAGATGACACTGTGTAGCCCTGTAGGCTCCGGTTACTTTTGTCATTTCTATGTATATATGGCTAATATATTTTCAACGTTTAACAGGTGTAGCAAAGAGATAACTGAAAAAAGTTTTCCGGTGACTAATAGCAAGATCTTCATATCTGAGCAGGCAGGTATGATTTTTGCATGGTAATAGACGTGATTCTTCAAGGCTGTATCAGATTGCGTTTCCAGTCAGAAGGCAACCGAGACATCTAACATTTACTGCTAGTTACCGTCGCATTGCTGAGACAGTCTCCGTG
Organism: Ascarosepion bandense; assembly: GCA_037127315.1. NCBI lineage: Eukaryota > Metazoa > Mollusca > Cephalopoda > Sepiida > Sepiidae > Ascarosepion > Ascarosepion bandense. The sequence goes on from JBBBDQ010000187.1 coordinate 1,204,407, forward strand.
GCACCACAAAGTATAAATCGAGGTAGACCGAGATCCGTTCGTACGCTTGACCACAAAGAACACATTCTACAGGCTGTCGGATGTGATCCCAGTATTAGCATAAGTCACGTGAACCTAGTATGCCGTACGTCTCGTAGAACAGCATGGAGGGTACTCCAAGAGCAGCTTTTTTATCGGTATCATTTGCAATTTGTGCAGGGTCTTTCACCACATGATCACTCACAACGGGAGAACATTTGTTGCTGACCAATTGTTTGTCTTTTCATTTTTTATTTCCTGATGAATTTAGACGATTTGGAAGAGATGAAATAACAAATTTATGCAACCAACATTCGTGGGCAGATTGGAATACTCATTACAAGACAGGCTAGGATTTGCTGACATATGTTTATGTGTTTGTGTGTGTCTGTGTGTGTGTGTGTGTATTAAGCCAGCAAATTTTCATTTAAACATGTCAGATTAAATAAGTTGCAAGCATTGTGTCTGTTTATTTTTAATAAAATCCGTTCATAATCACGTAATCTTTCGCATATTATAATTGAAAGTTGTCAGAAATGAGATGTAACTTTGACAGATATTATCATTCATTTGTCAATATACCCAAGTACTTTCAATCTCTTCTGAGGTCATATTTGTTATAGCAACACGAAATTACCGCAAAACTGTGTTGCATGACCATCAACATATAAAATATTTCATTTTGGATAATTTTCACGTTCTAATTAACGCTACCAATTTGTCAACCGTTATATTTTAAGCAGAAAAAAATTTGCAGTAATTTTTAGCAACACAGTTTTGCGGTTATTTTTCGTTACCATAACTCACACCCCAGAAAGAGATTGAAAGTACTTGGGTACATTGAGATTTTATTTTTACTAACGTTTTCGGCCAGTCCTTAAGCCATTTTTAATGGTGTTGCATTCGCTATATTTATTCTCCGTGTGTTGTAATACACAGTTTTTACTCTGTAAAGATTCCAGTGAAAGAGTGACCCTTTTGAACATTGCGTGGCTGGGTCATGATAGGTATAAAACTCAACTTCTCCATACACACCAAATAATTACAACATAGCATCAATGAATGGCTTTCTTCATATCCCAGAAGGAGCAAATCCTATCGGTGATAACATAGCTTCGCTGAACGTCAAAAATCCTTTTACCAACATTCTAGTTGAAACAACCAACATAATAAATGCCTGTGTCTACAAACACGCTGGAATGCCTCCCCAAAGATTAGAGCAGTTATACCCCGGAAACTACTCGTTGGTTTTACTAACTGTAACTTATGACCATAATTACAACTCATATATCTAACGTTTCTAGCTGGGAAAACTTTTTAGGTCCTGCTTTCGATAACTTTTACATGTCTTATATTTAAAAAAATGTATTTAAAACCACTTATAAATCAGAAATCTATACTAGGTACGTTGAAGACATTTTCGTTTTGATATAACAATAATAATAATAATAATAATAATAATAAAAATTGAAAAATTGAAGCAAACAGGCCAGACATTATTGTTAAAAACCAGAAGGAGAAAACTTGTCTATTAATTGATATGGCTTGTCCAGCGGATTGTAACATAGCAATCAAGGAATTTGAAAAACTGTCAAAATATAAAGACCTGGAAATTGAAATAGAAAAAATGTGGAAATTGAAAACAAGAGTTGTGCCAGTGATAGTAGATGCACTTGGAATGATAAAAAATGGAACAAAACAACTCATTGAAAGAATCCCTGGAAACCCCAGCTTAAGAGATATACAAAAAATTGTCTTATTAAGTACAGCCCACACACTAAGGAAAACTTTATCTATGTAATGCTGGGGATGATAGGGAAGATAGAAAAACATGAAATTGAGCCATAACAACACGCCACTACCTGCCTTAGGTCTCCCCGCAGACTTGGTTGGTAGTGAGACCAAAGCAGAAATCGAAATATGATGAAAAATGACATAATAATAAATTAATTAATAAATAAATATTAACTTTTAAATTAGCGTATCGATCAACATAACATGGTCATGCATCTTTTCGAAAGAAATGTTATTTACGACAACGTTTTAAAGATCAAAATCAGTAGATTTCAAAATGGCCTCTCCAATATGCACATTTATATATGGTATTCAATTACACACACATATACTCACACATGCACCCACACATATTTTGTTTTTTTTTCGTTTTTGTTTTATTTTTGTAAATTAAAATTTAATTTTACTCAGATAAATATTCTAATTTAAAACTGAATTCGATGTATTATGGTAAAGCCTTTTTTTAATCCTTGTAGTTATAGTATGGTCATTTATTATTGAAAAGAATATATTTGAAATATATTATAGATGTCGATTTATTTTTAATCCCTGTTGGTCTACTAGATTGGCAACCTGGTCCCACCTTTTTACCATCTTATTACTCAAATTTAATCGCCATTTCTACTCTACTAGTTTCTTTGCTCGCACTCCCCACCTGTGGAACTAATTGCAGGTTTGCTTACTTCCCGAAAGCTATAATCTGTAAAAGTTTAAGTTAGACATCAATTACCACCTTGTATCTCCTTGATTCTTATGTTGTTGTTTTTTGACAACTCCTGTACCTTGGTTTGATTCTTTTTTTCTCCTTCTTCCTTTCTTCTCTATGTAATATAATCCTCTGAGCACCAGTAGCAGTACTCTCTTGCTTGGGCAAAATGATTACATATATATAGAAATTTGTTTTTTTTTTAATTTAAACTAAATATAGTTTACATTGCAACACGACACAGAAATTTATGTTTCGATATTTTACCTCGTCATCAGGCAATATGTGTTTATGTTTGTGAAAATTAGTTCATTTGAATATAACAAACAATACGTTTGTCATTTATAGATGTGAGAAGACAGAAAAATTGAGATGCCTGTTTAATTTAACTAATCAGAATGAAGATATACTTTAAATTTGAAAATATACGTTATATTTTGGGGAAAACATGATTTCTTCTTTCAATCTTAACGGGCAGAGTGTCAGTCGATCAAAACCCCAGTTTAGACCGCATTTCCGTTAGTGTATACATTGTTTGTTACAAAATTGTTGTCTTAGTTTTCTCTGTATCACAGCATTTTCTAAAACAAAACAAAAAATTATAGAAAACATTTCATATTATTGATCTGACTTAAAGAGACATTTGAGTGTAAATATACTGTTTTTATTTCGATTCAGAATCCATTTTTCTAATATTTCATAAATTTTTAATTTATATAAACGTTTAATGCCTATCTAATCATTAAAAATTTGTAATATCCGTTTCATTATATTAAAATATATAATATTATTATATTATAATACAACTTTTAATATCATAAAAAATTTAATATCCACTTAGTTATTAAAGAAATAATATCATTTTTTTAATCATATCACCACGAGCAAGGCACTAATAGATGGTATTGCGATGGGATCAACTTGGTACCCTCTTTTCAAATTATTATATGGCAAATTTAGAAAATAAAATAATTAATGACAACAATAAACCCTCTATATATGTAAGATACATAGATGACATCTTCGTTTTAGCTAAGAATATCGATCAAATTGCACAACTTAAAAACAAATTTGAAAGTCACTCCGTCCTCAAATTTACATTAGGACTTAATACTAATAAACAAAACCCATTCTTAGAAGTATTCATTGATTCTAGTACACAGAAATTTACTACTTCTCTATATAGGAAACCAACTAGCATAAAATCGTGTCTTCTTGAGTATAATTGTGAATGCCTCCAACGATATAATTTAGCTGTAATAAAAAACTTAATTTAACACACATAAATGCTATCTTCTTCCAAATTTATATTTTATAAAGAATTACACAACGCTAAGGAAACACTTGTTAATAATGGATTTTCTAACTTCGTTATTGATCAACAAATTAAAATGTATCTCAAAAAACGTAACAATAGCCCTAACAATATTGATAATATTAATAATAATGGTGTACATCAAAATAAACATAACACTATTAACTTACACAATTGCAACCAAATACATAATAATTATAAACAAAATGAAAAACTCTGAAAAACATAATACGTAGAAATGTTTAACCAGTGGATAGTAATAATCAAATTAAACTCATCATATATTATAAAAAATTCAAAACAATTGACCTCATAGTCTCTAATAACCCTTCAAGCAATAGACTAAATTCTCTACAAAAAACTAATGTAGTGTATGAATTTACATGCCCGTTCAGAAATTGTATCTCTGGTGCTAATAATAAACCCACTACATATATTGGTTTTAGTACAACCACGCTCTCCCGTAGACTTACGTGTCACCTTCTGATCAGAGTACAATTAAACCACATTTCTCAGAAAAACATAACCATGTAGGCAATATCAAACAGATCTTAGTCAACAATACAAAAATCCTCAGTAAAAAGAAGCTTTAGATATTGTAGGCCATCTACATTAAATCCAAACAACCCACATTTAATAAAATCATGTTTAAATCTGGTCATAGCACATTACATTGCATGTAAATATATGGTTCTGTTGTCATTTCGCGCTATCACGCGGTGTGACGTCATAAAACCGCATTGCAAATTTGCGAACTGCGTTTGTTATTTTTGGTAAATATTGCCGTTGCTCAGCGGAGTTTTATGTCAAGACAAGATAAAATCGTCGCTGATAATGGATGGTTTGGCGTATATATATATATATATATATATATATATATATATATATATATATATATATATTCGTTTGAATATTATGTTTTTTCATAGATACTCGTATTTATTTAAATAGTTTTTTCGTAATTAAACTATATTTATTAATACCTTCTGGCCTGAATAATCGAAGAATCTTGATAATAAAATATTCGTCTCCCAGCAGGATTCGAACCTGCATCACTGAGGAAAAATCGTCAATTGATCTGACGTGACTTGACCGATCGATCTCGAGAATTACATTCAAACAAACGTTTCCTCGAATACTGCCGGAAAACTCATATATTTTTAGCATTGTATTAAAGCAATAACGCAATGAAGGGAAAATTACTGAAGCCGATATACCTGGTAATAACTGATATAACTGCAGATATTACTTTGAAGATTTCCACTATTGGCAATATTCGAAGCATTGGACGTATGATAGACGGATAAAGTTGTAAGATAAATTTTGTGAAAAAAAATTGAGTAACACAACACAGTTAAACTTTCCTCCGTGCAAACCTATTAGTTGACTGAATATAAGCGCTCCACTTCACGCAATATACCTATATATATATACATATATATATATATATATATATATAAGTATATATCATTCGTCCGTGCATGGAGTACTGCTGCCATTTATGGTCAGGTGCCCCTGCCGTTCTCCTCAGTGTTCTTGACAAGCTCCAAAGGAGAGTCTGTAATGTGATACATACTGATCTGGCGACTCGACTGCAGCCACTTCCCCATCGTCGAAATGTGGCCTCCATTTGTCTCTTCTATAAATATTTTCATGACTTCTGCTCGGATGAGCTTAAGTTACTGATGCCTCCTCAACAGGTGTTTACTCGTGCAACCAGACTGATAACTGGGTCCCACCCATTCACAGTCAGGTTAGCCAAATGCAGACGACAATTCTACTCCTGCAGCTTCCGCTCTCGCACTTCCCGCCTGTGGAACTCGCTCCCGTATTCTTGCTTTCCTGACGGCTACAACCTCCAGAAATTTAAATGCAAAGTCAATACTCATCTACTAACCACTGGACTCTAGCTCTCTCCCCTCCCCTGTATAACCTTCCCTTTCTCTCCACCTATGTATCTGTCATCGCACCTGCTTTCTCAGATTTCTATTGTTCCTTTGTAACTAGTTTGTACTTCTCACTCTTTTCTAATTAATCTTTTTACATTTATGTAACCCCCTGCACATCAGTGGCGTTTCCGCCTTGCTCGGGGTGAAATGATTTTAAAAAAAAAAGAAAAAATATATATATATAGACATTAATAAATATGCATATGTATATGCAAGTAAACACACATATATAAAATATCCATAATATCCTATGTCAGTAGCACGACTCAGAGTTTCATCCACTATGTAATATATATAGTTCAGGTCAGAGAGACTTTCTCTTCCTAAAATGTTTTATTATATATTCAATAATGGCGACGTTAACAGACTCCTGAATTAATTTTCTCGAAAAACATTTTTTGCCAATTTTACATTAGTGGCAACCTTAGTGCTGTTAGATTTTAAGTTTTAATTAAACCATCTTTAAAATAATGGACGACATGCAATGATGGCTGTAATATTGTCAGCAACCAAGCTTAGTAGAAATTAATTGTAAGAATATATGAAACATACCAATAATTAAATTCAACAAGGTGGCCTCAAACCATAGACTCGTTATCTATCTATCTATCTATCTATCTATCTATATGAACATATATATATATTCATTGATACATGTTTTATTGAATAATATAAACAAGTTTTGTTTTTTTATTTTATGTAATTTTTCCTATTGTCTGATAAGCTTAACAGAATTATAATTAAATGAGGAAAGAAAATCACAATATTGATACATAATATATTTAACAATCCAATCTAAGATTTCAGCTTACATAAGCCATTTTCAAATATGTCAATTATATTATAATATAAAAATTTACGAACAAACAATAATGACAGTTTGTTTTTTGTTTTTTTTTGTTTTTTTTTTACATAGAATATTTCCAAGCGACGAGAAACTCGTGCATACAAGACGCTGGAAACGAATATCATACCACAGCTTTGACAAATTTGAAGATGGCTTATGGCTTATGCAGCAAGGTGAAAATGTTTTAGAAGCTTTATATTGCAACTTGCAAATTATGTAATTGGACAATATATATGAATTTGCATGCATGTAACAATTTAGTCAAAAACTGCAAACCTGCATATACAATTAAAAACTTACATCTACAAATTAAAAATAACTTTACAACGACAAAGAATGTAGAATATTTTGAATAATTATAGCATAATATAAAATTGTTGTATTTCTTACACCTTACAGGCACTTGAATGCCCATTGTGTACATTGATATGTTATGTGAATTTGTTTCCGGAAATTGATGTGTTTTGGGAGTTCCAAGTTTTGATGGTTCTGTATTCCCCTACATCAAAATAAATGTTATTATAAACACAACACTATTTCACTCACCTCATCTAAATGACACTCAACCAGAGATCACGCTTATATAAACCCAAACAGTGCGCGTCATAAATTTACAGAAAATTGGAGAATGCTTCAGAAATTTCTAGAAGGCTCCAAAAGTTCTAGAAGGTTCCACAAAGTTCTAGGTGGTACTGAAAGTTCTAGAAGTTTTCATGAATATTTAAGAGGCTCCACGAAGATATAGAAGACTCCGGAAACTCATTGTATTTCTCTACTTATATGCGATATATATATATATATATATATATATATATATATATATATATATATATATATTTGAGGGTTGTTTGGGCGTATACTTTTGACGTATGCTTAATTTATGATAAACTAAGCATACACCAAAAGCATACGCCAAAACAACCCTTATTCACCCATAGCTGTACACTTCAATCAACCAGGACACACATTAGAAAACTGCAAATGTTTATTGATAGATTCTGATTTTAGTTCTACATACTCACGCAGAAAGAAAGAAAAATACTGGATTTAAAATTAAATACATACAGGCTAGGGTTAAATAGTTACTTAGGTGTTTTGAATCTTTATAAATATTTCAATAGTTAAACATCTTTTAGATACACTTAAAAAAGTTTCTTTAAAACAACATGTAAATGTATTAATAGAGATAGCTTAACGTTTAAAAATATTAAAAAATTCTATCGCATTCTACGTCACGTGATGTAAACATCTCTCGACAAACGCTCCCGCGACGAACGCTTCTAGTAGAATGTAGAATATGTAATATGTAAAAATTATCTGAAAATATCACGATGAAACACCGGATGCTGTATAAACATTGAAGGTAATCCTGGTCAGTAACTAGATGGGTGACCGCTTGGAAGTACCAGGTAGTGCAGATTTAGATTTTCGGCTGGTGTAACTGATAATGGCACGGAATTCTTAATCGAAGAGTCGAGTTCCAATTGAAGGTAATCCTGGTCAGTAACTAGATGGGTGACCGCTTGGAAGTACCAGGTAGTGCAGATTTAGATTTTCGGCTGGTGTAACTGATAATGGCACGGAATTCTTAATCGAAGAGTCGAGTTCCAATTGAAGGTAATCCTGGTCAGTAACTAGATGGGTGACCGCTTGGAAGTACCAGGTAGTGCAGATTTAGATTTTCGGCTGGTGTAACTGATAATGGCACGGAATTCTTAATCGAAGAGTCGAGTTCCAATTGAAGGTAATCCTGGTCAGTAACTAGATGGGTGACCGCTTGGAAGTACCAGGTAGTGCAGATTTAGATTTTCGGCTGGTGTAACTGATAATGGCACGGAATTCTTAATCGAAGAGTCGAGTTCCAATTGAAGGTAATCCTGGTCAGTAACTAGATGGGTGACCGCTTGGAAGTACCAGGTAGTGCAGATTTAGATTTTCGGCTGGTGTAACTGATAATGGCACGGAATTCTTAATCGAAGAGTCGAGTTCCAATTGAAGGTAATCCCGGTTAGTAACTAGATGGGTGACCGCTTAGAAGTACCAGGTAGTGCATATTTAGATTTTCGGCTGGTGTAACGGATAATGGCACGGAATTCTTAATCGAAGAGTCGAGTTCCAATTGAAGGTAATCCCGGTTAGTAACTAGATGGGTGACCGCTTGGAAGTACCAGGTAGTGCAGATTTAGATTTTCGGCTGGTGTAACGGATAATGGCACGGAATTCTTAATCGAAGAGTCGAGTTCCAATTCCAGTTCAAGTTGCAATAGGGTTTGTTATATTTCCTTACAGACAAATACCTTAAAAGAGGTATGAACCTACCACTTCTACTTCTATCAATGAGTTAATTATTATAAATTGTATCACTAAATCAGCATTATCTGAAAACATTCTTGCAGTCTGAAAATATTTTCTTTTTTTAAATCACCTTCAAAAAGTTGACAAACAGTAGGAAACGAATTAATCAATTTTTTTTAGCTGGAGAAATAATACTCGCAATTAAATGCATCAAACTTTCTGAGGTATACGGAGATACTGCTATCAGCACGCTACACATTGCTGCTTTGTTTGGTATATTAAGTAGTATTTTCTTTTACTGAATAAATTTCCTAGGCCAATGCCTAACGAGTGTCGTTTTCAGGGTTTTCCTTCTACTAGACACATTATAATCTGTCTCTAAAAAGATCAGTTTGCTTAACTACTTAACCCATGGCAAAAGTGGGAGAAATAATGGATCCATATATTTCCGAAGTATATTTGCTTTTTACTGAATGCAATGAACTCAATTGGAATTCGAACACAGCCCTCCGATTTCTCATTCTACCCACGAAACATTTGCAACTCTATTTAGAGAATGAATCCTTCAGTCAGTTAAGTGCCATTCGTGATACATGCATGAGCGATCATGTCTCGAAAGAAACATGGTTGATTCTTTCTGCTGTAGATTGGTTGCCAGCCAAGACTATAGAACCAATCTGTCTTTTTATTTAAGCCTTTCCGAAGGGTATTTGCGCGTAAGTGAATGCAATGAATTCAACAAGAATTCGAACTCGGCTGTCCAATTTCTCGTCCAGTGCCGAGATCCACTGCACCACTACGCACATACACGATTGAAAATACTTTTGCAAATACCTTACTTCACTGAGTAAAATATATTGAAGATCTCTTCCGCGATAAGAAAGAGAACAACCAACAGTACACAGAGAATTGGACGGACGGTAAATATTAAAATCCCGAGTGGAAGCTGGAATTTCTAAACTGAATAGAAACAGAGAAATTGGAAAAGAAGTAATTTTAATAGAGATGCCGACAGACTTTGATGATTTCGACATAGACAAAATTACATGAATAACAAATTTAACATTAAACAATGTTGATATATAAGAAGACCTAAGCAGATTGATTTTCATAGAACTGCCTAAGAAGCTAGGTGCAAAGAAATGTAATTTCCACCGAACGATCAGCTTAATGATTCACATAACAAAATTCATCATCCTATTCCTGACGAATAGAGCCCGCAGATGAATCAAGCCAGGGATAGAATAAGAATGGTGCGATTTTCTTCCAGGACAGTGAAACAAGGAACGCGATATTTAAGCTTATAATGTCATCAGAAATGGAAAATAAAAACAAAGAATTTTACATGTGTTTCATAGATTATGCAGAGGCATTCAACAAAGTACACCACAAAGACTTGAAAGAAATGCTCAGAAACCTAGACATATTCGGGAAAGACATTAGAATAATGAAAACATTTACTGTTCTTCATATAACAGTGAATGTTGACAATCTCACCAAAGACAAAGGGAAGACTTGAAGCAATCGAAATGTGTTTCTACAGTAGGATGTTGAGAATGTTATACACCGAATATGTTAGCAACGACGAGGTTTTGGAGAAGATGGAAACGAAAAGGATACTAACATTTAACATCCGAAAACGGCAGCTAGAGTTCCTGAGGAAAGAGGGCTTTGAAAAAAAATGATACTCGCAAGTCAAATAGAGGGAAAGAGAGACGGGGTATAGCACGCGTAACATACTTGACAGACTTGATCAAATGGATCGCAGAGCGCAGTTTGGAAGGGGTAACAAGAGAAAGCGTGTTAAAAGCTAATAGGGATAGTGATATGTGGAAGGCCATGATCACATACGCCATGAAGCGACACGGCACAGAGAAGATTAATCAATTAATCAATCACGAAAGAATATTATACAGTGAAATTTTCAGATCAAAATTCATGGCATAACTCTACTAGAGACTTATTTATATACACTTAGTGTAGGACTATATTCAGTGTTTCCAGAACTGATTATCCAGTCTGATTATCTCTTTCGTCGGATTAACAAATATGTGTGTGATGGCTAATGTGTGTGAGTGTGTTTTTACGCGTGGGAAAGATGTCTTGGAGATCAGCATCATCTAATTTGATTCCATTTCTGATTCTGCCAGTTCATAATTCTAACAACCCTTCTTGCTTACGCCACAACTGAACGAGATAGATGAGCAGGTCGGAAAGAAATGGTGAAAGTCGCATCTCATTTTCATTCGACAGAATGACAAGGTTTCTTAACACATTTCCCAGTTGTCTTTAGTTTGCCTTTGACTTTAATCAACGGCCACCATCTTTCACCCACCGCTATTTTTATTTATTTTTTTCACCCCACCCATTCATAATCATTTCCCTACCTTATCACTTCCATTCTTTTCCTAACTAATTACCTTCACTAGTTTTCGTTTTTGTTTATATTTTCTTTTTACTTCCTTTAAATCTTATGTGTTTTCCGTTCTTTTTCTTTTTTATTCTATCGCTGATTCTTGAACGAAATGCGGAAAGAATATGATTGCATTTTTGTAATCATTTCACCCAGAGCAATGGGGTAAAGCCATTAAGAAGCAGGGTTGGGGTTAATGAGAGCATAAAAGAATACGAGAAAAATCATTATTAAGGAGAGATAACATTTAAAGAACTGGTTTCAAGAAAACAAAAAATGACAATTCATACTGAATCTAAATATTTTACACGTTTCACGCCAAACAAGGCAATAAAGCCACTATGACACAGGGGTTACTGACTGAAAGAAAATATCTTTATTAACGAGAGTGGACAATAAAAGAACACGATTCATAAAGGCAGAAGATGACAATTGATATTGGATTCAAACTTTTGAAGATCAAAGTTGACTAAAAATCAAGAAGAGATTTAAGCAAGCAAGAAATGCAAAGGAGGAAATAATTGCCATAAAGCTTACGGTTGCATTGACTAATTTCAACTGTGAAAGGCTGAGACCTAGCTACCAATCTAATACCACGCATAGATTTTTCAAAAACGTTTGTCACGAAATAAATCATTTAATTTAAAATCTGGCCTGAGAACTTCAGAACCACATTTTAGAACAATTAACACTGTATTTTACCCTAAACTCTTACAGTTTAAGTTTGGATCTGTGGCTCTCAGAATCTGTTGGATTATATTTCAACATAAATTTCACAATCATGCGCTATATTGACGCCTTATGTTTTTACAAAATTCAACTTTATAAATTTTCATTCAACTTAATCATTTTTATTTCTAATCCTTTCACCCCAAGTAAGGCAATAAAGCAACTATGACACACTGGGTTACTGACAGTGCAAGAAACAGATAAAAATCATTATTGGGTTAAAGGTCAATGAAAGAACTGATTTCAAAAGAACAGATGATGACAACTGATACTGCACTTAAATTTTTGAAGATCAAAATTGACTTATAAACAAAAAAAGAGAGTTCCAGAAGCGACAAGTGTGAGAAAAGAAGCTTTTAGCAAAGAATTACGGTTACCTTCAGTAATTTAAATTTAAAAAAATGGTGAAATAGCTACAAACCTAGTCAGTCAGTTATTTGTCATATGTCATATACATTCGGGTGATCTTATCTATTTCGATATTTGATTGATGGGATATTTTTCCCACAGTAGGTTGCCATTTCTTTCTGTGGTAGACTGATTGCCAATCAAGGCGCAAGAACCAAGTCTATCCTGCTATTCAACCAATAGATGAGACATCAGAGAGTGCTTTCCCAATACTACTTATAACTTATTAAGTGATTATAACGAACTCGACTAGAATTCGAAATCATTTTTCCGATTTCTTATTCTGAGCCGATATCCATTAACTTAAAATGCAGATCAAGTCAGTAAGTCAGTTAAATGCCATATGTGATACACACTTGGGTGTTCATGTCTCGAAAGAAACATGACTGACTGGGAAGAAGATTATCTCGCAGTAAATTGCCATTACTTTCTCTGGTAGACTGGTTGCCAGTTAAGGCTATAGAACCAAATCTGTCCTGCTATTTAACCCATAACTGGAAGGAAGAGACGGTTTAATACCTTTCCCACGAATATTAGCGCGTAGGTGAATGAACGGAATTTAACTGGAATTCGAACTCGGCTCCACGATTTCTCTTTCCGAACCGATATCCTCTGGACCACAACAAACATCCTGCAGTACTGCACTTACATTCATAAACACTACGTACCATAGAGAAAAAATAATCAGAAAAATTGCCATGAACAAATATTTGTAGAGAAGACAAAGAAAAGGTACGATGATTGGAAAGTGACTGATGCAGAGATGTCAGTTTAAGACCAATAAAATTTCAGATGCCTTTTTAGAATTGATCAATAATCAATATAGATACATAGCACAAGCGCAAAGTTTTGAAGTGCGTTAGATATCATAATCTTAGAAATTCAAATGATGAATTAACTTCTTTTTTATAAGTATATATATATATATATATGTGTGTGTGGGTGTGTGTGTGTGTGGTGTGACTGTGTCTGTGTGTGTGTGTGCATGTGCGTGTGTGTGTTTGTGTGCTACTGATCCGATAGTTTTTATCATTTGAAAGGTTTTTTTTATTAAGCACTGCTTATTTAGTAAAGAGTTTATTTATTTTTTTTACACACACACACACACACACACACACACACACACACACATAAAAGTAGATTCAATTACAGCACACACAACGAGCAAACACCACCAGATAAATCAGACAGATAAGACAACAGCAATGTAACTGATATTCTTTGACCCGGATCCCAGATCCTACGAACTAATTCCATCAGACCAATAAAAACCCCAACTTGAACACACACACACACACACACACACACACACACACACCATTAGACCATAAAAAACAACTAGAACACACACAGATACATACTCACACACACACACACACACGCACATATACACACACGCACACACGTACAGCGGCAGTGGATAAAGCCAGCCTTTCATAGATGGGCAGCTAAAAGCACGGTCATTCTAAGGATTTCTCTGCCATTCTGATGATGAGATTATAGTCTCGAAATATTAAACAGGTCATACAAACACCTTCCGACCTTTCTTTACTTCATTCAACGCATTGTGACAACCTTCAAGACATAACACACACACACACACACACACACACACACACACACACACACACACACACACACACACACACACACATATATATATATATATATAGCGCTACGCTGTGGTAGTTTTTGATCAAGATTGTTGCTTTTTCAAGTGCTCGATTTCGGTTTCGAGATAGAACTTTGAGGGTTTTAGTTCAGATAATTTGTCCTTTAAACTGACAGGTACGTGCCGACTTTGAACCCAGCGCCGATGCGTGAAGACAGTGTCATCACGAAATCAAAGTCGGCATGAACCTGCTCAGTTAAAATGACAAATTCTTTGCAGTAAATCTAATATATATATATATATATATATATATATATCCTTTTGGCTATACTGATACTTTTCGATAATTATATAGGTAAACACTTCTTTTAATGCCTGTTCTTATCCTTGACGTGCCTTTTAAAGCTTCTCTGTGCAATCAACTGCAAAAATAATTGCTCGTACGAATCACGGAAGTCTCTCATCTGAGTATTCAGACATCCGATACACAGAAATCTCATTACATGAAACGTAAATAAATACAGAGGGAGAATAGTGTTTATAAATGACTACAGAAAGTTGCAAATAGCGTACCTTTCCACATTAAGTGCTTTTCGTATTTTTCGGAAGTACGGCTCGATATCGTCGTAAATGCTTTTTTTTTAGCTGATGTTTGATTGGGATCAAGCGGAAAACAATTTCATTAGATACGACTTATTCTGAATAGGAGTTCACAAGCAACTATGCCTCAATTTTCCGTTACGTTCGTAGCGGACCATATGTAATAAAGCCCTTGTAAAATCTATTTAGATATTAGTTGATACGTGTTTAAATAAAATTCGATGCCTGAGTGTGGAAACTGGAAAGAATGTTTTTGTTGACATGTCTTTGCTAATAACTTTCCAGAAATTGGTACCCACACTGAATGTGTGATCACAAACGATGGAAAATGTTAAGTAGAAATTTGAAAGGGCAATGCAATAGTGAAATAAACCTTCTGAGTATTACGTAACAATACAAAATCGGTAGGAACAAAAAAAACGTTTTTAACTCTTTAATATCATTCTATATTTATTAAAATCCTGGTGCAGAATTCTGGGTAATTTCCTCGCAGATGAAGTGGCAATCTGAGCCAACTGGGATATGTTCTAACCGAAAGATGCTTCGAATTTCTTGGTCGGAGCATGTTAGCAATGATGAAGTTTTAGTAAAAATAGAAACAAAAATGACTTTTATAGAGAGCTGTTCAGTTCTTTGATGACACATCTTTTAATATCTCTAACATGTTTCTAAATAGTTCTGGTTATCATACCTTTTAAGATAACTCTTGTTATTTATATTGGGTTTCTCGACAACATTCAAAATGAATCTGCAATATAATCGATTCTGATCTGGCAGGTCAGTTCTATTCCAGTACCCTTCTCACTGTCGAGATGTGACTTCACTCTGTCTCTTCTACACATATTTTCACGGTTCTGCTCCGACGAGCTTAGCTCCCTAGTGTCCCTTCCACATAAATTTACTCGAACTACGAGACTGGTTACTAGGTCCCACCATTTTACAGGGAAATGTAGCTGCCCCTTCTTTCCCAGCTTCTTTTCTCGCACTTCCCACCTGTGAAATTTTCTCCCGTGTACTTGATACCTACAATCTCCAAGAGTTTAAGGGAAACGTCAATGGCTATCTTCTTGACTCCTCTCCTTCTTTTGTTTTTTCTCGACACCCACTGTATGTTGTTTTTCTTCCATTTCGCTCTACTCTCACGTAACCCTCTTCACACCATTCCTCTCTTATATATTCTCCGACACGCCCTCTAACTTTTTTCTCTTACATTTCGCTCTTCTCTCATGTAGTCCCCTGCGCACAAGTGGCAGTACTGTCTTGATTGGGGTGAAACGATTATAAAAAAAATAAATGGTGCCAAACGCCAAGCTAACATAGAAAAAGAAAAAAGCACGTTGTAATATTTGCATTAAATTTTGAAAAAGAAAAATTGAAACACAAAGGGCACTTATACTTACAATCAGAATGAGAGAGTTGAACTGGTATGTGGATGTGTTGAAATATCAGTTAGATCAAGGAAAACAATAACAAGATTTCGATTTTTACTTCATATGATCAGAATTTGAGAAGTACGTATAGATGTGGAATTTGAAACATTTACTATTAAGTGGCAAAACCTTCATGAGAAATATTAGATGACCAGGTACATGAACATTACATGCAAGATTTGGCAAGTGAATTGGAACTGTTATGATGGGGGATAATAGGGAGAAATTTTATCAAATATCTACACTTTAATGGTAGGAAGAGGAGAAGGGGTTTAATAATATATCGTGTATCGTGAATCTGCTACGAAGCAAATGATTAAAGGCAGAATAATTTTCTTAGAAAGAAATTATATAATATCTAATGCTCAATTTTGGCAGCTAGAATCTCTTTTGCACGTATGAAGAAATAGGTATCCTACCGACGAATATGGAGAATACGATAGACAAGATATCAGAGCAACGAAAACGTTTGAAGAAAAAGGCAACAACACAGCTATTTAGATTTCCATAAGAAACAAATAATGAGGACAGAGTGCCTGGAGAATTTAATACCCACAGTACATAAAAAGAGTCAGAGAAGAAGACGGAAATAATAATAATAATAATAATAATAATAATAATAATATGTGAGAAATACGTACATTCGGAGAAAAATAGAAACTACGCAGACATTTATATCCCTATAAGAGACAAATAATGAGAACATGAGTTCTGGAAAATTTAAACCAACAAGACAGAAAGAAGGCTAGAGAATTAGACGGAAAAATATAATAATAATAATAATAATAATAATAATAATAATAATATTGAAGAAAAGAATACATTTGGAGAAAAATAGGAACAACACAGATATTTATTTGTATTTCCATAAGAAATACATAACGAGAACAGGGTGCCTAGAGAATTTAGCACTCACAGAACATAAAGAAGGCAAGAGAAGAAAACGAAAATTACAATAAAGAAATCTAATTAGCCAGTTTGCATCGTTGAAAGGGAGAACAAACCGAAAGAATATAGTAAAAAGTTAAAAGTTATTTCAAATAACAGAATATAGGAAGGTATGGAGAGCCATGATCACGCACGTCCTAAAACAAAATTTCATATAGAAGAAGATTATGCCTCTAAAAATAAAATAGTCTTTAAATAAACCGTAGCATCAGGTTTCTTTTTCTTTGTCAACTATTAACTTTTTTGCTTTTTGTTTTTGCAAAGCGGAATAATTCCTGACATTCATCAGATCCGAAATCGATGGATGTACATTTTTGTGCTTTTATTCATTTGGCATGATATAGTTTTCTATTTTGTATTGTTAATAAATTGTATTTATGTATTTTCTGTCAGATCACTTAAAAGCTGAAAGCTTTTCGAAATGAAGTAAATGATATCCAAGATCTGGTAAATGTCTGTGAGTCAATTTCAGCCATTAGATGTCCAACACTGCATTACATTCGTGTTAATTTATCAAAAAGACTAATCAAATCTAAGCATACATCCAGAGGGCTGTATTTCCGGAATGTCTTCATCCAGGACTTGCATTGAATACTTGGCATTTTAAAATTATGAAAGCTTCCTGGACTAACGTGTAGACGGATTTGCTAACAAATTTTATGCGTGTATCTGTTCATATATATTTTATGCGTGTATCTGTTCATATATATTTGAGGGCTGGTCTGAAACAGGGTTGTATGTGGATGACGAATATATATATATATATATATATATATATATATATATATTCTTCATTTGTAAACTAGTTATTACGCGACCTAGGTTTCTACCATGTGGTGTCTTCAGATTATTGCAAATCGCCTGAAGACACCACATGATAGAAACATAGGTCACGTAATAACTCGTTATACTAATGAAGAATATTCAAACGTTCCATAATATGAACTGGTCTAATTCTTTTATGACCAAAAACTAAGTAATTTAACAATATATATATATATATATATACGTCATCCATATACAAGCCTGTTTCGCTGTATCACAGCTCATCACATCCACTTGCTTCTGGCTGCGATCGAGACTCAACCGATTTGGTATCAGTCGGAGTCTCTACCCACCTAAGCCAAAGCCGCATGGAACCAGAGATGGGAAATTTTAACGGGTTGAATATAAGCAGTGTATACCCACGTCTTTCACCGAAAGAATTCAGTTCATTTCTCAAGAGTCTCGCATACATCTCAGAAGTGGGAAATGTTTTTAACATTTTCTTCTCTAGAGAGCTCAGTCGTAATGAAAACATTATATTATATATAGTTTGTATTTAGGCGGCGATATTTCTTTTATGCAAGTTTCATTAAAAGTGACAGACAAGGTATTATGATTATGTTTTTATGTATTTTTTCATCTGATCTTATGATTTTTTTTTTCCGAACACGGTAAACACGTTGTTGCCGTATTCATAGCTGATATTAACAAGTGTTGGATTTTTCATTTTTATTAACAATGCTTCCAGTAATTTTTTTTTTTTTTGCATGTGGATGATGCTATAATATTTGTACTCCCAACAAACATCAGCAGGCAATGTTTTGGCTTCCGTATTTTGGGATGCACAAGGTAGCTTGTTCATTGATTAACTTGAGAAAATGAAGAAGAAAAATGTGACCTTTCACCGAGACAACTCACTGTGTCACAAGTCTATCGCAACGATGGTAAAACTACTTGCACTTAGAATTACTTCCGCATCTGCCCTATTGTACTGATCTGGCTCTAGCGAGGACTGACTGTTTGCAGACCTCAAAAGAATACTCCAAAAAAAGAGATTTAGCTCCAATAAAGAATTGATATTGGTAACTGATATAATGAATAGGTAATGAATATGTATATACCTTTGTTCCCCATCACTTGAAACTGATTGGCTGGTGTCAGCCATAAATATAGACTAAGGCGAGGACGTCTAGAGATCCAGAGGTCTATTGGTCTTCCACTAGACTATTGACTAAGTCGCATACGACGAGTACCGTCATTACGTCTACGTACTAGATTGTTCTACCTGGTTACATTTGCCTAAACCGCTTAATTACCTCAAATGATATATATATATATATATATCCCTTTCCGGTACATATCAGTAATTTAAGCGTATTTTGAGGTCAAAGACAAATCTTTCTACAAAAAGGCATCAAATAGTTGGAATCAATGTATCACCCTAGAAAAAAACTTTGTTGATGAATAAAGTCTAATTTTGCCTAAAAGTTACTGTTTTATTATTTAAGCTAGGTATGTGCGTTATGGAGCATTGGATATCGGCTTGGAACGAGAAATCGGTGGGGGGCGAGTTCGAATTCCAGCCGAATTCATTGCATTCACTTACTTGGGAAAGATATTAATCCGTCAGGACAGACTGGGTTTTATAGCCTTGGTCGGCAACTAGTCTATCGCAGAAAGCAATGGCAACCTACTGCGGGATAATCTTCTGCCCAGTCAGTCATGTCTCATTCGAGACATGATCGCCTAAGCGTGTATCACGTATGGCACCTGAACTGACTGACTGACTTATTCAGTGATGTGTTAATATTGGGAATAGAGGTACTTGATTTATCACAAGAAACATTATAATTCATACACTATATCAGTCATCACTAGTATAAATATGATGGGGTTATTTTAGTTAGAAACATCAAGATTTGCAGGCTTTCATTTTTTTATTATAAATTTTACATGTTTCTGCGAAATATGTCTTTTCATTCATTAGGATTTTATCGGACTGGGTTTGTTTACGTTGTTGTGACTACACACGTGCATAACAAGCGAGACGCTGTGAGTTTCAAAATTTAGATTTAGTTTTTTTTAAATCTAGCTAAATTCATTTATATTCGTTTTTATTTTAGGTTACTCGTCTCGGGTTTTTTCTTTGGGCTGCGTAATTTGACTGATGTTCAAGTGCTTAACTCGTTTTTTTTATCACCATTTTTGCCTTCAGACTATGTGCTCGGAGGGCTTTTCAAAACGAGTATAACGATAATATATATATAGATATATATATATTAAATAAGAGTTACCAAGAATATTCTTTGACAAATGTTAAGCAAATCTACAGGGTATGTTTGAGGTTGATTAACTTTCTGTTCGTTGTACCATACGTCGTTTTGAAATAATGTGTTCCATCTGAGACTTCGGCCACTTTTAGACACTTGTAATTCTTGACTTGGTTTGATGCGTAGAATGCTGAGTGTCATCGATGATTAACAGAGAATGACTGTCAAAGTTCAATTCTCACAGGTACCCCAGACGTACAGTCTTGTTACGAAAAACAATTTAACTTAGGAAATGATGATAGCTTTAAGAGGTGGGCGCAGTAGATACTTCGGATGTTGTGTAGCTGAAACATTCTTCAATGTAAATGAAATTGAAAAATTTACGTCAAAATTCTCGGAATATTACAAAAAACTGTTTGATTAGTTGCAACAACTCACTGCAAACAATGATGAATATATAATTGATTGATTGGTTTCCATGGATTCATTGTGCAAACTGGGTTCTTTAGCTATGGATTGTAATGCGTCTAGTAGAAGGAAAACGCTGAATTTGAAACCCGTTCGGCGTAATGCTAGCAAATACGCTCTATAAAAAAAAAACTTCTACTTAATATGCAAACCACAGCAGCGATGTCTCTCGTGCATAGACTAATGGCTTTATACACCTCATGGGGTCTACAAGATTTAATTTTTAGTATGAATTCTTTGGATAAGAAAAAGATTTCTTGATTAGTTATTTACGGGTTATCACCATTTTGCAGGTTATTTAAAGCCAGAAAATAGTTTTAGATTGTAAGAAGTTTTTTGAGATAATAATGATTTAGTAATACTAATCTTACTAATTAATCCATAGCTGGAGTGAGTAGAGCTAGCTCTATATCTTTAGAGATGTGTATTTGCACATAAGTGCATTTAATGTACTGGAATCCGTGTCTCCGATTAAAAATTGTGAGCTATTATCCATTTCACTACCCACACACCCTAGCAATACAGCCTGTTGTATTCGTAGTCACCCATCTAGATATTGACCAGGTGTTTCTTCGACGTTGCTTAACATCGATGGTCATACGATTCAGCTATCAATTAACACGCAAACTGCGTAGGTTGTATGAGGTTGTACTGAAAGGCAGTCGATTTCACGTATAATAAACTATCAAAAAAACCACAGACGCGACTATGAAAAGAAAACAAAAGATGATTGCGAGATAGGCGGAAGTTAATTCGGAATTCTACTTCTGAGAAGAGCAAAAACAGCATTTTCAACAGAGTATAAAGATGCTCGAAAATGTCCGTGAAGCCTGATAAATCGAAGAAGACAGAAATAGAAACCTCGAGAGCCTGCCGGTCAGGAAGGCATCTTGAGTGAATAAGAATTCTCAGCCAAAAAGGCTGTCCTGTCAGGAAGCTAGTCTGTTTCGTCGATGCGATAGAAATATAATTGCTATAGCTGGTGTTCGGTTTTGGGTAAAACGCCAGGAATTCCACCCCCAATTTTGAAGGTACATGGACACTCCTTATTTAGAAAATAGGCGAAAGATAAACTTTCTGTCGAATTCTCTCTGATATAGCCTGGTGGCGTACTAACCAGAAAGCTATATATAGATTGCTACCAGGTGAAAATGTTAGTAGCCTTATTAAGGTAATAAATCCCGACTGCCAAAATTAAAACACATTATCATTATCACCATTCATTTTTGACACTCTTTTGCTTTAAGCATTCATGAAGGCAAATTACATAAATGTCTACATAATTTCCCATCTACCCAATCCAGTTATCTATTCTCTCAGGCTATGATGATAGCAGTTGGTGATTATCCATGCGTGTGAGTCACTGGGCCTTCTCGGGCTAACATTTTCTTCTGACATAAAGCGGAAATATATTGAATAAATTACAAGCTCTACTGCCTTGAAAGCGGGTTGACTGTGTCGTGTGACACATTTTTTTCACGACAAAATCTATCTGACTAATTTACAAATCAGGCATTCGTCCATGCATTGAAAATCACTGTCACATCTGGTCTTGTACTTCGGCTATGTATTTAAAGATTTTTGATAAAATCTAAAGGGTAATGTGCAATATTATGGGTCCTGATCTGACAACTTTTTTCTGCCAGGTTTTTACCGACGTAACGAAGCTTTGCCGTGTTTTTTTTTTATAAATATTTTTTGGCAATGGTTCTAATGAGCATTCTTGTTTAGTACTGCAGCTTTACAAATTTTAAGCGCAGTGATGGTTTGGCAGTTAGGTCACATAATTTTACTATTGAGACAGCTAGAATTAAACGTAAGCTCTATGATAAGTTTTTTTTCTCTCTCACATCTGCTGCTTGTGAAAATTTCTTCCGGGCTCTTGCATTCTAGTCAACGTTGATTTTCAAAAAATTAAATAAAATGTCAATCCTTATCATCTGTTATCTTAATTCTTGTTTTTATTGTTCTGTCATGTGTGTTGTGGAGCAGTGGATATCGGAACGACAAATCGGTGTGCAGAGTTCGAATTCCGCTTGAACTTCGTGTATTCACTTATACGCAAATACACTCGGGAACGGTATTAATATGTCTCTTCCTTCTAGTTATGGATTAAACAACAGGACAGATTCGGCTCTGTAGATTTGGTTGGAAAGTTGTCTACCACAGAAAGTAATGGCAACTTACTGTGCAAAAATCTGCCCAGCCAGTAATGTCTCTTTCGAGACATGATCGCCAAGGGTGTATCACGTATTGTACTGACTCCTTAATATTGTTTTCCTTTTCTCATCAAATTTCATATTCAGTAATCACCCTCTTGTATAAAAAGACACAAGTGGGTGTTTATTTGTCTTACATGGGGTGAAATAAAGAATAGTTTAATTTTTGCTTATTTAACGGATACAAGTGATTATATTTTATTCTTGACTTTTGAAGATTGACGTTGATCAAGCTTTTTTTTTCTTGTAGCCAATTCATTTATAATCAACTTCAAGAAATGTAAAATGTCGATCATGGTATATGCCACTGATGAGAGTAGGTCCTGGGTTAAGCAAAACCTTTTTCCTACACTTAGGTGAAGTTAGACTGTACGAAATTTCTTCTTTTCTGTTTTCAGAATTTAAGCTTTCACAACTCTTCGCAACTTTTATCCGTTGTGGCTTTTAGGATTATGTATATTTATTTTCTGTAACTCTCCTTCCGTTTGCAGCTATTCATTTATACAAGCTTTTTAAATAGGTTTCACACTTCTTCTCTCTGTCTCTCTTGTTCTCAATAATCCCTGTGAATATCAATCTTTCCAAGCCCTCTTTCCTCATATTTCCCCCCACACATATATTTATAAAAGGAGTAGGCCGCTTAAACGTCTGCAACTGAAAAAAATAAACGATTTTATACACGGCTCTACAAATTTAAATAAATGTTATCATAGAATATTTTTATTTCAAATTTAAAGAAACTAACTACATAGATTATTTGCGAAACATGTTCAAGCAAAAATATTTTTGTTTGCTTTACTTTACAAAACAACCGAATCGCTCTTGTATGGTAGAAGAAACATAATGTGTTTATATAACAAGATTGTCATGTATTTATGTTGTTTTATGAATGCGTGAAATTATCAGGTAGGCAGCAGTTAGCTTTCAATGAACGATATCTGTAATATTCTACTACTAATGTTCTGTTTACAAACTTTGTATGTTCCAAGTATCGGTAATTTGTCTTCAACATTACTAGGCTTTGTAAGCATTTATTCAAATAAAATTTGTGAAATGTTACATAGCAATTTATACCAAACGTTTTGAGAACTCAACTCCTCCACACCAACGAACAACTAACCCTTGTAAATGGTTTACGGAAAAGGAAGACCATACTTTGTTAAATAATGATATCGTATTTATACAGAAAAAATAGTACTTTAAACGCAACTTTAAAGTACGTAAACACAAGATCGAACCATCCAACAAGTATGATTAAACACATTGAAAAAATAGAGCACAAGCTATCAAAAATTCTTCAAACAATTCAATATTTGATGTGAAGAAAAATGACTAGGAAAATGTCTTCAAAGTCTGGCTATAAGAACATTTTAGAATATAAACCCCAGCCAAACAAACAGACGGAAAATAATGATAGAAATCGAAACATTAGTTGGTTCAACTCACTGTTTAACTTAAAAGTAAAATCAAAATAAGACAATTATTTTTCAAATTAATCAATAAACACTTCCCAAAAAAACTCAGAATTAAACAAACTTTTCAATTAGAATTCAGTCAAATTAAGTTTTAGCTGTATCACTAATTTTTGAAAATTACATAAAAAACAAAACATCAGAAAACTAAATACCGAATAACATCATTAATAAGAAATGTAACTGTAGGGACAAAAACAAATGCTCATTTTACGGACTTTGTAATACAGAAGACGTTATATACAAAGCAGAGGCACGTGAAATAAATGGTCAAAAAAAAAATTTAAGATTGAAAAGAGAGAGTCTTAAAAGAGATGAAACAATAATAAATTTACATTTAAACTGGAACACATGAAATATTGTATCAAATTGGCTAGCCAAGTATGGAAATTAAAATTGAAATATGGAAAAGACCCAGACATATTTGAAGAATAGAAAAAATAGCCAAACCATACAAAAATGGTAAAGTATGCAAATTAAGCCAGGAGGAAAAAATTAGCTATTATGTTGTTCCCAGAAAGAAAAAAATTACTAGATGAAAGATCAGAAATTATGTCCAAAGGTAATCATACGGATAAATAATTACTAGGATTATACAAATATGGATGAAAGTGTTGTATGAACCTTAAAATCTTCTCCATAATTTTGAAACAAATTTCGGTTGTTTGAAAATTTCAATAGCGCGTTCGTAAAAAAATCCCTGTTTGAGCGTTTGAAGAAACGGTAACATCAGTTATTGCAAATCGCCTGAAGATACCGAAATGTTGAAGCAAAGGTTGCGGAAATAACTCATTTCCAAATAAAAAAATATTCAAAAGTTCTACAATATAAATGTATTGAACACTTTTTAATACAACTATATAACTATATTCGGATCTAATTTAATTATAATAAAAAACTAATTAATTAATATATATATTTACACACACACGCAGTCATATATATATATATATATATATATATATATATATATATATATATATATACTGCTGACATGAGGGCGTATTTAAACTATTTATATTATTAGGATTATTGTTCTCATATTTACTGTCATGTTTATGACGTTTCGGCAATTGTACGCTCCGGCCTTCTTCAGAGGCTTAGAATTTCAAACCGTGCCCTTTTTTACGACCACTGGAGTATATCATTCTCATTCCATGTGAGATGCCACCTCTTGTAGCTATGTAGTTAACTCTTTTTAACTTACCTCTCTAAGTTATTTGTTCACCACTGCTGTAGCCTAGTATTGAACTCACAACTGTCTGGGTCAAGTTACTGGAAATAACCAACGTTAGTATCCACTGTGCCATGTGAGCTTGAGGACAACACCATGTGAATTTATCACAGATGTCCCCCATCCAATACAAACAGATGGTGAGCCTGGGTGTGATGTGTCTGTTCACCAAGGTACCCACGGCGAAGGCACTATCGGTAGTTTAGACTCTAGGAGAAGGTACCAATATTCTACTAGATAACCTGATGAAAATGCTGACTTTCTGCACACAAACAACACATTTTATAGTGGGTTCAGACATATAACAACAGGATGAAGCCTGTCGATATTCGCACATGAAATAAGAGAGATATACCCTTAGTAATAAAGAGTTCAGATTCAAATTCCTAGAAGTAGGAAGAAACTTCGAAAACATGACAGTAAAAATGAAGAATAAGGACAATACTCAAACAATGTATTTAACAGCCATTTCTTTTTTGAAGACCATCTCATAACCGTTGAGCAGAGCGGCCATAAATCCGCAGATTAATTCGCACACCAGTTTTACTCCTACATGCATTTTTACATATAGAACATACATAAGGGAGTTTTGTTAGTTCATTCCGGATTATAAGTTTATCTATGCTGGGTGATTTAATGTGTAGCAGAACAATTATGTTTGGTGTAAATGACTGCTACTTGATGCTAAATTTAAGCCTAAGGCACTTTTAAAAATTTTGACATGAAAACGATATATAGTCCATGACCCAGAAAATTATATTAGGACACAAGAATATATATATATATATATAACATCCACAAGAATATATATATATATATTGTTAAACTGTGATAATGTTTAGATTGTTGCTTTTCCAGTAACATTAATAATAAAAGGTACTTTAGCAAGCAGGTTTTTTTATTGTAAAGTGCACGATATTGAGAAAGAAACCCAGTCCCGATGAGTGAAGACATCATAACGCTGTCCATACTTCGAAATCGGTATGAACCAGCTCAGTTAAAGGGACAAATCCTTTCCACAAAATCTCTCCCTCCCCCCCCCCTCTCTCTCTCTGTCTCTGTATATATATATATATATATATATATACACACACAGATATATATATATATATATATATATATATATATATATATATACTGCTTTTAATGTTATATTTACATATTTATTGGATACACGTTTTTTAAATATTTCGGTTTTTTAAACGGTAAAAATTACATCTACATGTCTGTGAATTCGAGCGCCTTAATTAAGAAAATATGTCCTGTACAGAAAAAACTACCAAATATCCCAGAGTGCTTTAGCCAGCTCAAACTCGGAAAGCTTTCTCAGCCCAGCAAAATATATATATATTACAAGAAAGTGGAAGAAAACTTAGATTAAAACCCACTGTTCAAGCATTTACTTTTATAAAGAGTGCTCGATAAGAAGAAAAGAATTGTTATGAAACATGAATTTTTTGTGTAGTGATATTATGCTTTTATAAACAATTGTAATAAGAAAATTACAATGCAATATATATATATATATATATATATATATATATGCGGTGTATACACGTGTAATATATCGTATAACATATATACCTGGTGAATACACGCGCCATATATATATATATATATATATATATATATATATATTTTTTTTTTAGTCATTTCACCCCGGGCAAGGCGTAAATGCCACTGATGTGCGGGGGGCTACATAACAAAGAAAATTAATTAGAAGAGGGAGAAGAGGATTACAAGCAATAGAAAGATGAAAATGCAGGTGTGATGACAGTTGCAAGGGGAGAGAGAAAGGGAAGGATATACGGGGTGGGGGAAGGGCTAGAGTCAAGTGGTTAGTAGATGAGTATTGACATTGCATTTAAATTTCTGGTGGTTGTACCCGTCAGGAAAGCAAGAATATGGGAGCGAGTTCGACAGGTGGGAAGTGCGAGAGAAGAAGCTGCAGGAGTATAATTGTTGTCTGCATTTGGCTAACCTAACTGTGAATGGGTGTGACCCAGTTTCCATTCTGGTTGCACTGGTAAACACCTGTTGAGGAGGCACCAGTGACTTAAGTTCATCTGAGCAGAAGCCATGAAAGTACATATAGAACAAACAAAGGGAGGCCACATCTCGTCGGTGGGGAAGTGGCTGTAGTCAAGCCGCCAAGTCAGCACCTATCACGTTACTAACTCTCCTTTGGAACCTGTTGAGAACACTGAGGTGAGCGGCAGGGGCGCCTGACCATAAATGGCAGCAGTACTCCATGCAGGGTCGAATGGTAGACTTGTATATATGCAGGATGGATTCAGGCGGAAAAAAACGTCACACAGTGACCCAAACTTCTTAGCAGTGGATTTAGCTATGGATGCGATGTAGCGGTTCCAATTGAGATCAGAAAAGAGGGTAAGGCCGAGGAGGCGCAGTGTATTGCACTCAGGGAGAATCGCTTGGTCCATGCTTATGGGAGGCAGGGGAGGTAGCCTGTGATGGTTGAGAGACAACAGCTTGGTCTTGGACGCATTGAAGTTGACAAGCCACTTCTTACCCCAGCGAGACTATCTGTCCGCCATGCCAGGTTTCTTACTGAAGCGGGAGTATATTGTCGTGTCATCTGCGTAGATGCCTACTTGGGACTTGATCTCATCTGGGAAGTCATTGATGAAAATAAGGATAGAGACCTGGGGGACACCGGCATTTGTGCTGTAGGATGAAGAGGCATGCCCATTCAAAACGACCTTCATTTTGAGGTTGTTTAAAAAAGACTGGATTAGGTCAAGCAGGCTTCCGGTAATGCCGTAACCCTGTAGCTTGCAAAGGAGGCCAGAGTGCCAAACCCTGTCAAAAGCCTTGGAGATGTCCAGAGCAACTGTACGAGCCTCGCCTGACTCATTGAGGGTCTGGAACATGTACTCCATAAAGGTTGTTAGCATATCGGCAGTGGACCTGGCAAAGCGGAAGCCATATTGCCTGTCAGAGAAGAGTTTGTGGGCAGTAAAATGTTGAACTATTTCAGCATTGATTATGGCCTCGAACACTTTCCCAAATATCGGTAGAAGACTGATAGGGCGACAGTTAGATGGATCTGAGGGTTCACCACAATTCTTAAAAACAGGAACGACTGAAGAGAACTTCTAGCATGCAGGAAAACAGGAAGCAGAAAGGCAGTAGTTAAACAGTTTAAAGAGGACAGGGGAGAGTTCAGGGGCACACCTCTTAACAACTATCACCGGGATTCCGTCGTCAGCGCTCGCCTTGTGGGGGTCAAGTTTTGAAATTACTCGGGATACTACCTTCGGTGTGATATGTACGTCGTGCAGTTTGGCCTCAGTTCTAACGGGGAAGTCGGGTGAGCATATTCCAGATGAGTCAAACGTGGAGTTGGATGAGAATATGCTGGCAAAGTACTCAGCTTTGTCCGCAGATGATATGAGAACCTCAAATTCATGGATTAATGAAGGTATAGAGGATTTGCAGTTGTTAAGCATCCGTTTGCATATCCGCCAGTAGTCCTTGGAGCCGAATTTGCGGTCAGCTATGCGCTGTTGCATTCTCTCAGCGAACAAGCGTTTGGCGTCATTCAGGATTCTCTTGCACTTATTGCGAGCAGACGTGAATAGGCGCCTATTGTGATAAGATGACTGGCTCCTGAATAGTCGGAAGTAATGGTTTCTGTGGGCAATGGCGGCCGAACAGCTCAGGAGAGAACCACGGAGTGGAATGAGGTTTTAGGCAATACTTCCTGGTGTGTATGAAGGCATCAATGCACAGTCATCATCTGGGAGATCGAACACTTTTCCCCAAGGGACGTCGCAGTGGAAATTGCGAAATGCATCCCAGTCAGCTTTTTGGTAGCGGTAGGAGGTCCTATAGGTAGGAGGCTCCTGAAAGGAGTGAGAGTGAAAAGAAATACTGAGAGAGACAACAGCATGGTCGGAGTTGCCGAGTGGACAAAGCTGCGTGACTTGACAGGCGTCAGGGGCAGAGGTAAAACATGTATCTAGTAGTGAGGAATGTCCGGAGGGAGTGTTTGCAAAGCGAGTGGGGAAGTCCACCACCTGCCTAAGGGATTGGGAAATAGCAAAGTTCATGGCGTGGACACCCGCTAGATCAGTAACAGAGTCTTTAAGCCACTCAGAGTGATGGGCGTTGAGATCTCCGAATACAAATATGTGAGTGAATGGGTGGCAGGAAATAACCTTATCAATGTTGTCAGCAATGCTATCTAGAAGGGAGCAGTCAGGAGAGGAGGGAGAACGGTACAGAAAGAATAAGTAACTAACCAAACTGAGGAGAGACAGACGGAGACATACATACTGGTGGGCAGCATATTCAAGTGAAGTCACCCTATCTATGGGGAGGTGTTCGCTGACGTAGATCCCCAGCCCATGCATGTGGACAGTGGAATCCTTCCTTAAGAGGAGGAGATAGCCAGGAATGGAGAGGTCAGAGGAGAGAATAGAAGAGTTGAGGTTAGTCTCGCAAAGCGCTAGGATGTCCGGGGACTTTTCATGAAGGAAAGCTTCTACGCTAGGAAAGTTAGTACGAATGCCCCGGATATTATTGAAGGAAAGTTTAAGGGCTTTAGGTGGTTTGATTTGATCTGGTTTAGGGTTGTTTCTGCTTTTGTTTGTCATAAATTTTGTTTATAGTGAGGGAGCTAGAGTAGAGGATACAGGCTGTCATTATCCACGATCTGTGCTGGGAGGGAAACTGGCTAGAGCTGCAACAAGGTGTGGCCTCAGGGTTGCCCACCGAAAGCGCTTGCAGGGACACCTATCCATGCGCGACATGGCACTATAAGAACCCCGATATTATACAACTGTTGATCAGAGCAGCCGCTCTTGACGCTATGCAATAGTTAGGGCTCCTAACTACCAGCCGGAAGCAGCAACCAGGAAACTGCCAACCCGGTACCCTCACAATGATGAGCCGTTGCCACCAACTAGACAGATCACGGGAAAATTACGGAAGCACCAATACTAAGGTCAGAAGTGAAAGAAGAGAAAGCCGGAGACCACGTCCTAAACACGGAAAAGGGGCAAGCCTCTACCCCTGTTCAATAGACGAGGGGGGGTGTCAACCGGGCGATAGTTTGGGCTATCTACTCCAATTTAAAAAAAATGAAAAAAAAGTTAGGGGTGACGAGTTAACTAAGAGAAAAAAAAAACTAAAAAAAAAAACAAGCCAAGAAAATTATTACAGAAAGAACGGATGAAGAAGAGAGAGGGGAAAAAAAAACAAAAAATAAAAATAAAAATAAAAGCGATAATATTTTCACTCTGTCTTTTTTCTAGAAAAATAAATGTTTATATAATTGCGATTTGTGCAGAGACTTATGGTCAGAATTTGAATACAAGTTCTGGCCATGTACGAAAATTAAAGATTTCACTTGGTTTGTGTGGGGTTAGCTGCCCTTAACTTTGGCATCGCTAGGAAAATAAATAGAAGAACCTCAAGACAATATATTAGACGCTAAAATTTCCAACTCTCTCAGCCGTGCGCCGATAGTTTCGGGAGTAGGCACGTCGGCTGCACTGAAATTGTTCGAGTTTTCATCTTGGCTAGAAGCAAGTGGATATCTAGACATTCTGAAAAGCTTTGATGCATCGAAGTAGGCTTTTATGTAGCTGACTTATGTATATAATTCTGTATTTTGGAGGAAATTATGTTTTGTACAGATAGCGTTCAACACGACTAAATAGGAACTATGCTATAAGTCAATTTACAACATTTTATATATTGTTTTCGTTGTGCGTTATTTGGTCGACAGCCCATTATAGTAGAGACAGTTGGGCACTGTCTGTCTGTGAAGAAAAAAAAGGCCACCATGAGGTAATTTGTACCGCCAGAAATTTATAAAAGGCAAGTTGTACTGCTAAGTATTCGCACCAGAAGTTCAAATACGAACATTTGAGAGTGCTTCTCTGTTAATCTAAGGACAGAACAAAGGATTTTGTAAGACTGCGATAATATATCTAGTTAAACCTCATTGGTTTGGGGGTGATCACTATTGATGGTGATGTTATGCATCTATTCTTCTTCCCACAGATCCTCAGATTAAACACAGGTGCCTACATCAAGTGGCTTGAAAAGGTAGCGCGGTCCTGGTTGAAGAGGTGAAAGCTGAAATACCTTGTGTATAGCAACATAAAAGATTTAGAGCCCGAGGAAACTTATAAATGCCTAAGTGTAAATGAGAGAGAAAAATTCACCATAAAAATGAAAGAAATAGTGCGTAAAGAGTACTATAGAAGGCTACGACTGATATTAAAAGCTGAACTGAATTCTCAGAACAGAATTATGGTCATTAATAACCTTGCCATCCCAATGGTCCAATATAGTTTCAACATCTTGAACTGGACTCTAAAGGACATCAGACGAATGGATTCTAAAACAAGAAAGCTTCTTTCTAAGCATAAGATGCATCATCCAATGGCTGATGTAGACCGTCTACACATACCCTGTAAAGTTCTTATTCAGCTAGAAATGTAATACAAGACAACAACTATTGGCTTACTAACATACATAGAAACAACAAAGGACTGGATGATACAATTAGTCAAACATGAAAACAGAAAGAAAAATATTCAATAATGAAAGAAGGCAGTAAATACAAGCAAGAGTTACATTTAGTAGATTCTCTAGAAAAGCAAAACGGAAGCCAGGAACCAACTATTGCGGCAAAAAATATGAAAAAGAAAGCCAAGGATAAAGATCTTGAACAGATGAAACAACGCTGGCAAGACAAACCTCTGCATGGCCAATATTCAGAACGTGCCAATAAATCCAATGTTGATAAAATTTATACTCATCGATGGTTACGTGCATCTGGATTAAAGTCTGAGACTGAAGGCTTTATTCTTGCAGCGCAAGACCAATGTCTGTTCACTAGGAACTTTCATGCAAATATTATACATAATAATGTGGATCCAAAATACCAAGAAACAATAGACCATCTAATCTCAAGATGTTCTGTACTTGCCCCAAATGAATATAAAATTCGTTACGAGAGAGTGAGGAAATATTTACAATGGACAATGTGCAAACACTTTGAAAAATATGTAAACAGAGACTGATATGAACATCACCAAGCACCGGTTACAGAAATGGGCCGGATATTATTGTTAAAAACCAGAAAGAAGAAAATTGCCTATTAATTGATATGGCTTGTCCAGCGGATTGGAACATAGCAATCAAGTAATTTAAAAACTGTCAAAATATAAATACCTGAAAATTGAAATAGAAAAAATGTGAAAATTGAAAACAAAAATAGTGCCAATGATAGTAGGTGCACTCGGAATGATAAAAAATTGAACAAAACAGCACATTGAATGAATTCCTGAAGGACCCATCTTAAAAGATATACAAAAAATTGTCTTGTTAAGTACAGCCTACACACTAAGGAGAACCGTGTCTATGTAATGCTAGGGATGATAGCGGAAAGAGAAAAAAACATGAAATGGAGCTATAACAACGCACCACGCCCTGCCTTAGGTCTTCCCGCAGACTTGGTTGGTAGTGCGACCATAGCAGAAATCAAAATATGATGAAAAATGACAGCATAATAATAATAAAATAATAAGGAATACTAAAGGAATAGAGACAAAATACAACTATAATTGATAAAATTACAAAAACACAAAATAATAATTCATAAAACCTTTTAAAAATATGCCCTATTACACTAAAAAAAATACTATTATATTAAAATGTAAATAAAAATAAAAAATATGAAAATTATAATACTAAAAAATAATAGTAAAATACACATGATAGCAATAATGATATATATATATATATATATATATATATATATATATATATTACAAATATTAAAGAAACTGGTTATAAACAACCGACACATTGAAATTGTTTGTTTGAACATTATTTTTCATCGATCCTCGTATTTAAGTAGATATTTTGTTTATAATCAAACTGTATCATATATTTATTTCTACCAGCCTGGTTATTTCGTTTAGACTGATCGTCATCCGTCGTCGGGAAGTCTAAAACGCGCCAGATCACTTAGTGGTTTCCCCTATGTGGATAGGGATCGCAGGTTCGAAACCTGCCGAATGAGACTCATTTTCGTTACAAAACTGTATCGTAAATAAACAAGTAAAAGATTTGCTGTTTTTTTTTCTTTTGTTAGTCATGTTATATATATATATATATATATACATATATATATATATATATATATATATATATATATATATATATATATATAACAACATTATAAATTAATATAAATTAAATATTCTATATATAATTATACCATAGAATAGAATACTATGGGTAAATATACGATGAAATGAATGTACTATATATAACAATATTCAAAATAAATATATATTATATATAGCTTTATTAAAATTATACAACAAATAAAATAGATCTTTTTTTATAAATAGTTACGGAATTACTGTGTTGATAGGGTGTACACAGTGCTACATAAATTTCGGAGTAATACTGATTATGAAAACTAAATTTCCACTCATAGTTCATGTGTTCTTTGAAGTATTCTTTGTAATTTTATCAACAGTTCTTTCGTAAACGTATTCTTCTCATGGTGTTGTAGCAAATGTCTGTACTGCATTCGGTTCACAGAGTAGAGGTGGTGGAGCTTGTTACATATTTCATGTACTTATGAGTGGCACCACGTAAATTTTAATTTTGAGTACTTCTTTTTTAACTTCATAAGTTTTTATATATTGTCCCGAAAGAGAGCAACCAGCAATGCACAAAAATGCAAATGAACCAGAGATTTTAAAAACTGAAGTGGAATCGACATTAGCTAATTTGGACAGATACCGGAAGACGTAAGCAGATGAATTTTAATAGCAATCCCACAGAAGCCAAGTCCAAAGTAATGTAAACTCCACTTAACAGTTCGTATAATGAGTCACATAACAAAACTCATCGTGCAGATTCTGCTGAACAGAACTCGCAGCAGAATCGGCCCGTATATAGGACAAGAGCAGTGTAGTTTCAATTAAGATACCGGAACAAGGAATGTAATATTCATGCTCAGAATGCTATCTAAAATAGCAATACAAATGCATAAGGAGCTTTATTTGTGCTTCATAGACTGCGTGAAGACGTTTGATAAAGTACGCCAGAAAGACTTTTTAGATATGCTCGAAAACCTTAACATTTTCGAAAAGGACATTAAATAAAAAATACATGCTGGCAGCAAACCCCTTGCCTACGGATAAGAAGTGAATTCAACAGGTATACAAAAATAGAAAAGGGCGTAGGATGTGTTCTCTCACCTGATCTGTTCAACTTGTACAGCAAAACAATCCTAAGAGAAATAAAATCCTTACCAGGATTCGTCATTGGCTGCCACAATCTCAACAATACGCGGAGGACACAATTCTAATAGCAGACACGGAAAAGAAAATGCAGTACCTCCTACAGAAGGTAGCAAGAGAAAACGAGAAGAAAGGACTGCGCATAAACATCAACAAAACTGAATGTATAGTCATCAGCAAAAAGTAGAACCCAAAAGGCAAACTACAAGACGGAGAAACGATACCTGAGAAGCGTGCTGACAGAAAATGAAAAGTGTGACATTGAGATCCGAACAGGCATTGGCGTGGCAAAGGACGCATTTCAAAAGCTAACCAGATTACTGAGACACTGGAAGATCTCACTGGAAACAAAGAAAAGAGTGCTGGATTGCTATGTGATACCTGTCCTTCTGTATGGAAGTAAATGTCTCATTAAGGATTAAGAAAAAGCTTGAGGTAGCAGAAATGTGGTTTTAAAGAAGGATGCTGAGGATACCATGGACTGAGAACGTGAGCAATGAGGTGTTAAAGAGGATGCAAACGAGAAGGAAAATCATACTTAACACCAGGAAGAGACAGTTGAGGTTTCCGGGGCATTTAATAAAGAAGGAAGGCCTGGAGAATTTAATACTCACAGGATGGATTGAAGAAAACAGAAACAGGGAATAGCATATTTGACAGGCCTGAGCAAATGGATGGCGAAGCGGGGTTTAAGATAGATACCAAGAGGAAAAATACTGAGAATGACAAAGAACAGGATCAAGTGGAAGCCCATGATTGCCTATGTCCTGAAGGGAAGCGACACAAGAAGAAGAAGAAGAAGAAGAAGAAGAAAAAGAAGAAGAAGAAAAGAAGAAGAATAGCGTTAAGAACATTGATAAATACATATGACAACATTACAATGTGATATCAAATCAACACATGTCCAACATGCAAAAGAAGAGTAACTGTACTATAAATAATAGTAACTGAAGAAAAAATAAAACTTGCCCACTAAACGACCAATGCATGACTGAAAATATAATTTACAGAGCTAGTATTCATTCGGATGGCGATGTTAAATTTTATTTTGACTCACTTGAAAATCAATGGAAATATCGTTACTACAATTATCAAAGTATTTTAAGCAACAGTAAATACATTAAAAGTATGGCCTTCTCAAAATATTTCTAGCAATTAAACAACAACAAAAACCTAATTATTACCTACCTTCTCATCGAAAAAAAAAACAGATTTTATAATGGAAAAGGAAATAGATGTAATTTATGCTTTTTTGAAAAACTTTGATCTTAAAACACTTAAATAACCCTTATTTACTAAACAAAAGAAGTGAATTGATGATTACATGCATAGATATAAATATCTGCTCAAATGACCTGAATTTAAAAAAATTCTATGTAAACCATTTTCGTTATTATTATTATTATTATTATTATTATTATTATTATTATTATTATTATTAATTTCTTTTGTTTTCCCCTAAAATAAAAATAAGTAATCCCCCTTGACCCTTAGGCACAAAGCATCTACACTTTTTCCTAAATATATTCTACGTAATAACTTAACTTTTGAGATTTTACTTTCCAAATTCATGTACAAGTTTTAGTACAAATTAAATTATATAACTAAATAATTAAAAAATAGCATCGCATAATATGTAACCACCAAACCAAAACTTAAAATATCAGAGCGTTCAGTCCATAACATGCACCTGGTCCGGTGCATGAAACTCCGCATCGTTCTGTAAACTCCGGATATTATGTCTATTTATTAATATATTTAAACAACATTTTTAATGGATACTTGTATTTGAGTAGATAGTGTTTTTTTCTGTTTGTTTTTAGGGTTTTTTTTCTGATTAAACTGTAGATCGGCCTGAATAATTAAGAATTCCTGTTAGGAAAATACGTATCCTTACGTCAAAATTCGAACTTGCGTGTCCTAGGGTGAACCGTCAATTGATCTAATGTGTCTTAGGCCGCTCGACTATTCAGGATTTGCAGCTTGACAAATCTTTAACCACACAATTTCCTGATTTATTTATATCTGCTTTGTTTTCGTATCGTTATGCAAACAAATGTAAAGAAAAGAAATTCATTTTAGGGATTTTTACGAAATAAATTAACTTCTGCATATTTTCCATTTATTCGTTTAAGCATTAATTTGAATGG
Organism: Ascarosepion bandense; assembly: GCA_037127315.1. Lineage (NCBI taxonomy): Eukaryota > Metazoa > Mollusca > Cephalopoda > Sepiida > Sepiidae > Ascarosepion > Ascarosepion bandense. The sequence continues at coordinate 1,241,354 of JBBBDQ010000187.1, forward strand.
ATACTTGTATTTGAGTGGATATTAAGAATACTTAACCACACTAGTTTAACATATCGTTTAGAGATTTCAGAGGAATAAGTGAAATATTTAATAATCTGAAGGCAATTAAAATAAATCAATGCGAAAAACTGAAAAATTGCTTTAGGTTTTGTTTTTCAAGTGTCATATCCGAGGGTTACTGCAAACAAAATCTTCGGAAGACTTTCATACTAAACGATATACTTTCACCGATTCCAATCATTACACGACTTTCAAATCTCTCTCTCTCTCTCTCTCTCTCTCTCTCTCTCTTTTATTCTCTCTGTTTTTCTTTCTTAATAATCCTTTCTTTTAATTAGCTCACCCAGAGGTTGCTTTCACCCACTTTCTTCTTGTTTATTAATAGAACATTTTTTCACAGATTGAACGCAATCCATACCTCATCACTTGACTGTTTGTATACTATTCTTAAAAACAATAACAAAATAGAAACATTCTTACTTTTATGAACTGAATCACATCGTTAATTCACTCATCTGTATCTGACGACGACATTCCACCAGATTCTTTCCTATCTATTTACTTTAGAACGCGGCTACTCCATGAATAATGAGTGTCAAAGTGCAGAAATGCGTTGGTTAAACGCGTCTGCTCAGCTGCTGGTAATGAGTTCATAACTTGGGTCGTTGAGTGAAAACAATATTTTTAAAATGCCATCACCCTCCAGGAGGAAGGTGATCATATCTCTCCAGAGATACCTTTTCATTATTATCTCTGAATTGCCGTGACGCTTTGGCGGAAAACAAAAACCAAGATTTTTTTTTATTATTGAATTCTAAAACATTTAGAATTCCTATTTGTCATCTTACTCGACTGGCTCCCACACCGGTCTCTCAGTAACAGAGGACCTAGCCTATCATCTTGTTTAATCCATAGGTGGCAGAATAGAGGAAAAGTGATTCTTCTAGTTCAAAGAGAAATAATGCAAAATAAACGAAAGAAATTTTCACTGAACGTCAAGTGGTCTCAGCGATTCTACATTCTTAATCGATACCCGTTAAACTACCTATACAGGATTAAATACGGGCTCATTGGGCTACTGGCGACATGAATAACGTAAACCCTTACCAGAGAATGATACCAACTAAACACTTACGTAAGAATCTGTGGAGCCCATATGCTTTCCAAAGAATGGCTGGTCTAGTAATATGCATCGTTTTAATGACAACACGATTTATTGCCATTCCCTTCTGCCAGATTTCACCTACTATCTATGAAATAAATTGTGCAGGTCAAAAAGTATGCTTGCTCAACGTTTGCAGCTAATGATAATCTTGCGTGCAAAACCTGTGGCGTATAATATAAGACAATCACTGACGTCATGTCAATGGCAAGAAAATCAACAATAAAATCATTGAAGGGGTCGTACTCGGATATCAGTTGAATTTTCGCAATTAATCTGATAAACCTGAAGGCAATTAAAAAAATCAATACGGAAAATTGAATAATTCCTTTAGGTATGGTTTTGTTTTGTTTTTCGAGTGGCATAGCCGAGGGCTACTGTAAATTAAATTTTTGAAAATTTTCATTCTAAAAGATATACATTCACTGATTCCAATCATTAAAAGTCTTTCAAACCTCACACACCTCCTCGCTCTCTCTCCCTCGTTCTCTTTGCATCTCTCACTCTCTTAATAATCCTAACAATGATTATTTTCATTCTGCCCAGATTTTACCTGTCATTGATATTTACAATAATATTCATCACGTACAAGGTGCAAGATCCACACGAGGTACATTGTACAGAGGTGGTGATACAGTTTATGAGTATATATGGGAAAATAGCGGTTAATACTAGACTTGAACATGTTCCGATTCCTGTGATCAGGAAAATATCGTCTTGGAAGTTAGTTGTACAAAGCAGCGGTTAGTAAGAAGTAGCTGCTCAATTGGAACTCATATGTTGCCAGTGGAATACGAAACGAAATGAGGGGGATTTGCGAAAAGGTGTGTGGAATGGCGGATGTTAGACATGAAGGTTAGGATTTAATGTAGTTTATCAGAAGAAATCCAAAAAATATAGCGCAGCGAGAAGATTCCAACTTTTCCTCTGTGGGAAAGAGTTTTTTAGGATGGGAAATTATATTTTTGGCGAGTCTTTTCTCAATACTAGAAAGTGAAGACTTATAAGTATATGGAAGCAGTACTCCGTTTTCGGATTTGCTATGTGGTTCAGTAGATATCGGCTCGGAATGAGAAACCGGCGAGCCGATTTCGAATTCCAGTTGAATCCATTGTATTCACTTACGCACAAATACCCTTGGGTAAAGATGTTAATCCGTCTCTTCCTTCCAGTTATGGGTTAAATAGCAGGACAGATTGGGTTCTATAGCTTTGGCACTTAACTGACTGACTCCGTTTTCAATATGATCTGACTCTTGTAAAGGTAGGCAATGAAGTCAGATATTGACTAGAGCATTAAAGGGGCCAACCATTTTTTTAGCAACAGCTCGCATGTATGAATTCCACTTATGATCAGGGTTGAGTTCAAGTCCCAACTGAGAGTCAGTTAAGTGCCATACGTGATACACGCTTGGGCGATCATGTCTCGAAAGAGACATGACTGACTGGGCAGAAGATTATCCCGCAGTAGGTTGCCATTGCTTTCTACGGTAGACTGGTTGCCAACCAAGGCTATAGAACCCAATCTTTCCTGTTATTTAACCCATAACTGGAAGGAAAAGATGGATTAATACCTTTCCCAAGGGTATTTGCGCATAAGTGAATCCAATGGATTCAACTGGAATTCGAACTCGGCTCCCCGGTTTCTCGTTCCGAGCCGATATCCACTGTACCACAACGCACACCCATCCAACTGAGAGAGGCTTTCGTATAATCAAGACTGGAAAGCGAAGACTGGGCATCTCCTGCTGATATATGTTAGCTGTGCTCCTTTTTCGGTCTGATCAGGCTTTTTGAAAGGTAGAGGATAGCAGGAGGAGTCAAGTACTTACTGCAGCGGTACAAGAAGCCGACCATTTATCAAGTATCTTTAGCTATGGATAGTACGTACGAGATTTACTCGAGATCGCTGCAATAATTTGGTGTTCTCTGCAAAGAAAATAGTAATTTTTTGGTGTTGTTTTCCATAATGATATTTTCGACAAGATTAACCGGTGTTGATGTGAAAGGAGTTATTTAATGAATATATTTTGAAAGTGTTATTATGTGACTTATTTTGTACAACGTTTGTGTTCAGTGGATGTTATGCTTAGTGTGTGCTAGTGAATGTGGGTGTTTGTGTGTGTGAGACAAAAATAAAACGGGTGTGGTCTGACTTATACGAAACGGGACGCGGTGTGAGATTAGAGTCGATAGTGGCGGGGATGCTGGCACGTGTAGGTAGCGATGGTGTAGGAAATGGTGAATATGATGGTGGTGATGTCGATGGCGGGAGGTCAGGGCTGCATTTTTTTTTCAGAATAACCTATAAAGGAGCAAAACAGCCCGTGAGAAGAGAAATAGAAAAGGAGGATATGGTATCGTTGGGGCGAGAAGATCTACGCGGAAAATATCCAGAATAAGAGAAAAATTAAATGACGGTTTGAGAGATAATTGAAACCGAAGAACATGGTGAATGAATGAAATATATGCTTAAAACAACAACAAGGAAATCAATGATAATATTAATGAGGAGAGGGAATAGAAAGAACAAGTGAAAAGAAGGTGAAGGGGATTAACATGATCGGAGTGACAAAAAGGAGAAGAAGTAGAAGAAAAAGAAGAAGATAAAAAAAAGGAGACGAAGAAGTAGGAGCAGAAAAAGAAGAAACCAAACAAAAATATCAATTTTTAAAACCTTTCGAAGGATTTATTTTTTCGGTTTTTACGATTTATCAAATGTGGGTTAATTATGCTAAAACATATTTCGTATTGTAAAAATGATTCCCTTTTTAGAGTGAAAACAGCTTGAATTTATTTATTTATTTATTTATTTATTTTTTGTAAGAATAACATTTATTTTCCTTGCTACAAGTCAAACTATTTAAACCACTTTTGGGAGAGGGGATAAATTTGCATTTTTTCGAGGTTATTTGCATGTAAATGAATGCAGCTAACCCGTCTCGAGTTCGAACTCGGCTCTCTGATTTCTATTTCCGAAATTACATTAACTGTACATTCTTTCTTAGTCAGTTAAATGCCATACGTGATACACGCTTTGGGCAATCATCTCACGAAAGAGACATGACTGACTGGGCAATAGATTATCCAGCAGTAGGTTGCCATTGCATTCTGCGGTAGACTAGTTGCCAGCAAAGGCTATAGAACCCAATCTATTCTATTATTTAATCCATAACTGGAGGGAAGAGACGGATTAATACCTTTTCCAAAGGTATTTGTGCGTAAATGATTGCAAGGAATTTAACTAGAATTCGAACTCTGCACCTCGATCTCTCGTTCCGAGTCGATAGCCTCTGCACTACAAAATCTTAATACAGAACAGAAACATAAATGAGCACAGAAAACGCGGAATAAAATCAAATCTAACAAAATCAAAAAGCGAAGATAAAAGCAAGGGAAAAAAGGAAGGTTTTTCGGTATAATATAATGGCGAACGCTAGACTTGTGAACATGTGCAGGTCGAGAAATGGATGTCGGCACCGAAGTTAGAATAAGTGAACAGTGTTCAAATTCTGGATTTGTCTGTTTTGTCTTTGCAAAAAATACTCTTCCCAGACCCACGTCTGGGCCAAACAGCTGGTAGGCAAGTTTTCTAGTCTTTGGTGACAACCAGTCTAAGAGAAGGGCTACAATGACTTGAAGGCAGCGGAAACCATTCCCTATCATTCCCAAGAAGTATGGAACCCTCCCGTTCTTATTGTTACAGATTATGTTACACTTTCTATCTTACCATTTGGCTTTTTCTTATCTTTTCTTTCATTCTCGTCATTATTAACATTGCTTTCCTTATCGTGGTTTTAAGTATTTATTTTACGCCGTGAAAAGATATGGTATTTTAAAAAAGTGAATTCGATCCTAACTGTATAAGCCATTCTGGCGGCCTTCTGCAAGATTCAGTATAGCGTATTAGAAGAAATTATTACAAGCGGGAACGAGGTTAAAAAAGAAAAAAATAAAGGCAGCAGTAGAAGGAAAGTGAAAAATGCAAATAAAAAAAAAGACTAAAAAGGAATTAAAACAGGGTTGAACACGAAAGAATGAAGACCAAAAAAAGAAAGGGGTCGAGAAAAGAAAGAGAACGAGGAAAGAAAGAGAGTGTAAAAAAAGATAACGAAAAAACAAAGAAAACAAGAAAAGAACTAGAAAAAAGAAAAGAGAAAAAACGTAAAAGAAAAAAAAACATGCAAAGAAAGAGAACGAAAAAAGAAAGAAAACTAGAAGAGAAAGAGAATTAACAAAAATAAATGAAACAAAAACAAAAGGGAATAAAAAAGAGAACTAGAAAAAAAACAGAGTGGAAAAAATGCGAACGTGAAAGGAATGAAGAAAGAAAAAAGAATGAAAACGAAGAAAAGAAAGAGAAGAAAAAAGAAAGAGATCTAAAAAGAAAGTGAACGAGAAAAGAGAAAGAATGAAGAAAAAAAGGCAAATGAAAATAAGAAAGAGAAGAAAGAAGAAAAAGTGAAAAAAAAAACAATGTGCAACGTGAAAGAAAGATGTAGAATATGAAAACCGGCGAACGACGATGAAAAAAACAAGAAAAGAATAGTTAAGGCATTATTCTACTCATTATGACCCAAGGCAAAATACTTAGAGCACCTAGAGAGAATCAAAGTCCATGCAAATGAGTAAATATTACAATACATACTGTATACTACAATAAATATTCTCCAGAAGGGGTTCGCCAATATCATGAACTTATATCAAATTGCTTCATAAAGGTGAGTTTAGAAAGTTTGAAAATCTTTCAATGAGAAGAGCCATTAACATTTGGCCATATAAACAATGTATTTCCTATAGCTGGCAACGTTATATTACCAATTCGACCTCAGCTACCTGATTAAAGTCGGGCTGTCAAAAATAGAAAAGAAGAGGCTCCAAGCTCAAGCAGGATTCTGCACGTATTTGACACTTCTGCACCGTGGCAGTAAATTAGCAAATCATCTTGATATTGTGAAGTATTGCCGAGGCACCTTGGGATAGATATAATTATAATTTCTGTCTGAATATGTAGGATAAAGTGTTATTTAGACTATTTATATGTGGACTATTGTTATCATTTTGTCGTTGTTTTCAGGGTTTTGCCTTTGTGCAGTCCGAAAGACACATGGTGTATATTGATTCGGGTAACCCAGTGAATTCCGAATTGAACTCCTTATTTAATCTACTTAGGAAGACTGTTCTCATTCCACTGCACATGTCTAGAGAAAAGTTAGTTAAGTGTCATACGCTATACACGCTTCGGCGATCATGTCTCTTACGATCCATGACTGATTAGACAAAAGCTTTTTCCGCTTTGTCATTTCTTTCTGTGGTAGACTGGTTGTCAAACAAGGCTAGAGAATCCAATCTTATCTGCTATTTAAGCTGGAGAGAGTAGAGAAGGTGTTCATGCTTTTCCCACGGACATTTGCGCGGAAGTGAATGCGCGTAAGTGAATGCAACGAATTCGACTGGAATTTGAACACGGATTTCCTATTTCTCATTCCAAGCCGATATCTATTAAACCAAAAAAGCTGTAACAAGACACCGCATTGCTAACGGAGGGTTCTGGAAAATTATTTTTTTCACTTTCTCCTTCACTTGCTGACATGGCTAGCGTGTTGATTTAAGATCCCTAACTGGAGAAATGTTCTAGCTAGTACGAATAAACTTGATACTGTTATCAGTGAACATCCACCCATCTTTCGACCAAAAAAGTATTTCTTTCTTTTGGCTCTAGTTTTTGAGAACATTTTTTCTGCATATTTAACTTAGCAACGGAAACTTCAGTAGGAGTTTAGGCAAGAAATTTGTTAACGAGTAAAGAAGTAAAAGTTAGAATAATATTTGAGATTGTTTTCATTAAATGAGTGTCGGGCACAGAGATACGTCTCTTTCAATTTCATTATAGGGTTTCTCCGGTCTTTTAGCCGTAAACCATGACATAACTCGAATCAAAGAAGAAATATTTGCGGTAGTCTTAATTTTTCTACCAATAATTTCAATTTCAAAATGGCTCCTCTACCAGTTGTCAGGTCCCTTTACAAATACCACTAGTAACATGTAAACGAATAAAGCATGTACACCTGATCGATTTATCATCAACTAAACCCCTTCCCTTACGAGTTTTTTTCTTTTTTTAATCAGATCAGCACAAACAAGGCGGGATTGCCACTAGTGTGTAAGGGTTACAAAGAGAGAGGGGGGCAGTAAAATAACGAGTAAAGAAGTAAAAGTTAGAATAATATTTGAGATTGTTTTCATTAAATGAGTGTCGGGCACAGAGATACGTCTCTTTCAATTTCATTATAGGGTTTCTCCGGTCTTTTAGCCGTAAACCATGACATAACTCGAATCAAAGAAGAAATATTTGCGGTAGTCTTAATTTTTCTACCAATAATTTCAATTTCAAAATGGCTCCTCTACCAGTTGTCAGGTCCCTTTACAAATACCACTAGTAACATGTAAGCGAATAAAGCATGTACACCTGATCGATTTATCATCAACTAAACCCCTTCCCTTACGAGTTTTTTTCTTTTTTTAATCAGATCAGCACAAACAAGGCGGGATTGCCACTAGTGTGTAAGGGTTACAAAGAGAGAGGGGGGCAGTAAAATAACAAATAGCTTCAAATGACTGGAAGATGTTGGAACCTATGATTGGGATTATCCTGAAGGTTCATCACGCATAGAAAAAGTATATATTAAAAGTCTACACATTATAGAGTTTAAAGAATTTTAATTGATCCTACTATAGAAAAAAACAAATAATGTAGACACCAACTTACCAAATCATGTATTTTTTTTTATAATAGAAACTAACAGAAATAGTTTTCTGAAATATCTGGAAACTTTCGTTCATTATTTTCTCCAGTTTCAACCTGTGGTGTACAAAATAAAGCCTATTTATAGTCGATTAAGGTTAAATATAATTTAGTTGCTAAATATAATTTAGTTTTTAAATATGATTTTAAAATAGAATTTAGTTGTTAAATATAATTTGTTTGTTAAATATAATTTAGTTTTTAATCAAAATCACTGTTTTAAAAGGATACCTATATAAATCTTTTTCTTTTAGAAATAAATGTTCCTTGCGTATTTCGTCTTATGTAAAACCTGGAGACAATCTATTAAATAACATCAATCATAGGCAGTTAAACATTTCTTATACCGGAAAGTGAATTCGCCAGTTCGAGTCTAGATACTGATAGCGTCTTTTATATTCACTTTGATGTGTTTATTTCCACCAGAATTCATTTTTTCTTAACTCCACAAAAGATATGGATTCACTAGCAAGGCGGATAGTGCTCGCATACCCTGGATGGTACTCTTCTTCTTCTTCTTCTTCTTCTTCTTCTTCTTTTTCTTCTTCTTCTATGTACCTTCTTCTTTCAGGACATAGGCGATCATGACCTTCCACGTCTCCCTATCGCTGGAGGCTCTTAGAACGTTTTCTTCTGTCACACCACGCAAACCCCGTTCTGTCATCCACCTGCTCAGGCCCTTCAAATATGTTTATCCGCTGCTTTCCCCTGTGTCTTTTTTTTTTCTCTCTGACCTGTTAGTATCAGGTTCTTCAAGCCCTCCTTCCTTATTGCATGTCCCAGTAACATTAGCTCTCTTTTCCTGATGCTCAGTATGAATTTCCTTTTCGTTTCTATCCTTTTCAAAACCTCATCATTGCTCACATTCTCGGTCTATGATATCCGCAGCATCCTTCTGTAGAAGTACATTTCACTTGCTTCAAGTTTTTATGTCATCTTTGATGATATTGTTCAGCAGTCATTGCCATATTGAAGAACTGATATCGCGTAGCAATCGAGTACTCTTTTCTTTATTTTTAGTGAAAGTTTCCTGTCTCTTAATACGCTACTCAGGTTCTGGAACGCGTCCTTTTCCATGCCAATTCGCCTCCGGATCTCTCTGTCTCACTTTCCGTTTTCTGTTATAACACTTAACAGATATTTAAATTTTATACGGGCTTGATTCTTTTTTATTTATTACTTAAATTATTTTTTCGTCATGTTTTAAACGTTCTTTCTTTTTTTTTTTTTTGGTTTGTTCCTTAGGTTCTCCATTCTTTGCATAAATAACTTTCTTTACTTCCAAATTTCATTCTCTTCTTTTCTCTACATTTTTTACAATAATTTGTTTTCTTTCTTTCTTTTGTTTTATCGACTTTCCTTATTAAAAAATTGTTTTCTTTTTTCGCTTTGCTCTATTTTTTATACGAATTTCTTTCTGTATTTTTCAATACACTTCGCAATTTCTTCCTTTCTTATCCGTTTCTTTTTGTTTTCTCTATTTTGTTTTCGAAAAATATAATCCTTTCTTGGTCCTTGGTATGATGTAAACTGCATCCGGTAGTATGGCCTCTGACTAGGATGTCGTGAGGTGTATAGAACCACCTCTTAATTGCTGTTGTTCCCAGCTCCACCCTGACCCGGGGTGGTAATTCCTGTTAAAGGTCCCAGATATGGACAAATAGTTAACCAATAAATTGGGGTCAAAACACAACGAAAGTATAAAAATACACTTTTATACATATATATACATACAAATACACTTTTACAGGAAACATACATTTTTTGAAAGAAAAATATTGCCAACAATACATTTTTTAAGGAAAAAAATTATTACAATAACACCTTTTAGAAGGAAAAAAATATTGCTATAATACATTTTTGAAGGAAAAAATATTACCAGCAATACATTTTTGAATAAAAAACTAGATGACATATTTAGTTTTCTAAAATAAAAATATATAAATAAAATTTTCATCAAATTCTGACTAAATCAACCTTCTCACTATAACCGAACATTAAAACAATTATCTTTAAACCAGAACTTTTTTGCCTTTAATAACCCACAGAGGTTGATATGCCGTTAAACAAAACTCAAACTCAGACACAAATTATATTCCTTCCTTTATTTCTTTATGTTTTCTTCCTTTTCGTTTTCACTATGTTGCTTTCAAAAACTTTTTTCTTTCCTCTTATGTTACCTCATCTTAAATGTTCTCCAATTTTACTACATTTCTTTAGCCCCTAAATACTGAATGACCTCAGCTCTTCCTTCATTTTCTTGCATTTCCCACATTACGAACCACACCCTTTCTTATTGACTTACAACCAACCATTTTTTAAGCATTTTTTTTTCTTTTCCATTTCTTCTCAGTTCTGTAAATTTACCTAGGACTATCACCTATTCATGTCTGCCATTTTTTTCTGTATGTGTTCTACTGATACTGAGCTTGACTTTCACACCCTCTCAACCTCGTGTTCTTCTCTTTTCACTCCGACTCAAATTCACCGCCAGTCGGCACGAGCCGACAACATCTGTGCGCTCGATGTTTACGCCAATTATTAAAGACCGAAGCCCCAACATACCAGGCGACCTAGTTTCTGACGCGGAAAGAAAACTCTTGCCTCCCTGAAATTTCCCTCAGCCTTATCTCTGCTTATCAACAAGCGAAATTCTTCTGCTCTCCGAATCCGACAACAATGTATAAACATTACAGGAGGCAGCTGGATTTCAAGAGATCTGCAAATATGCAAACTCTCATCGACCTGGTCGCTGACACTGTTTAGTTACTGAGGACACTCACTGGTCAGATAGTTGGAAAGAGATGACGATGTCTATATACCAATGTTCGATTCACGAACTTATACCTATATTATTCCATTTAAGAAAATGCAAAAGTAGAAAGGACCAATTATTTCTACTTAACTCAAAATATATGAAATCACAAAGGTAATAGATCCCTTATTTTCGTTACGAAATTGAGGAAATTTATATTTAAATATTAATTTGAAAGTTAAAAATAGAAAGATACAAAAAAGATAAGATCGTTCAACTTCAATTATTGTATATCAATGTGAATTCAGAGCAATTTTTTCAAAGATTAATATGAGACGTAAGACAACTGAGATGTAGTTTAGCAGTAGAATACAAAGAATGCCATTAACTGAACATTTGAAATATGCGGAAGTTTTAAGCAAAATAAGACCGTAATTAAAAAAGATTACAATTAAATCTAAAATAAAATTTAAAATAAACTATTTACATAAGAAAACTAATACTTATCATCAAGAAGAGACAGCTGAGGTTTATTGAACATGTAATGAGAAAAGAGGTCTTGGATAATCTAATACTCACATGACGGATAGAGGGAAATAAAGTCAAGGTAAAGCAGATTGTAGATTGACGATAAGCATATTTATTAATATCTATAATATAGCTCTGTTCATACTACATTGAAATACAGGATAATTAGGAAAAAGTAGAGTTCAAAATGTAAATTAAAATTTCTGATACTAAAATCAATCTGGTACAGAAATTTAAATACCTCTAACAGAGTACGGAAATTGCGACACTGAGAACCGAAGGTGAACTGGCATGGCCGAGGATGCATTCCAAAAGCTGAATATAGTTTTAAAAGATCCGACAATTTCGTTCTAAACAAAGAGAGTATTGGATTGTTATAAAATGGCTGTTCTTCAATATGCTAGTGAATACTGGACAATCTCATCAAAGATTAAACTTGAAATAACCAAAATATAGTTCTACAGAAAGATACTGAAGGTACCATAGACGGAACACGCGAGCAATGATTCGGTTTTGGAGAGGATGGCACGAAAAGAAAACTGATACGTAACATCAGGAAAAGACAGCTGACGTTTTTGGAATATTTAATGAGGAAAAAGGGTTTAGAGAATCTGATGCTCACGAAACGGATAGATGGGAAGAGAGACAAGGGAAAGTAACGCACGACATACTTGAATGATATGAGCATATTGATGGTGGAGCGGGGATTGAGCGGAATAATAAGAAAAGTGTATTAAGAGCGACAAGAGATAGGGAGATGTGGAGAGCCATAATCGCCCACGTCCTGAGGTAACACGACACAAGAAGAAGATGTGCACATGTTAAAGAAAGTGCAACGTCACACTGTGCAACTCTAGTCAGTTGATGGAGGAAATATTTCAATCAGCAAAAGTTATCTGAAATAGCAATCTACACAAATAGTGATTGCAAACCAAGAACACAAAACAAATATTCTTGTTCTCAGAGGGAAAAGAATTACCTCTAAGAACGCTATCATAAAAGTCATTACATCCTCAAAGAGAAACCACTGCTGTAACAATGCTATTCTAAATATGTTCACTATCATTAATAAAATCATTAACTGTAACAAGGTTATTTAAAAAAATCTTTCATTTTCAGAGAAAATTATTGGCTGTAAAAAAGCTATGTTAAAAATTAATTTTCACCATATTAATTAAAACCATTACCTTTAACAATACAAACTAAAAATTATTTCATCAGGATAGAGAAAAGAATTAATTGTAACAATCCTATCTAAAACGTATGTTCATTATCACTCAGAAAAGTATTTTCATGTTCATAGACAAAACATTACTGGTAGCAACACTTTTTTAAAAACATTGCCGGTAACATCGATATTTTCATAAAGAAAAGCATAATGTGTAACAGCGCTATTAAAAACGTATTTTCATTATCAACGAGGTAACATTATCTGCAAGAATGATATCTTATAAAGTATTTTCAAAATCATAGAGAAAAGACTTACCTGTAACAATGCAATTTTCAAAAGTATTTTCCATCAGTACACAGAAAGCTACATCGCTATTTTCAAAAACTTTTCATCATTACAGAGGAACTTTTTACTTGTAGAAATGTTACATTAACCTTTTTTATCGTCTTTATCAAAAAGTCTTACTTATGACAACGTTATCTAAAGAAAGTCTTTTTTATAATAGAGAAAAGCGTTACCTGTAACAACGTTATCTTAAAAGTTTTCTCGTCATCAGAGAAAAGGTTTATTGTAACAACTTTTTCTTAAAACACTTATTTCAATATTTCACAAGAATGCCCTCACGAAACACTTCATTCTATGAAAGCTTCACTCTATGTACAACTGTATCGTTTAATGGAGCTAAAGACAATATATGGTTAATGAAACAACAAGCAGTTTGTAGCTCACAAAATATTGTTTCAAAATTCAGTATTCCTTTATAAGAAAACGAAAAACCAACAATTCCTTAAAAATAATATTGTTTCAACATTCAGTATTCCTTTATAAGGAAACTGGAAACCAACAATTCCTTAAAAATTATAGTGTTTCAACATTCTGGATTCCTTTATAGGGAAACGGGAAACCAGCAATTCCTTAAAATTTAAAAAAAATTTCCGACACAGGAATAAGACTAAACAAAATGCCAACACTATATAAAGTAAACATTCCCATTATAAATCCGTAAAATAGTAGAAGTAGCAACACATGCGTTCTGAAATAGCCAGATGTAACAGTAATTTATGTTCTAATAGTTTCTTATGTCGCATCTATCGCCTGTGGAAACCTGTTCCAATTTTAATTACTCTAGCTTATATATTTCAAGATTCTTGACAACATCCAAAGAAGGGTTTGTAATGTCATTGGTCAGAACCTATAATCTTGACTTCAATTACATTCTCACCGCAGTGACGATCTTTCCGCTGTCTTTTCAATATATATTTTCATAGTAGTTGTTCTAATGAGTTCTCCTCCTTAGTAACTGCACCGCGTGAATTTAAACGTACGACTTGATTGGCGATTGGGTCTCATCATTTTCCTGCTGAAACAGCTAGATTTAACTGTAAATCTTATTTTAATCACTTATTTTTTGCATTTCTTATCTGTAAACTTTCTTTTAATTTCTTCCTTCGATGACAGTTATAATCTCCAAAATTGTAAAGGCAATATCAATCGCCATCATCTGTCTTCATACCACCTGCTCTTTTTTTTCATTCCCCTAACTAAAGTCTTTTCATTCTTTTTCTTTACCAGTAAACATTTCCCGTCTTAGTGACAATATTGTCTCAGTTGGAGTGACATGATTTAAAGTTAATGGCAACATCATTTTTTTTAATCCTTTCACCCCGAGCAAGGCAGAAATGCCACTGATGAGCTGGGGGCTACATAACTGTAAAAAGATTAATTAGTAAAGAGTGAGGGGTACAAACTAATTACAAAGGGGCAATAGAAAGCTGAGAATGCAGGTGCGATGACAGATACATAGGTGGAGAGAAAGGGAAGGATATACGGGGGTGGGGAGAGAGCTAGAGTCCAGTGGTTAATAGATGAGTATTGACATTGCATTTAAATTTCTGGAGGCTGTAGCCGTCAGGAAAGCAAGAATATGGGAACGCGTTCCACAGGCGGGAAGTGCGAGGGAAGAAGCTGCAGGAGTAGAATTGTCGTCTGCATTTGGCTAACCTAATTGTGAATGGGTGGGACCCAGTTGCCAATCTCGTTGCACGAGTAAACACCTGTTGAGGAGGTACCAGTGACTTAAGTTCGTCCAAGCAGAAGCCATGAAAGTATTTATAGAACAGACAAAGAGAGGCCACATTTTGACGGTGGGGAAGTGGCTGCAGTCGAGCCGCCAGCTATCACATTACAGACTCTCCTTTGGAGCCTGTCGATAACACAGATGGATGGTTGACTTGTATATATGCAGGATGGATTCAGGCGGAAAAAACATCCTGGATTGGCATAGTGACCCAACCTTCTTAGCAGTAGATTTAGCTATGGAATCAATATAGTGGTTCCATTTGAGGTCTGAGGAGAGGGTAAGGCCGAGGAGGCGTAGTGTGTTGCTCTCAGGGAGAATCGCTTGGTCCATGCTTATGGGAGGCAGGAGAGGTTGCCTGTGATGGTTGACAGACAACAGCTTGGTCTTAGACGCATTGAATTTGACAAACCACTTCTTGCCCCAATTCACCACAGAGTGTAGATCCCGTTCAAGGTCAGCAACGAGATTATGTCTGTCCGCCACGACAGGTTACTTACTGGTGCGGGAGTATATTGTGGTGTCGTCTGCGTAGATGCCTACTTGGGAACTGATCTCATTTGGGAGGTCGTTGATGAAAATAAGGAATAGAGCCCTGTGGCACACCAGCATTAGTGCTGTAGGATAAAGAGGCATGCCCATTCAAAACGACCTTCATTTTGCGGTTATTTAAAAGAGATTGGATTAGGTCAAGCAGGCGACCGGTAATACCGTAACCTCGTAGCTTGCATAGGAGTAGCGAAGCCTCGTCAGACTCATCAAGGGCCTGGAGCATGTACTCCGTTACGGTTGTTAGGAAGTCGGCCGTAGACCTGGCAAAGCGGAAGCCATATTGCCTGTCAGAGAAATGTTTGTGGGTAGTAAGATGTTGGACTATTTCAGCATTGATTATGGCCTCGAATACTTTCGCGAATATCGGTAGAAGACTGATAGGACGATAGTTGGATGGGTCAAGATATCTTTTTTTGCAATTGAATCTTCCTTCTGTGATGAGGAAAGAACTTTTAAAAAGTCATCGTTGTTCACACATTTGGTCCATCTTGCCCATATAATCCTTCAAGAACACCACGTTTCTGTTGCTTTCTCACCTGGCTTCCTAGTCAATGAGCTAAACATTTGCTAAATAGAAAAGTGCACCGTCTTTTCCAATTTTTTGTGACTCCTTTGTTCAAAGAAATGAAATATTTAAGATATACAAACAATTTAGATATGCTTTTTGAACCTGCTGACGGCAAAGTGTTGGGTATCAAACTAGTATGTAATTATTTGAAGGGTGTTGCTTAACTTTTTTCTTCAGGCTCGTCGATTCTGGTTAATGTTTATCTGCCATACCGGAGAGAACATTTCAGAGAAAAAATGTGTTAATTAGAAACGAAGCGAAAAATGCATTTCTAGCTATGGAAGGAGCTTGGGTGAATAATTGAAAATTGGCTAGAATCTCATTTGGTATTTGAAAATGCGCCAAATTTAGTACTGAGAAGACACGTATTTATAAGCCTGTTTTTGGGCGCCATATTGGCACACAATCTTATCACGTTCCCGTTTCATAATTTTACGCAAGTTGAATTAGATATGATGAAAAAATAAACGAAGTTGAATAAAAAATATAAGGAAATTGAGATTTTCAGATTTATTCAGGTCACATTTATTCACAAAAATATGTCTTTTTTCCGCGTTTGTACAATTTCCTCGATCTTGCATTTAAATGTTCAGAATTATTGTATTGTTAACTATTCAACATGTTTTATAGCAACGCCAAATGCATTAGATTATCAATATTAGATTAGATATACTTTATTATAATAAGCAAATATATTATTTCTCTTAATGAATTAACAAAGATTAATATATATATATAGAGAGAAATATATATATATATATATATATATATATATATATATATATATATATATATAGTCATCTACAGACAGATCTGTTTCGCTGTATCACAGCTCATCAATACGGTTAGACTCCGATTGATCTTAACCCATTATTGAAACCCGACCGAATTGGTGTCAGTTGGCGATTCAACCTCTGGGCTATGGGCGCTCGGCAGAAGAAGGCAGACTTTTAAGCGTGTATATTGTCATTAGAGCTTTTGATATTTCACACGCACGATCGACTCAGTCGATAAAAAACTGAATTGGGCGATTAAAAATCTCGCAATAAAATGCGTCCTTTGAAATATAGAAAAAGGAAATCTGATTCCTTTTAAAACTCAAAAGTATGTCATTGGAGATTGGCAAGTTACATTATTAAACTCTTTGGTCTTATGCATGACGCCTGATTTACGTCGAAAGTTGTTCTTAAGCAAAAGACAATGACATCCCGCAATCATTAAAGCAAAATGTGACAAATGGAATTTAGATTCATCAGCTTCTGTTTCACTTTTATCGTCCCGGTCAGTGTAAATAATCGTTTAATTAACGCTTCCAGGGTGGAGCCAAAATGTCTCTGCGCACAGATTAAAGACGCTCACAGATTTTTAGTAACTCATTTGGAAAAATATTATCTTTGACAGAATATCTAAATTTCCTCGCTGATTACGAAAAGATATATATATATATATATATATATATATATATATATAATCCATATTAACTCTTTAATAAGCAAGCGTATTGTTCTTTGTATTAAAATGTAAATCATTTTCACCAAAGTAAGTTGAACATTGCCTGATGACGAAATAAAAGCATTAAATCTCGAAATATGGAATTTTATGTGTTGCAATGTAAATTAATTTAAAATAATTTAGAATTAATTATAATAACATTACATTGTACAATCTGTGTTGCATTGAGCACTTTTTTAAAAAGTAAATGCCGGAGAAATATATATATATCGAACCAAATTGGCAGTTCAAAGCTAGATATTATCCAATCAATCCTACGTGTGACAACAGAAAAATTAATTCAGGTAAAGCCAAATCTAAGATACTTATTAAAAGCGAAAGTATTGAAAAACTGTATTCCACACAGTCAGTCGGTTAAATGCCATACATCATACATGATAGAGCGATCATTTCTCCAAACAAGCATGACTAAATGGGCAGAGGATTTTCTCGCATTAAGTTGCTGCGGTAGACTAGTTACCAAACGAGGCTTTAGAACTCAATATGCCATGTTTTTTTAATCCGTAATTAGAGAGAGAACAGACGGATTAATACGTTTCCAATGGGTATTTATGCGTAAGTGAATGCAACGAATTCAACTAAAATTCGAACTCGGCTCACCGATTTCACAGCTGAGTCGATATCCACTGCACTTCAACGCACATCATACCACAATAATATCCTCACAAACAAACTTATATCAAATGCCAAAAAAATTACACACCAACACCAAAACCATCATCAGACGCGCGAATAAAACTAAAAATTATGCAGTCCGTAAACGACAAGATTACAACCGAAAATTACAGTCTATCTGTTATTGACACAACAAAATTAAAGAAAAAACTCACATATTTACTAAAAGGGTACGTTAACAAACAAACCATAGGGAACAATGATATCGGAATTTTAAAAATCAATAAAACTGCTGGCGATTACCAACCAGTATATATCTACGGTTACGTCAAAACAAATAAATTTTGTTTTTCTCTCCGACCTGTCATATTCCAAATACGCACACCAGTTTATCAGCTATCAAAAACACTAAGCAACATAATTTATCCATACGCACCAAACAACTATAGTATCCTATCAACAAACGAATTCCTTCATATTTTAAAAGCAACAAATCTCCAGGTAGGACATTAGCTTTACTTTATGTTGAAAACTTTTTTATGAACGTCCCAATTTAAGAAACAATTAGAATAATTAATGACTGCATCTACAGGCAACCGTCAATCCCTCTTTCCAAAATATGGCCAGACATTCTTCAAGAACTATTACTCGCTTGTTTTACACGAGTAATAGTTGTCCCATACTATGATTATAATAGAAACAACTAAATGAAAAACAATGGCGTTAGCGTAGGAAACCCATTAGGTTCAGTTTTCTCTGAATTTTACACATTTTATATTAAAAACAAGGTGTTTTAAACAAATGACATACCCCAAATCTACACAAATTATGTTGACGACATTTTGTCTTAATCAAAAATAAGGACGAATAAATCTTAAATCAAATGTTGAAAAATTCAACGCTAAAATATACATACAAACTCATGATTAATAATAAAATCCCATTTCTCGACATTTATATAAAACTAAAATCCAATGTATTTACCACCAACCCGTATTAAATGTCACCACTATGAACTTCTATTTTCTAAACTATGATAGTCATTGTCTAGAACGATATAAAATTTCAGTGATAAAACGCTTCCTAAATAGTGCATACTAAAATTCTTTTGCTCAAAGAATATTTCTGAGTGAACATAGCATAGAAACAAACATTAATCGACAATAATGTTTCCAGCTACATCATTGAAAAAAGATAAAATTATTTTCACAAAAAGAAAAAAATACACAACACGAGTAATAAAAATATGACACAACAAAGCATCAACATATTTTATGGTAAGCAGATACACTATAATTATAATAAAGACGAATTCACTATACGAAAATTAATTAAACGCTATATTTCTGCTCTAATTCTCGAAATACTTGTAAAGCTAATGATATATTACACAAAATGGAAAACTGCAAAAACTTGTAGTTAATCATCAAAATAACACCATCAAATCCGAACAAAAGATGACCAATATAATGTATAAATTTCACCGCTTAGTACAAGATTGTTTTTATTGCCATAAATCAATTGCCTATATCGGACATACGATCACCTTCTTGAGTAGACGCCTCACGCCGCTTATCCGAACAAATTTCTATAAAAAAACAAACCATTTAGTAACATAACAAGAGTCCTCAAGAAAGATGTTTGTCGATAACACTCATAGTACCTAATAACCCTGTAACCACACAAATCCTCTACAAAAAATCAATGTAGTGTATCAATTTACATTTCCGTTCAGAAATAGTATCTCAGGTACTAATAATAAACATATTACATGTATTAGTTTTACAACAAAAACGCTCGCCCGTCGACTTACCTGTCACCTTTCTAATCAGAATTCAATTAAACAACATTTGTTAGAAAAACATAGCCATGTAGGTGATATTAGACAGATGTTGGACGATAACACAATAATACTCACACATACACACAGTAAAAAGAAACTTCAGATATTGGAGGCTCACACTAAGTCAAAGCAACCCACACTTAATAAAATCACATTTCAATCTGGTCACAACACATTACATTGCATTTAGACATGGTTCTGTCAAAATTTCGGTCTCTCACGCAGTGTGACGTCATAGAACTGCATTAAAAATTTACAAACTATGTCTGCTATTCGGTGACTGTTATCATAGCATAGCAATGTTTAATGTCAACACAAGATAATATACTCTTTGATATCTTTATGTTAACATCCCTGTAACTTCTATGAAGATGGCTATGTGAGCCGAAAACATAGAACCAGCATAATAAAAAATGTTCAAATATTTGACAATTTTTGTCTTTATTTTTACCCGAAATTAAAACCAAAATACGATATTTCGAATGGCTCATGATTAAACACAATAGACATTCATTGTCTGTTATACTTAACAATATATATTTAGAAAATTACCTGGTGTCTCGATACCCTACACACACACACACACATATATATATTTATATATATATTATATATTTGGTTAGAACATGTGCAAACTACATCAAAGATGTACATTTTGTTTCTAATTTAAAGAGCAGTATCCTATCAGGTATTTAACAATGATATTGTTAACTACCTGATGAGACATTGCCAGAGCCTCAGTATCATCAGTAAACCTTTTTAGGCCATTATTAACAAGGTGACTGTCGATCACCTGGATAGGAACAACATTTTGTGTTACGAGTAATGAGGGTTATGATTAATCTACTGCTGATGTTCTATTTACCACTAAACTAAATTAGTGAGGCTCCTGAAGACAGGCATACCATAAGGACAATAGTATTAGATATTTTTACTGCATGATCTCTCCAGTTTTTGAGATATTAGAAGTTTTATGTCTATTATATATCCTTCCTAACCGGTATATATCTGAAAGTAATTATTAACAACCAAAACTCCAAAACCCTGTTGGTCAACACAGGCGTCTCCTATGGGTCACTTCTAGGATCAACCCTTTTCTGATTTACATGAATGATCTTCCTAAGAATATAACCCGTATCTATTAAATTTGTAAACATCTATGCCGATGATACGACTATATACGGGCATGCCTCCAAAAGTTTTGACGACCAGTGTTTGGCAACTGACCTTCCTTTCAATCTAACACTTAGTTCCTTCTTGTATTAAGTGACCCGCCATATTGTATGGCATTTGGCATTTGTATTGATTGAACATTTATAAAAAAAAATTTATAGGCAAGAAAACAGCGACTTGAGATATTCAAAGTAAATGGAGTATTTTTGTACACTCGGTGTAATAACTCTATATGTGCTGTTGTTGGTTTTTTCGGTTACACTTTTCATATTGTGGTCACGACTGAACAAGTATATTTTGTGTTTTCAAATTATATTTAGAAAAAGTTTCCATTTTTTTCATGTTCCCTGGGGAAAGAGTTCCGCCAATCGTCCACTCGGTATTAGCAAACAATGAATAAATTATTCTTTCAAATTTCATTTATTTTATTTACGCTATGTTTTTGTCAAGCATCATTTGTCATCGGAAAGCAGAAATATTTGATTAATCTCTGAACAAACACAATACGACAGATATATTACACATTCTACAAACATACACTACCATTTCAGTCAATTCTACTTATCTATCTATCTATCTATCTATCTATCTATGCCTTTTTGTATCTATCTTTTTTATTGAAATCTTATCTATCTATATATGTACATACATACATACATACATACATATATATATATATATATATATATATATATATATATATGTATCAGTCTTTTCTTATTTATTTATCTGCACAAATACGAATATATTGAATTATTATCCCTCGACTGAACTGTATATATTAGTCACTAAATTATAATTTCATTTTCCTGCTGGGACCTCCTCATCCATAGATAATATTGTTTAGTATGAATTCCCAACTGGACAAATTCAAATGTAATTTATGCAATTCACTTGGTGAGTATTAACTTTTCGCCGACATTCTCTAATTATCAGCAGAGCTTCTAATTTGGATCAACTTTAATTCACATACAAGCTAAATTCAAACCAGCGTTTCGTTTTTGTAGCCATTCTCATGTCGTCTTTCAGGTTAAATATTTTCACATCTTTACATATGTAGACTATAGGCAAAAAAGCATTTTTATATGATTGTGTTCTCAATTGCTGTTATTTCTCTATACTGTTAACAATATTATTTTTCCTCTAGTTGTGTTGATGGGGTGTGATGACATTTTAAAAAATATAGAACAATGGGAAAATCACCGTTTCAAATATTTTAGTCGCTCTTTTCGCTCTCTCTCTCTCTCTCTCTCTTTCTCACACACACACACACACACACACACACACACACACACACACTAACGCATATATAAATTCAGTTTGTTGAGGAAAAACTAGTTTTTGATTTTCAATTTAGGGTAGAATAACAGACTCCCACGTGAATGCTTCTCCAAACACAATCTTAATATCTTCAATCGTTTTCTATCCTCTTTACCCTTATAATCATTTAATTTCAACCTAATCCTCTTAAATTCATATGTCATACTTCATTAAGCAACTGAAGTGACTCTTGGACCTTGTACTGAGTGAACATTAGTAAAATAGATATCATTTAGTTCCGTGATTCGATGTATTTTTTATCAAAGAAGCATAAAACGAAACGCTTAACATTTTTTATATTGCTTTCATACTAACTGTTGTCAGACTACGCTAGATGTGATATACTTTTGACCTTGGATGATTAAGTCGGTAGACGATGTATTTTGGCATAGAATACTGCTGTCATATATAGTCAGGCGCCCCGCTGTTAATCTCAGTGTTCTCGACAGGCTCCAAAGAAGAATCTGTAATGTGACAGGTACCGACTTGCTGGCTCGACTCCAGCCATTTTTTCACCGGGGGGACGTGGCTTCCCTCTGTTTTATAAATATTTTCATGGCTTTTGCTCCGACGAACTTAAGTTTACTGGTGCTCTGCCACAGGATTTTACTCGGGCAACCAGACTGGCAACCTTTTACAGTTAGAGTTCCAACCTTTTACAGTTAGAGTTAGATTAACCAAATGCAGCCGACAATACTATTCAAACGGCTTCTTTTCTCGCATTTCCCGCCCGTGGAACTCCCTTCCGTATTCTTGCTTTCCTGACGGCTACAAACTACAGGAATTTAAATGCAAATTCATTTCCATCTCTTATCCACTTGACTTTCTACATCAGGTCTTTCTACATCACTCTATATCTATTCCTTTCTCTCTAGCTTCGAAACTGCCATCACACCTGTATTCCCATCCTTCTCTTGCCCTTTCTCTGACACCCACTTAACTGGTTCGTCTTCCCTCTCTTCCGATCTAATCTTTTACTCTTATATAGTCCCCTGCGCAACAGTGGCGTTAACGCCTTGCTTAGGGTGAAAAGATTAATATATATATATATATATATATATATATATATATATATATATATATATATATATATAAAATGAAAAACAACGATGGCCATGATAGACAAAAATTGAATACGTATTTGTAAAAATATAATCTTATTTTTTTCCTTCCTCGGTGACGGTTGTGTAGAGTAGGAAAGTATCCGGAGAGAGATCGCGCCAGTCTTTGCTTCTTCAGGCAGCGGGATCTCTATCTTCAACACAAAACACAAAGATTTCTACGCATTTTTGCTTTTTCAGGTAGTTGCTTAATTGGCGTCATCTACGGCCAGGCATATCTGTCAATCACCTTCGCCGGACATCGCATTTTAAGCGGGTTGGCGCCTGTATTTCTGCCTTTGATATTGCACCCCCATCCACGATCAATATATTTTTCAGTCATATCGCTGCCGTTCAAGGTAATATACTACACATTTAAATTTTGATAAGAAATTTTCTTTGTATAATTTTCTATTATTCTATCGGAATGCTAACTTTGGAACAAAAACGAAAGTTCCCAACGACAACCCTCGAGCAAGAAAAACTGATTTCATTTATCATAAATTTGGAGAGAATAAAACTGTTTCGTTTGTATAAATAAATGAAAAATGATTTATCGAACAGTATAGCCTCAAAATATATTTATGAGATTATTAACGGGAAAAATGTTCTAAGAGAAAATGTAGTAATAGGTTGACGAATTAGGAGTTTGTTTTAGCGAATTGTGATTTGTACAGAAATTAAAGTTTGTGTTGTTGAAAAGATTTTTCGTAAAATTCGTTCAATCTTTAGTTTAGTCTCGCCCTGACTGTACTTATAAAATGTTCGTGAGTGAGTTTTGCCTTGTTTGATGTGTTGATATCGAGATTTAAGTGTTTGAAGATGTTGAAGGGATTGTTTCATTTGCTCTATAGCCCTATTGGTGTTAATAAAATATTAGCCTTAGGCTAAGAAGTTGAGTATCTTAGATTTGTGTGACGAATTTGTTTCTTTTTTTGCGTTGTGTTAACGGTAATTATGTGAACAGGAAAAATAAAGAAATCAGCGTTAGAAAAGGTGAAAATGTGAGAATTTGAGTATCGTAGAAAAACGGCTTGACTATTTACTGTTACATTGTGACTGGCATAGGCTGTCCTGTGCTTCCTCGTCCACTGTTTCATTCAACTATTTTTCTCTATTTATATCAAAGAACATTTTGATATTGGCTTGTTACTTTCTCGCAGTTTTGTAAATCGCTCTCCTTTCATTGGTTAAAATACTTTTCACACTGGCTGACGAATGTTCACAAAATTTTACCTTGGTCTTTTTCTCAGCACAGATGCAATTCTTTTCTTATTGGTCAAAAAATAGGTTTTCGCTCAGGTTGGGAATTCGAAAAAAAAAATAAAGGAAATAGAGTTATTTTTATTTCTCACTCACCACAAACAAACATACAAAAATAATGAAAAAAGTCCATCAGAATCATATAAATTAATTAAGACTCAACTTTGACTTGTCTAGCAGGTTTCAGTCAAAACAGAGAAGTTAGAAAGAACTATATATATATTTACTAATCATTAATGGAAAATAGTAATACAAATAATCATACATTAGAATTTTACAAAACAATTTCATTATTTTTAATGCGTCAATTTTTGTAAATTAGGTCGACCATACACGACATTATCGATAAATAAGTTTGACAACTAACAAACATAAAACAAACATGTTAAAACTCAGTATTAGTTTACCGAGAATAATTTCCTAAGTTTTTAAAATAACCGCGTACTTAAAAATTATATGAAAAGTCACTCACTTTATTTTCTGAAATCATATTTTGCAGATAATATCTCTTTTAGATCTGTTTATCATGCTTCAACACATCAGTACATTAGGGTTTTTTTCTGTGATGTCTATTATTAAATTAATTAATATATTTCAAATCAGATTAATTATACTTTCAATCAGCTAATATTCAGCAAATAAAGTTTTAAAGAATATATTTTAGTTTGGTAGATTTTTTAATAAAGGCAATTACACTGCAATGAAAACCGAACAAAAATAAAACGCCGCTGATTAGCTGTTTTGGTAAAACAAAACAAAACAAAACCCTTTCCAGTTAAATTAATTTCCATTTTGAAATATAGCAATGTACTTATTGGAATATAGCAATATACTTATTGGAAATATTAAATTTAATCTATCATTTTGAAATTAAAACTAAAATAAAAGCCTCAAGAATTATTTTTCTCTTTTTAAAAATATATTTTATACCTTAAGTATTGCATTTTTTTGAAGAGTTCCCTACAGCAAATCTATTAACCTTTTAGCTTCGACTTTTATTATTCTTTTGCAAAAATTATTTGCTTTCTTTGTGCTATAGTTAATCTAATAAAGTACTGTAGCAATATATTTCAAAAGTAATTTTTAAACGTTGTATAAAACGGCGAGTTGAATTCTATTAAGAAAAAGATATTCTCTTTGATTTTTACACCCGCTTTCATATATTAGATTACATACAGCTACACGCAAGCACATTTTATACATACGATAATCTTGCCAAACCCACTCCGATAGTTTCTGTTTGCTAGAAACGCCACTGATATGAAAAAGGACAAAAGTGAAAACAGAAGAGAAGAAAAGAGAGAACATATTAAATAAGAGGAAGAAATGGAGATTGAAACGAAAAGAGCGAAAGAGTTAAAAGGTGAAAAATCAGGTCACTGCATGTTTAAGGCTGGCGTGTTTATTTGAGCGTTAAGATGGCTGTTTGAAGTTCCACGTTCTGATCGGCGGAAATGAAGACACTTTAGCTTAGCTTGGTGCAAATGGAGCCGAATTTGCGACCACTGGGAGCAGTATTTTCGCCTAGGACATACATTAGAAGAACTACCGAAAAAATATAGCCGGGTGTGGTGGATTTAAAAAAATCAAAATAAAAGATATTTTTTAATCGAGTTCACACCAAGCAAGGCAGTAAAGCCACTAAGACAAGGACCTACTAAGTTTAGAAAAATTATAAAACATAAACATTACTAAAGAGCGAGAGCAAATAAAGCGTAATCAGGACAGCAAATAGCGACTGGCATTGTGTTGGGTACAAACGATGCTTATCTCTCATTGGTCACATGACAACGGCTTCGTGACGTCACTCTACCCAAGCGCTAGCCATACATTCAGCTAACTGCAATCTAAAGAAGAAGGCTGTTCTTTCTACCTAGGCCTTTGACCTAAGTTGAAGGGAAAGGTCTAAGCAGAATATGCCCACACCAGAAGCTTGCAGGAAAATATACGAAACCTGCTACATCCAGATAGGACAAAAATCTAATAAAAACTACGGCCGGGTTCCGCTGGAACATAGATCAACCCTATAATGTTTGGATACAACAAAGAGCCACAAGTACGTAGTTCTACTCCGTTGGGACGTACATGAATCTTGCCGTATCCCTCATATAGATATAGATTAATTCGGCCCCTAAAAACCGGAGCCATAGCAATGGCCGAACAGAAATATGTTTATGTTATATGTAAGTGCTTACCTTTTGTTCCTCCTGATATTTGCTTTGCGTTCGATATAATAGATACATATTTCTCGACGTTTGTCTATATAGATTATTTGTGTATGTCATAATATATAAAAGTCACTTTGAAAACAAGAGTTCATTCATTCATTTCATTTTTCTTTTTCCGCTTTACCGTTGCATTGATCACTCTACGACTTAATATTATTTACCGACCCTCGTGGGAATAAGAAACATATTCCTTCAATTGCATTTAAATTTTTAAAGATTAAAGTTCGCTCGAATGCATAGCGCCAGTTTTTTGTTCCTAATCTGGTGTCTTGACTTCAGTTGCTTTCTTACCGCTGTAAAATTGCTTCCCCGTGTCCTTTCTATAAACTATTTCGTAGTAACTTTTCGGAAGAGTTCTTCGCAGTGGTATCTATATTTTATGACTTTAAGCGCAGGTCTAGACTGACGAAGAGGTCTCATCGTTGAGTTTTCTAGATGTAACTGTAAATTCTATGCTAACAGTTACTTGTGTTGCGATTCTCGCCTGTATAACTCGATTCCACCTCTATCCTTTCCAAGCAGTTCAATCTACAAAATTCCAATGCCAATCACTATCTACTGTTCTCGTGATTATTTTTTTGTTCTCCCTCATTAATGATTCTAATTCTTTCACACTCAGTAACCCCTTGTGTCTCAGTGGCTTTACTGTCTTGTTTTGGGTGAAAGCGATGAAAAAAATTAGGAGGACAGTAGATAACGATTGAATTTGCATTGACATTTTTGAAGATTCGTCGTCGTCTTGTGGCCATTGGCCGAGATAGAACTCACTACACCCCACCAGTATTCCCTGTGCATTTGGAACCCTGGCTCAGTTTGCAGCGAAATTCATAATCTTGTCAAATAGCTGAATACTTGATGCTTCGCTAGGGATACCAAGGGTGTTTTTATTGTGACACCAACACTACATGGGTTGCCTCCAGGCCTCATCCTGTTATTTAACCCATAACTGGAGGGAAGTGACGGATTAATACCTATCCCAAGAGTACCAGTGCTGAAGTAAATGCAGGGTACTCAACTGGAATTCGAACTCGGCTCACAGATTTCTCTTTTCAAGCCGATATCCACTGCACCACAACGCATATCCGTCACTGAAAGCTTACAGCGCCTGGTATTCCCAAGTGGTCACCCATCTAAGTACTGACCAGTTGCTTAACTTCGGTGATCGAAGGAGGACCGGTGTATTCAACGTGATATGCCGTAAGCCAAGAAGATTAACGTTGACTGGAAAAGATAGAAGGCGAAGAGCTGTGCGATAAAAGTAATTACGGAAATTGAGGAGACCTTATCAAAAGCCTACACCTTTTCCCTATCAATTTAATTTTTTACCCACTCAAATTAATCTCTCACTCATTCAAAGCAATCTTCCGACCACTCAAATTAATCATCTATCATAGTCAAATTAATCTCCCCACCCTCAGTCACATGATTAAATTAACTTTATTTATTTCTAACTTTGATTTTGAATTTTAAATTCATATTACATAGTATGAACAACGTGTTATATTATTGCGATTATAATGACTGTACTTTGGGTGTGCTGCCAATT
Source organism: Ascarosepion bandense (assembly GCA_037127315.1). Taxonomy (NCBI): domain Eukaryota; kingdom Metazoa; phylum Mollusca; class Cephalopoda; order Sepiida; family Sepiidae; genus Ascarosepion; species Ascarosepion bandense. The sequence continues at coordinate 1,269,571 of JBBBDQ010000187.1, forward strand.
TTGATGGGGTCGTTATACTACGCTTGATACCCTTAACTTCATTGAGCTATTTTGGTCATCTGTGAGGGCGCATATAAAAAGGCATTATGCGTCAACGTACGAACAGATCGGACAGCAATCACCTAAGGGGTGTCGAAGATGGAGCACATACTAAGATATATTCAGTTGATGATGCGATTCCAAAGGTTACCATGCCCAAGAGCCTCGCGTGGTAAAATCATGTAGTGCGGTACTACCAGGGGTGCCACGCAGGTGAGCATCTCCCAGCTGGTGAGTAACTATCCCATGATTTGAAGATTTCTTATAGTTTTTATAATAAATTTAGAATGATAGTAATTTTTATATTAATTTTACTGCATGAAAGATTAATTTAAGTAGTCGGAAGAGTAATTTGAGAGGGAAAGGTGTAGAATCACGCTTTTCATTCATATACTCCAGATCTTTAAACAAAAAGCTCATCCGAACAATTGCCATGAAAATATTTATAGAAAAAGCACAGGGCGTCCACTTTACACCAGTGGCAATATAATGAAGGTGAGACGCCAGACCAAGACCAATAATATTGCTGATTCTTTGAATTTTTTTAAGCATCTTTAGATATTCAGCAGGAGCATCATACCATATTAGGCAGCAATATTCTACACATAAAAGAATGGTAGACTTATAGATATGTAAGATAGATAATATAACATTTTCTTATATGTGCCGTGTCCTTGCAGGACGTAGTCGATCATGTCCTTCCACATCTCCCGATATTAGTAGTTATTAACAAGCGTTCTCCTCTTACCCCTCCCAAAACCCCGCTCTGCCATCCATTTACTCAAGCCGATTAATTATGTTACGCGTTGCTTTCCTCTATTTTTCTGTCCCTACTATTTAACCTGTGAGTATCAGATTCTCCAAGCCCTCTTTCTTCATTACAAGTCCAAGGAGCTTCATTTGTTTTTTTCTGATGTTAAATATAATTTCTTTATTTTCGTTTCCATCCTAGTTTTGCTGATGACTATGGATTTGGTTAACTTGCAGTATATTTGTAGGCCTTTCTTGTCACGCTCTTCTGCTACCTTCTGTAGGAAGTCTTATAGTTTCTTTTCCGTGTCTGCTATCAGCACTGTATCATCTGTGTACCTTATGTTGTTCAAATTGTGGCCTGCGATGGCAGATCCTGGAATAAAATCTAGGGTCCTCAGAATAGACAGCTGAATTTTTAGCAACTGACCTGGGAACTGATTCAGTATAATCTTTCCACTTCATGTCCGCTGAGAACATAATCCAGAGAAGACGTAGCAACTCACTCTTCGGGATAAAATGCAGAAAAGGGTCTCTTAGATAATTAATAGAGAACAGTTTACATTTGGGTGCGTTAGAACCAAAATCAATCTTGCTCCTGTAAATAACAGACAGACGTCAGCCCTATATTTGACTTCACCACACTGAATGTAAAAATGTTTCATTGCATAACGAAAACTAGTTGTCGAATACAAAAAGCGCACAAGTACAGACCGGCAAGTTGTACATATGCATATTTTTCACGAATATAAATATTGGGTATGTTTGATATTATCATACAAGTCAACGTTGCTCAATAGAATTAGTACTAACTAAAATCATTTCAATTATTTCCATTGTTTATAATGTTGTTCTTATCTTTATTAACATATTCGCGATTCGGCCGTTAAACGCTCCGACCTTCTTTAGATGATTGAAATTTCGAACCAAACCCTTTATTTCGATCACTTTTCTCGTTCCATTTGTCATGACACTTTCAGACGTCTTAGTTTTCTCCTTTTAAATCAACTCTGTAAGGTTTTGTTCGCCACTGATGTAGTCAGATATTGAGCTCAAAACAAATGGTCATATCCAAGTACCTAAGTATCCTAAAAAATGTTGGTGCAAAATTCAGAAATATATTTATATCTACATAAGCATATCTTATTCCAGTTCCTTTCTATCGAGGATAGCTGAAACTGATATGAGCTCAGGCACGATTGTGTTATCCCGTCAATCAGTACTTCTCTTTTGAGACAAGCTTTGGGTCAATATCCGGTGCCTTAGGTTACACCAAAGCAATATTTCCACGGTATTGCTAGTAAACCAACTTTAAACTTCAACCTCGTATGACATTCGTTAGCAAACTGGGCTCATTGAAACATCCCTCTATGCCGATGAAGAATTTTAAGCAGAACATTTTTATGATTCTGGGATTTTAGGATGGAAATAAACTATTTTTATAAACGTAAGTTTTTCCTAGGAACTAATCAACCTAATATATATATAGCAAGAAACCCGACTCAGACGAGTGAAGGCATTATAAATGTATCCTCAGGAAAATTCGAAGTCGGCTTAATTCTGCTCAGTTAACAAGCCACATTTTTCCACTAAAATTATATATCTACACACACATACACACACACACACACACATATATATATATATATATATATATATATATATGGGGGTGCGTGTGTGCGATAAAATGAAAAAGAACAAAATACTACGTATCTCAATCTAACTTTGCACGTCTATTTTTTTTCCCTTTTATATTCGAGATATTGTAGGATTCATCTCTCTCTCTCTCTCTCTCTCTCTCTCTCTATATATATATATATATATATATATATATATATATATATATATATATATCCAAATGGATACGGATCATTATTAGCTACTTGATGAGACGTTATTCTTTTAATGTCGAAACAAAATGCACGATTTTGTAGTGGCTTGTATTAGTTTGTACATGTTCTAATACATATGAACTCTCTTTAGTCATTTCCAAACTCTATAACTACTTCCTCTCTGCCTTGTGATTCCCTTCCTGCTAGAAATCCTGCGCTGCGGTTCCTGTATTTAAGAACTCTGGAGAAACCTCAGACCCCTCTAATTATTGACCTTATCAACCTCTTACCAATTTTTGTGAAAGTACGCGGGGATATTATCAATGCTGAAGTGATTCAACATCTAACTGCCCACAGTCCGGTAAGCAGTATGCTTTCCGCTTCATCAGGACTACTGCTTTTATTTTCACAACCATCACAGAGTGTATATACTAGACTCGAGTTGTTGCACTAGATATCTCCAAATCATTTAACAGTGTCTGACATACTGGCCTTTTACTCAAGTTACATGGCTATGGTATAACTGGACGATTGTTTGACCTAATCCAGTCTTTCTTTCAAATCGTGTAATGAAGGTAATATTGAATGGGCATGTTTCCAGATGCTATTATAGGAACGCGGATGTCCATCAGGGCTCTATTCTAGGTCCTACGTTTTTTCTTTTCTTCATCAAAGATCTCCCTGTGTAATCAATTCCCAAGTAAGCATTTATACTGACGACACAACAATTTACTCCCGCCTCAATAAAAAATCTGCCGAGGCTGTTAAACTTCGCTGCTAATCTAGAAAAGAACCTTCAATCTTTGATGGACTGAACATTTTATTTAATCTGCTCCTTGTTGATTGTTCTCGTTTAGCCGTGCATATCTTTTAAATATTGTTCAGTTAATGCTAGTCACATTTCCGAAATTAAGACTGTAGTAAACAACTGTTGAATTACTCTCAAAATGGCCAAGTCATTGAAATATATTTGTTTTACACACTATTTCTTATATCTGATTAATTTTTTCTATCATTTTACAGGTCGGCGATACTAAAATCATCAGGTAGAAGAAATGTAAATACCTGGGAAGTGTTCTAACAGAGGACGGAAAGTGCGACACTGAGATTCCAAGGCGTACTGGATGGCCAAAGACATATTCTAAAAGATGAGTAGAGTGTTGAGAGACAGGAAAATTTCGTTGGAAACAAAGACAAGAGTACTGGATTGTTACGTGATATGTGTCCTCTTATATGGAGCGAATGCTAGACAATTTCATTAAAGAAAAAGAAAAGACTGAAAACAAAAGAAATATAGTTTTACAAAAGGATGCTGAGGATACCATGGATCGAACACGTGAGCAACGACCAGGATTTGGAGAGAATGGAAACAGAAATGAGATTGATGCTTAAAATTAGCAAGAGACAGTCGAAGTTTCTGGGACGATTAATAATGAGGGCTTGATGAATCTAATACTTACAGGGCGGATAAAGGAGAAGCAAGCCCGGGGAAACAGCATGTGATATATTTGATAGGCTTAGGTAAATAAGTGGTAAAATAAGTTGGGGAAATAACAAGGAAAATGTATTAAAAGCTACAAGAGACAGGAAGATATGGAGGGCTATTATCCCTTATGTCCTGAAAGGGCGCAGCACATTAAAGAACAAAATATACTAATAGACAATAGTTGAGATGTTATAAAGCTTAACACTCTGTCGCATTTTTTATTTGTTAGATTCTCTCGTAACTTTCAGAATGTATTTATTGATTTCAACCGATATTCTTTGCTGAAAATTATGTTTTCCATTCTCATAGACAACTCTTTTAATGACACGCCACAAGTTTTCTACAAGATTAATATCGCGGAAAGCTATGGACCATTAAATGCATTTGGTTTCTTTGAAGAATTTTCGGGGAGGGTGGGTAATTGTCAGCTATGCAGGAAAGTTCCCATTATCTTGAATGAATATATTCTTTAAGTTAATGTTTCTTCGTTGTAGTCAGCACCGCTGAAGTAGCATTTTGTCCAATACTTGTCTAATAATTCTCTGCGTTTATCTCGATATTATCGTCAACTTTGAAAAGACATCAAACATTTACTGACTCTGATACTAGCCAAAAGGTTTATCCGGCCTTCACTTGTTGTCATCTTACTTATTACTTGACTATTTCTTATAATAGTTTAACCTCCATGCATACCATCTAGTCCCATTCCATAATGTTCTGGCTTCATAAAAAAGTATTATGGTGAATTTAGTTTTAAAATGCAAATCTAACACTTTTCTCGTCCTGAAGATTACTTACAGGTTAGGTTTTTTTTCATATCTTTAGACAACTTTCTTAATTTTCAGTATGTTTTCTGTGTGTAAATTCATAACAAGAAATCCAAATATTTTAGTCATTCTTGTTCCAATACCTCACATTTATCGACGAATATACATTTCTTACATTTCCGTTAAGAACACCCTTGAAACTATCTCTCGAGAAAGAAAGTTTAAAATTTCTTAATTCGTGTCAATTTTGCATCCTTGTGAAAATGGAACATTGTAAGGTGCATTTTAGGCACTTGATGCTTTTTTAGTACCGCAAAGGCAAAAATACCTCGCAGACAACAAAAAGAGATATGTGTTGTGTTCGGTGAAAGTACCTTAGTAGACAGAACTGGTTCGCTAAGTTTAGAGTTGGAGGTTGTAGCCTTATTAATTAAGAACGCTCGTGCATAACACCCCCACTAGAGATGATGACCAAATCAAGACATCGATTGAGAATAACCTGCACTACATAATTTGGCAGAAGCGCTAAATTTATTATATTCCGTCATCCATGAGACTCAGTGAAGATTAGTTACTCAAATCGCTACGATGTTTAGGTTCCACGTGTTCTGAATATAAAAAAAAATATTTAAGATCGCATTTCTATTTGTGATTTGCTGTTTACGCAATGAAAATGCATTCTTTTTAAGGAAATTGTGAAATTGTATTCGTGATGTTCAGTACCACAACTAATTCTGATATTATCAAAACGATTTCTGATTTGATAGTATTGTCCGGAAGGTTCATGGCGATTTTTAGTCGTTCATGTCCCATCACGTCGGAACATGTCAAATATATCGACAGATATAATATGCTTACAGTTTTTATTATAGCATCATTGAAACTTTCTCTTAGAAAGAAAGCTTAAAATTACTTAATTCGTGTCAATTTTGCATCCCTGTGAAAATGAAAGATTATAAGGTGCATTTTAGACACTTGATGCTTTTTCATTACCGCAAAACAAAAATGCCTCACAAGCAACAAAACAATACGTGCTGTATACGATGAAGTTGCTTTACCTGACAGAATTGTAGTAGAATTTAGGCTTATGGATTGAAGAAGGAGGACTTGGAGAACCTGAACCTCACAGAACGGATAGAGGGGAAGAGGGACAAGGGAAAGCAGCGAACGACATACCTGATGGTGAAGCGGGGATTAAGTCGAATAACAGGAGACGGGATATTAAGAGCAACAAGTGATAGCGAAAAGTAGAGGTCTATGATCGACTACGCCCTGAAGAGACACGGTACATAGATGATGATGGTTGTAGCTTTATTGATGAAGAACACTCATCAGACACCATACTACAGAAGACGGCCAAGATCAATATATTTATTGAGAATAACTCGCATATCAAAATAAAGAAATTAGCAGAAACCCTAAATTTATCACATTCCATCATCTGTGAGCACTTCGTGAATCTTGGGTACTGAAAATGCTATAATGTACCGCATGAACTTCGTGAATCTTGGGTACTGAAATTGCTATAATGTACGGCATGAAAACGTTTTCTTGTTAGCTAATCTGCTTATCCCGATTATTGCTCATTCAATTCCCCTGAAACAACAATATCATAGTCATTTCTCTTGTTCCTATTTTACTAAAGTTATCTATCCCTTATTTGGCTCGCTTATGATCTCTTTTAATACTTTTCACAATTTCTTGGATTGTGCATCGATCACAATAACTTTAAAACTGTTTATTTAGCTCCGAAAATAACTTTCTTACCATCACTGGTAATCATTAGACGTTTGAAAGTTTCAAAAACATGGTTTAAATATCGATATGCATACGATGATATATAGTTAATTATAAAATAAAGATCTATCCATCAGTATCCTCATCATAATCATCATTCTCATGAACGGGCATGGTTATAAGATTGCAGCATATTTAAACACCTGACCAACTCTCTCTACAAATGTCCGTTGCATGCCAATGTCTGGATTGAATTGTGAAGAGGAAATATTGGGCTAACCGAAAATTTTATGCCGATTTTTAATGGAAATTAAAATAAAACAAAATTATGCCATTAAATATTTATTCAACTAAATATGAACCATTTTATTGCACAACCTTTCTTCATTTTTCCATCAACTTAAAAATTCCATCTTCTAATAATTTCCGTGGTTTCTCGAGAAAGAATACATTAAAGTGTTTTAATACCATTCAAATAATTAAAATTTTTCACGTTGAGATTATTTTGCAACGACTCGAAAAACTCAAAATCAGAAGGAATAATGTCTGGTGAATATGATGAATGGAGTATCGCATTCCAGCCAATCTGAAACAATTTTTCCGGGTCGCCAAAAAACAAAAAACAAAAAACAAAAACAAAAAAACGCGAAATCTAGCATTATCGTGAGTGAAGAAAGCACCTTTCTGTTCGGCAGTTCTGGGCGCTTTTCTTTAATTGCTGTCTTTAATTTGTCCAGTACTCTTCAGAACCAGTCAATTGGCAGATGCTCATAGGATATGATTCCTTAAAAATTACACCAGATGCACAGTATGTCTTTCTTAGAATGAAGTCCTGTTTTTTTCTTTTTTGGTTTTGTTTTGGTGGGGTGACTAAAGTTGGCTCATAGCGCTTACCCCAAAATCTTTTAGGAGAATCATTGTTGTAAACGCTCTATTTCTCATCATTCATCACAATTTGTTCGAAAAGTGTGCATTTTTATTGCGTTGATGCCGAAAAGCAGAGATAGAAATGTGATCAAAAAGGTTCTTTTCACTCAGATCATATTGTATCAAAGTATCGTAAAGATTTGAGTAAACAAACTTTACTAAGTTGTCATAGATCGTGGATTTTGATAAATCTAATGTTTCCGCCAATTTCTGCGTTAGTTTATTCGAGTTATTTTCAATATTTTATCTGTAGTGGAAGAGTCTGCCTGAGTGTTCTCCATCAATCAAGATCTTTAAACTTAGCGAACCTTTTCCGTAACTTTCTGTCAACTAAAGTAACTTTACCGTACACAGCATATATCATTTGTGTTGCTTGTGAGGTATTTTTGCCTTTAAGGTAATAAAAAAAGTTAAAAATGTATAAGATTCCATTTTCTTGAAAATTTATTTTAATCTAAATTCATAAATCTAAATCGAAAATAGCGCTGTCTTTTCGAGTCTTGAATTCTGAATGTTTCATTATAGGGAGATGGATAATATTAGCATTAAAATTAAGATATATGAGCATTCTGCTTCGTTTGATTAATACCGATTTTGTTCTACAATCATTGTCTGGCATGAAAAAAATCGGATGAGTTGTGCAAGGGATGCATAATTCGTTTAAGCGCATGCATGAATATATCTACACATACCTTCACGTTTATAAAATGACGGACTTATTCACATGCATGTCTATAAATATATGCAGACGTTGTCTTTGAAGAAGAAACTAAACACGCGTCATTTCTCTAATTGAACTAACACACCCTGTAACATATATCTTTAAGTGTGTAATCAAATGGGTGTTGCTCTCACAAGAGTGTAAGTTTCACAAAATGCGCAGGAATCCATAAGCATGCACACGACGAAATCTACAAGTAGAATTAGGGGGACACACTTTTTCTCACAAAGACAAAGAGACACACCCTAAGGTCTTTAAAACTTAAAACCATGCAAAGAAACAGAGACGAAGAAAATAGAACTTTTTCGACATTCAAATTTAGTCTTGCTTATATATCCATGTGAATTTTGCTAGCTATTTTCCGAGATAAAAAATTTGGAAAAAGTATCATTAAAACGAAAAAAAAAAAAAAAAAAAAGCAGAATATTATTTCCTTCTAAGTATCTAGCTATTCTTTTTCATCCCTAAATCTCTATTTCCTACTTGGTATCATTTCAAACAAAGATAACAATTTTATACATACATACAGAGTCCGATGTGTAATTTATCACATTTTGTATTTTAAATTCGCACATGCGCAGTGTTTACTTTTGATTTTGTCGACTGAAAAGTATAATAAGGACAGTTAGGTACCGTCTGTGATAAAAAGAACATTATTATGCATAATTTGGAAACGGCGTGCTATACTTCATGGAATTCGAACCGGAAACTCTGATACAAACATCTAAGATATTTTTTGGTTTCAATCTCTTACATTGCAGAGGATTCGAAAATAATTAGGTAATATATCCAGTCAACATCATGGTACTTGGAATGATGGCAAAGTTGTGCCTCCATTCAACTTCCAACAGTACGTCAGACTCAACACGGATGATTATATGTGAGTGCCTTGATGAGGTATTACTACGCTGGGTCAAGAGGGTGGATGGTAGAAAACCCAATATCTGGAAAAAGGACTCTGCACCACGCTGTACAAGAAGAATAACCCAGTTATGTATGTCAGACAATTTCTGCAACCACATCACCCCTTACATCTGGCTACCTATCTCCCCAGATTGTAACTTTCTTGATCATTATGCATGGGCCCAGTTGATTGAAAGTGTAACAAAACTATTTTTAACACGAAGTATGAAAGTAAAGCAAGGATTATGGCAACGTTAACTAACTTAAACAAGGAGACCGTTCAAAAGAAATGCAGAAGATTTCCAAGATGTTTGGAGGCCGTGGTTGAAGCCAATTGGAATTTTATTGACAAAAATACTATTTAGTATTTCAATAATTTTTGTGTAATTTTGGTAAATATAAATGTTAAAATGAGATGTTTTTATTTTCCTACTTACGTAAATTAGACATCAGTCTTAGTCAGTAAACACACACACACCGCACGCACGCACAAACATAGAGACAGACAAACACACACACACACACACACACACACACACACACACACACACACACACACACATATATATATATATATATATATATATATATATATATATAGGATGTGAACAAATAGGAAAGGTTTATAAATGGAACGTTTCACCTTTTTTTAAGCTTCATCAAATATGGTAGAGTTACTTATTAACTAATCTTGTATAAATTAAAAATGACTGCTCAAATAATCAATTATATATATATCAATATATATCAATATATATATATATAATAATAAAATCGACTCCGTACGTATTCTAATCTTAAAATGTTACACAAGTAATTTTTAAGAACCACGAATAACCGGCAGAATCTAACTCCGTTATCGTCCTCGGCTATACAGCTTTGGACAACGAGGGAAAAAAAAAAGAAAACTGCGGAGCACCGACAATGCATAGAGTACTTCACAGCAAAGAAAAAAAAACCCTCAAACGGACAAACCACAAAGATAATAATGCCATATAATAATAATGCCATATATATATATATATATATATATATATGGCATTATTATTATTATTATAAGTTTATAATAAAATTATACTTTATAGCAACCTAAACCCTTTACATTTGCACGCAAATTTCTCCTGGCTTTCTCTAGATCATTAAGGCAAAACATCTGAAAATCCCCAGCCAGTTGTCTGAATATAGTGAAAATTGCTTTTTTTAAGCTTCTATATATAATGGTTCCTAACAGAAGAAGTATTTCACTGACTGACGATGTGTTAATAAGATAGTATCGAAACACAACCGCTCTTATCTTGCAGGAAACTATGTTTTATTACAAAATTGTAATAAAAATATTGCCATATATAATGTTCTACTAAGCAGCGAGGATTCTTAATAAAGTAAATCACTACAAATTGTGGACAGTCAACCTATTAGTTTGTACAACTTCTAATATATATATATATATATATATATATATATATATGTGTGTGTGTGTGTGTGTGTGTGTGTGTGTTTGCATGGCTTAAACGACATTTTTAATTGATAGCCATATTGGAATAGATACTCTATTTTTTATTCATTTATTAAACATTATATTTATTTCCATCTACTACACTGAATTATCGAGAAATCTTAGAAAAATATGAGACCTCCTACAGGATTATAACCTATGTCTCTTAGGGGAAACTGACATTAAATGTAGGCGTGCCTTGCAACGTAGAAAATCTTGGTCATCTAAAAAGAGCGTAACACATCTCACAACACACACACACACACACACACACACACACACACACACATATATATATATGTGTGTGTGTGTATATATATATATATATAATTTGATAAAATTTGATGATTCGCTTTTTTTAATGTTTTCTCAGAGAATGGCTTATGGAGTTAATCATTAGCCAATCTTGTATAAATTAAAAAAGTTTGCTCAAATTAACTACTACATATATATAGTGAAGCCAGTCCATTGAATGGCCAGTGTATGTCCGAAAGTAATATTTATAGAGCTCGAATGAATTCAGATGGTAATGATGTTAAATTTTACTTTGAAAGCACTTCTAAAATGTTGGAAGATGAGATTCAACAACCACACGCTGTTTGTGAACAACAGTAAGTGTAGCAAAATACTGCTTTATCCATACATTATTGGATATTAAAAAAAACAGCAGTAAGAGCCAATTATTACCTGGAATGTGGTAGTTAAATCTAAACCTTACACTGGGAAAGGAGTTAAATGTAATCTATGCATTTTAGAAAAACTTGTCATCTTAAGCCATATCAATAATCCACATTTACTCAATAAAAAAAGTGATTTAATGACCACATGATGTCATGGAAAAGTCCCACTTTTTACGTTTGCCTATTTCTTTCTTTCTTTTTTTCTTTCTTTCTTTCTTTCTTTATTTATTTTCTTTCTTTCACCCGCAATATTACTTTTAAGTTTTAACAATTATGAATTAAACTCGTTTTATTTTTGCTCCTTAAATTGTTTAATTTTTAGTTCTTAATTCTAAATTTTACTTAATTTTTTCCTACTTTATTTTATCTTGTTTTTAATTCAAATTTTAAAATTTTAATTTTTCTTACACTTTTTATGCGCATGTAATATTTGAATATTTAAAATTTTTAAACCCATGATATACGCCCCTTTAATTTCTTTTCCCTGCATTATATTATGTTTTATTTTTTAACTTTATATTTATTTTTATTTTAATCATAAATTTTTATCTACATGTAACAGTAGAAGATTTAAATTTTTAACCTTGTTATGAAAAATGCAGTAACTTAAATTTATAAGATTAATATCCCATGAATATCCAGTGAACTTTAATTCAAATATATTAAACTGTCCGTTTGAAATATGCACCTGATGATTGTATAACGTATGAAACTCCAAGTCGTGATATAGACGTAGGATTATATATATATATATATATATATATATATATATATATATATATATATATATAGTGTTTAAATGTGATAGTGTTTAACGCCAAGGTTATTATTCATTTTTTTTTCTTATAAATTTTTTTGGCTTAGTAGGTATTTTATCGTTAAGTTCTCGATATTGGCGTGTATATAGAGTATTGCTAGGTACAAAGAGATGGTTTCATTAATAGAGCGGATTAATGCTAACTTCGAAGTTTCGTTAGGACTCTGTTATGAGGTCTTACTCGTCAAGGCTGTATGCCATTAGATCCCTGTTTTTTCGTGTTTATATAAGATATCATGTGTTATACAGCTCACAAATGCAAATACAATAACACCCAACCATGACACGATTATCCAGGTAAAGTGGACCCAAAATTTTACAATTTTGAGTTCTCTAGCATTAACATTTTTAAATTAATATATATATATATATATATATATATATATATATATATAGATAGATAGATAGATAGATAGATAGATAGATAGATATGCATGTGTGTGTGTGTGTGTGTGTGTGTGTGTGTGTGTGTGAAGTATTACCAGTAATGGGATATCCTGATTTTCCCTGGTGAAGAAATATGTCTTATTTCTGTTCCCTCGTGGGTTATTAAATAAACATCATTACGGGTCATCATGTAACGATAAGGCGCAACGGAGGAATGAAATGAATGAATGCTTGTTATCAAAGAGACTTTTATATTTTATCACACACAATAATACCTATGTCCAGACACGTATCCTCTCGTGAAGAAATGCATATCCATTATGTCCAACAGAAAACAAAGTATCAGAAGTAACAAGAAGGAAAGGTCTTACATTTAAATTGAAGACACCTCGGTTCGGCCAAGGTCATGATTCCATATTTGTAGGGGCCGAATTCATCTATATCCCAACAGGATGCGCTATGCTTCAACTATGTCTAAATGGGACGGCAAGAGTTTTATATTCCAGCGGAACATGGCGGTAGACAGATTCTGCCTAGGCCTAACGGCCCGGGCAGAAGAGAAACGACCATCTTACTCGTTTGCTGTTAGCTGAAAAATGGAACTAGCGCTAGGGTCACTATCAGGAGTGACGTCACGAGTGGTTGTCATGTTACCGCATGACTTTATCTCAACCAAAGGGAGATAAGCACCTTTTGTATCCTTACATTTCCCACTTCTAAACAGGTTGTTATCTGCCATGAGGGAACTTTTGCTTTTTGCTCACATAATAGAAATATGGGAACATTTTCTACATGTTACAACATAAACAATTATGCATGCAATATTAAAGTTACTAAAAACTTGAGCAATGTCTACTGAATAGCACAAAACAAAAGTAAAAGATGCTTGTGTTAGAATATTGTAAATGTTCATATGAAAAATATATGCTGTAAAAAGAGAGAAAAGTTAATAAATGAAAATATGTCCTTAGAATTTTGAATGGTCCTTCGTATTTGGCTGCCATGCAATTGACTTGAATAAGTTGTGTACCATTTAAAAAGTCACTGTTCAGGACTTGGAGAATTGCAAATTTTTAGGTGATAGATAATCAAAAAAAAATCTGAAGCTTTCGTCCCTTTTCTTTTCTTTTTTTTTCATATATATGACTAGTAGACCGTGCATGTATCTTCATCAGGAAAACATCAATGCCACCGGAATCGGCTTCTACAAAAGAATGGTTTATATGGTCTAGACTGGAAGTAAATTTGCTCCTTCAATAATAGAGGTGTCAACTCTCAAATACAAATGTTTGTCAGAAATAATGATACAATTCAATCACATTGTACAATAATGATTTAGTTTTGTGACATGATGTCATAATAAAATTCTTCACACACACTGTAATTTAATTAAATATCCTGCAATGCAGGAAAATATAAATGAAAAAATATCATGAGTGAATACACTATTGCAAAAAGGCCAGAGAAATACATTTAAAAAAAAATTAGGTTAAATACCATCCAAATTTACGCCCTGTGCTGCTATGTAGTTAAGTAATGCAATGACCACAATTGGGTTCAAGAGACGGAGCTTACTACTACGTGATATACGTCATGGTAGAAGTAGATGAACTACTGGTGGTAGGAAGCATTGTCTCCATTCAAGCGCGCCAAATTCAAACTCAGCTTGAAGGTTGAGAAAGATGGCGGCTATGTTGAAAAATATGTTGCATTCAACACCATAAAAATATACAGAGAATATTTCTGTGACAAATGTGTATACAACAGCGTTGTTACTGTTAATATATGGCGCTCAAAATTGCGTGTAGCTGATATTTGTCACTACCATGATTAAGAGCAGTAAAAATATAGTAATATATAAAAATAGGCAGTGAAACTTGGGAAGAAAAATATAACCATGTGGAAATATAGCAAATGTGACAAACATATGCTATTAAAATTATCACTAAACAACAGAGAGACAATTCTTTAATAAACTAGGCAAGTTTTATTTAACTTTGCTATAGTCAGAAGGGAGAAGAGAAACAAAACTTCTTCCTCAGTTGCGGTTAGCTGAAAGAATGGGACTAGGTCTTGGGTCACTATCAGGAGTGACGTCACTAGCGGGTGTCATGTGACCACGTGGCTTTATCTCGTCCAAAGGGAGATAAACACATTTTGCATTCTTACATATGCGTGTTAGAATAATACAGCATAGTATTCGGAGCAAAAGTGGATGCAGTGTGAAAAGGCAGAAATCTTTTTTAACGACGCGTTTGCCGTCGAGTGTTAAGTTGGACATCGTCTGTTTACAACGAAAGACAAACGTCTGTGTGTTAGAAAAGAAAGAAAATCTTCCGCCTAGTCAGTCATGTATCTTTCGAGATATGATCATACAAACGCGTATCACGCATGCCATTTAACTGACTGACTTTATCAGAGCTGACAATCTTATACAAAATGTATTAAATATTTGTATATATGAAAGAAAATTTAAAATTTACAATAGCAAGGTTTAAGCGTAATTTAAAAGGCATTTTTAATGTAAATTATCTAATCGAAACTTATTTATCAATGGAACTTTGTCTCTGTGTGTGTGTGTGTGTGCGTCCGTTACCTATAGACTCAGAAACAGCTGAACAGATTTTCTTGAAATTTTACACAGTTGTACTGTAAGCGTCTGCGAGTGTTTTTAGCTAGATTTTGTGTCGAGGTATCCCAGATAAATATCGAAAATCAATAATCGAAAAAATCGGGTAATAGAAGCAGTGGTCCGATTTTAATCAAATTTGACATAAGAAAGGATATTCAGATGTTTCAAGGTTGCAGTTCTTACAATAGTGCAGAAAATCGATGATATATATGTATGTAAAAGGCAAGAAGTTTATGTGTGTGTGTTGTCTGTTTATCTGCGTGTATGTCTGTATGTTTTTCAGCCCTTTTATTTTAGTTTTTGCTTCGGGTTTGGATCTCAGTAGGTATAATTGTAGTTCTTAGTCTCAGCCATGATAGCATTTACTTATTTAACCTTCAAAATTCAGTTTACGACGAAAAACTTATTTGATATCGATACCAGGAAATCAAAATTTGACTTACATCCATTCATTTTTCTTTCAGTCTACGGTTTCGCTTTAACTGGAAACAACTATTGCTTTTTAGTCTTTCGTGCCAACGCCCAAAGAGTCTGAGCTCCAGGACCATGGATTAGTTTTAAATCTTTCATTACACCCGAGCAACGCCGGGCTATATTGCTAGTAATAACTTAAAAATACAACCTGTTTCGTCCCAGTCTTATTAAGCTTACTCCTGGGAATTAAAATAAGAAACATGTAAAATAAATATAGGATGACTAATAGGGGAAAAACGTATGCAAGAAATACTAGAGCCCAATAACATTTAAACACAGTAAACAATCCCTCTACTTACAGAGGGAAGGATTGCAGGATCTCATGTATAAGGACTCCAGAGCCTAAAAGTGTTATGAAGAGTAGGACCTTAATAAGATAGAAATGCGGTCCACACTGAATCCAGAGACACAATTCCTGCTATTTATATGCTGTGCAATAGACGACCTGGATGTATTAACTATTTGGCCATTAGTGGCATCCGGACGAAACCAGTTGCTATTTAGTTATTAGAATTTACATTTAAAATGGCTTTTAAATTACGCTTATTCCATGCTATATATATATATATATATATATATATATATATATATATATATATATATATATATAAAGACGTTATACTGCAGGACTGTTATGTGATATCTATCTTTTATGCTGGACAGTCTCTTCAAATATGAAATACAGACTCGAAGCAACAGAAATGTGGTCCTACATAAAGAGACTGAGGATACTTTGAACCGAGCATATGAGCAACGACAAAGTGCTGGATAGGATGCAAACTAAGATAACAAAGGAAATTATCATCAGGAAGACACAGCTGGGTTCTTTGGGGCACTTAATGACGAAAGAGGGTTTAGAGAATCTAACACTCACTGAACGGATAAAGCGAAATTCAGTCAGGCGAAAGCAACACGAAATATAATTGATGGGATTGAGCTTGTAGATGGTGAAGCAAGTTTTAGGAGAGACACCAAGAGGAAAAGTGTTGAGAACAACAAGGGACAGGCAGATGTGGAAATCCATGGTCACCTACGTCCTCAAGTGACATGACACATAAAGAAGAAGAAAGAAAGAAGAAATCATCAAAAATTGATTCAAACAATCTATTTTTAGTTTTAATTAACTGACAAGATATGTAGTTTTTTCTTTTACGTTTTTCCACTAAGCCAATAAATTATAGCGCATTTCTTATGGCATAGATATTTTGAAGCGGATTTGAAATGTACCGACATCGTAGAAATAAAAAGATGTTACATGTTGCATCTAATTTATCATGGAAAAATGTGGTTTTTTATTTTATTTTAAAACACACCTGCAAAATGTTCTGTATATTTATATCGCAATCGTCACTATTTTCGCTCCCTGAAACTCACTATATATATATATATATATATATATATATATAAAGAGACGTTTGGAATTAGTTGCTACTTTCCGTCGCAAAATATAAGAAAGAGAACATCTTGTTTAACGTTTGTCAAAATAACTTTGGATCTATTTGAGATAAAACACTCAATTTTTAAAAAAAGGTAACGCCATCTATTTTAACATACACCCTTGTGCAAATTAATTGACACAACTGCTTTAGTTTCCTTTCTTTATCCATAAGATCAGTTTTAGACCAACTGGAGTTACTGTATGGAAAGTACTCGGACGTATTACATTCCTTGATACCACCAGGTCTAACCTTCACGGTTAGAGCCCATCATGCCACTTACATTAGAGCAAACTACCCACAATCCATCAGCGAGAAGTAGGTTTCTACCAAAAAGGTTATTCCTGCGAACCATTGCCTCTGTGGAACAAACTCCTAAGAGAATGTTTCCCTGATTACTATAATTTTAACCTGTTCGACTCAATTCTTAACTATGATCTTACCCTATTTTCAAATAATCTATCCCTTAACGTAACACTCTAGTTCGAGTGACCCTCGGTTTTCATATAGGGTGAAACTAACTGTAAAAATAGTTACAAAGATTTTGATCAGTATTTAAAAAAAAAAACTTTTATTACGCCCTAAAATCAACTTGCATGAATGAAATATACTAACTATATATTATTAAACATTAAATCGTATAGGCGTAACGTTCTGTTAAAACACTGGAAATCAAAAACGAAGAAAGGTCTATTAATTTCTTGGATACCAACATAGAATATAACATCTCCTGTAATAATATCATTCGTTTTGCAATATTGACGGCTGTCTGTAGCACACCAACAAATTGTCTAGTAGTACGCATAATCTCTTATAAATCCATTAGAGACCAGACATGAATCTAATCATTCTCTCTCTCTCTCTCTCTCTCTCTCTCTATATATATATATATATATATATATATATATATATATATATATATATATAGTGCAACAGACTAAACCACATACAATATATTCACACAAACGCTTACTGTTGATGGCGGATGCGTCTAAACTAGTATGCAAGTCCACTTAACCATACACACGTTGCCTGCAAACACGCGTAAAGATCGACCGATCCATCTTTTCTATTTATGTACTGGGCCGGGCCACCCTAACTTTGCCCAAGCCGAACAAACTACGAGTGGCAGGCAATCTGCCAGAGCATCGAATGTCATACAAACAATCGCCAATTTGCAACATGGCGTCGAGCTGAGTGTTCAGGGGTCGAGTGTGGGAGCAAAACGCGGATGATGAGAATGTTAGGAAGAGGAGTCCTGCGAAACGGCGCTAGAGAGAAGAAGGGAGGGTAAATACTGAATCGGCGGCAGTGGAAGTTCGGGGCAAGGGTCAGGAGGATGGGTATTCTGCTGCGCTGCGCCCGGCGGAGATGGTCCAGGACTGATGACGAGGGAGAAGAGCTTTAGACTAACGCTATGTAATCTGATCGCCTACGACATTTTCGAGACGCCATTGTATAGACTTGCCGATACTGTAAACTTGCCCCTCCTCTTCTGCAATCGTTACTGAATTTGCCGCCACTCCTTCCCAACCAAATGGTCTGCCCATTTCCTCTGCTTTTAGCATTCAGCTTTGCCAACAGATTCTGAAACCATCCCATCATCTTTATCATCAATAATATCTTTGCATTGTTGCCCAATGTAATAATGCTTACACTACTGGGCAGTGTGTATTTTCTCTGCACATTCACACACACACACACACACACACACACACACACACACACACACACACACACACACACACACATATATATATATATATATATTAGGGCACTGTGCGTCAAACGTGAGCTACTTATTTATGCATAGATAAATTATAGCAATATATATTTTAGTAGTAACAGGACGATATTCTTTGCTAAAATTGCTCTTCCATAAGTTTATCATGACATGCAGAGCATACCATATGTACTTTTAAACCGGTTGCTTTTTCTGCTAAGAAACACATAAGTACAAGCAGAAAAAAAACATCTATTTTACCGTAAGACCTTATCAACTGTTTGGCAGAATGTTACTGTAATTCATATTTATTATAGAAATACCATTACTAATATCTCAAATGAATTTAACTAGACAAAATTATTAAAGCGATAACACATTTTAAACTTTAAAACGACAGGTTTCTCGATAAAATACTCTGAAGTTACGAAAAAATTTACACCAAAGAAAATGTTAAACTTTTTTTTCTCTCTGTTTTAAATTGATTTATCACAGGAATACTTCGCAAAGACAAACTGATATATATATATATATATATATATATATATATATATATATATATATATACACACAATTTAAATAGGATCATTTTATTATTTAGATACAATATATATATATATATATATATATATATATGTATGTGTGTATGCCTAATTCGACTTATTAATAAAAAAATTCATATGAAAAAAATACTTAAGGGATATATCCCATTTCTGTCTATCTCGAATTTTTGAATTACGGTTTTTAAAATAATGTTTATCATAATACAACTCCCAAGAGCTATCTAGAGTAGGGTTTTGCTGAATGAGATGTGTGATATAAGGGTGAGAGGAGAAATTCAGAATGAATGTTATGAAGATATTGTGCATAGATAACAACTGACACTCGACATGTAATGGTTAAGACTCTAGTGTTCGCAGATACGCCCACATGGGAAACTTTTCCACAAAATTACAGTTCTTTGAGTGAAGCTTTTTTACTGGAACATACTTTCTAACCCTGTGATTCAAACCTGTGGTTGTAATAATGCGAGCATTGTTTGTAAATATCTGGATTGATATAACTTTGCAACCTTTGATCATAGGAGTAAGATTTATTAGACAAATATGTCAAAATTTTATTTAATCAAATGGTGAGATATACAGCTAGACACTAAATCCTGAAATTAATGGAACAAATATAATGCATGTAAGCTAAGTTTTGATTTTACCATACATATGTCTCTGACTTTACCCCTAATCTAGAATTTCTAGCATCTCCCTATATTTTCGTGAAGGTTATTAGTGGGGAAAGTGGAGTCAGTGGGTGATAAAATATTCAGTGATGAATTTTGCATTGTTTCGATGTTATGAAGAGGACCCTAAATAGTTAAAAATCAATATTTTTCGATTCTGAAAACTGTCGCACCTTGAGCAAGATTCAATGGAATCTATTTAATGCAAAAAAAAAATATTTTGAAAAAAAAATAAATTTCGTATTTTATTTCCAATAAAAAGTTCCCTATTTTTTTACGAACAAACAAGTCTCTTCAAGTAATTTCAGAGCTTCAATACATTTCAATAACAAAACCGTGTTCAATACATTTACGTGATACGTATAGACTGCGTCCCACGTTATTAGCGACATGTTTTATCGATATTACTGCTTATTGTAATCTAAGTATTCGATTGCCATGGAAACATCTATCTGCGCAGTCCAGATAAAATTTAATTCGTTCTGTGCATATGTAAAAGAATAGTAGGCTTTTGTATTCAATTTCCTGTACTTCGAATTGTCAAATTATTTAAAGCTGAATTATTAATAACTTCAAATCTTTCAAAAATACAACAATACTGGAAATTGATAAAATGATCAAAAGGCTACACAAAATTGTGAAAAATGTACCTTGGTAATTCTAAAGGATTTCCAAGCAGATCGTATAAAGTAAAGTTAAGGAATTTTATGTAAAGACAACAAAAAATTTTTAATCCCTTAACCTTACATTATTTTCATAGTTCGGACTGTTGTTCTAATCTTTGTTGCCTTATTCACGACGTTTCGGCTATTTTTACTGAACCCCACATTCAACAATTTTGGCCCGAACCACAACTATATATATAATTATATGTATTTTAAACATATACTGTTAAATATAACAGACAATGAATGTCTATCATGTTTAATCATGAGCCGTTCTAAACATCGTATTTTGGCTTTAATTTCAGGTGAAAATAAAGAAAAATTATCCAACATTTGGATATTTTTTTATTATGCTGGTTCTAAGCTTTCGGCTCACTTGAGCCATCTTCAGAGAGGTTACAATGACGTTAACATAAAAATATCCATCATCAAAGATGATTTTATCTCCCGTTGACATAAACTATTGTTATGCCACGATAACAGTCACCGAATAGCAGACGCAAATCGTAAATTTGTAATGAGGTTCTGTGATGTCACTCCGAAAGACCGAAATGTTAACAGAACCATATGTCTAAATGCAATGTAATGTGCCGTGATCCCATTGAAATATGGTTTTATTAAGTGTGGGTTGTTTTGATTTAATGTAGACGGCCTCCAATATCTGATTGTTCTTTTTACTGTATGTATGAGTGAATGTTATTGTGTTATCGACTAAAATCTGTCTAATATTACCTACATAGCTATGTTTTTCTAAGAAATGTTGTTTTATTGAACTCTGATCAGAAAGGTGACAGGAGAGCGTGGTTGTAGTAAAACCAATATATGTAGTGGATTTATTATTAGTACCAGAGATACAATCTCTGAACGGGCATGTAAATTGGTACATTACATTAGTTTTCTGTAGATGAGTTAGTTGTGTGATTGTAGGGTTATTAGAGACTATGAAGTCAATTATTTTAAATTTTTTATGATATAGGATGAGATTAATTTGATTTTTATTATTTATTAGTTTAACATTTCTACGTATTATGTTTTTAAGTGTCGTTTCATCATGTTTGTATATATATATATATATATATATTCCTCTCCCATGGGACTTTATCTAGACAATGTTGGATTTAATTTACTGCAGGGATTTATATATAAATGCGAGGATGTCATTGGTTTATCAAGGCTTTTAAACCTGAGAACATTCATGAATATTCATCAGGTGGTTGGAAAGTCAGTCAAGACATGTGGAGGATCACAATTATGATTTAAAAATGCTGCACTCATTAAAAAAAAAGAAAGTAATTTGCTTAGAAGAAAACTTCTCGTGAATGCCGCCATCAAAGTATCAATCAACGCCCATTTTTTTGCAACGATCTCACCTTTCTCGGAAGAATCACTACTTTTACAAGCCAACATATACAAAAAAAATAGGTTTAAAGATAAAGAAAAACAACAGTTCATTCCTTCATTTCATGCCTTTGAAAATGACTAGTACATACGTCCATCTCATAACATAACAATCTAATCACTATCTAAACAATATTCATTAAAATAAATATTGGCTCACATTACTTTTTACCAGACTTTGAACTATGACACTTCACACACAGCGTGGCATATTAACTGGACACCTCCATGCAAACGTAGAACAAAGCATACATAGAGTGATAGCAGCCATTCTAGTTGATATGCTAAACCTCACGTTGTTTAAAATGAAAGCAAACCCGTGCATGTTCTTTCCATGGCTGTAACCATCTTAGAGATGTACTATTTAAATCCTAAAAAATATGTTGAACTCTTGTATATCAATTATGTAATGAATATATTTGATACTCTACGTCATTTTTATAATCCAAAATACTTTTATTTTAAATGTTTCCATCCCTAATGAGACACCTGTCATATGCTTCTTCTCTTCTTCTATGTGCTCTGTCCTTTCAGGACGTAGGCGATCATGACCTTCCACGTCTAACTATCCTTGGTAGTTCTTAGCACGCTTTCTCCTATTACACCACGCAAAACCCGCTCTGCCATCCACCTGCTTAGGCCTGTCAGTTATGTTACACGCTGCTTCTCCCTGTCTATCTGTCCCTCTATCTGACCTGTGAGTATTAGATTCTCCAAATCCTCTTTCCTCATTGCATATCCCAGGAACTTCAAATGTCTTTTCCTGATGCTCAGTATAAATTTCCTCCTTCTTTCCAAAACTTCATCATTGCTCATGAAGTAGATCCATGATATCCGCAGCATCCTTTACTAGAACCACATTTCAGTTGCCTTAAGTTTTTCCTTAATCTTTGATGATGTTGCCCAGCATTCACTGCCTTATTGAAGAATTGACATAACATAGCAATCCAGTACTCACGTATTTGTTTCTAGTGAAATTTTCCTGTCTCTTGATACTACTACTCAGCTTCTGGAATGCGTCTTTCACCATGCCAGTTCGCGTTTGTGTCTCTGAGTTGCACATTCCGTCTTCTGTTAAAAGACTTCCCAGATATTGAAATTTTTTAGCAGCTTGATTTTAATATCCTCCATCTGTATTTGGCATTCTGAGCTGCTCTTTTTTGCTGATGACCATGAATTCGGTTTTCTTGCAGATAATTTGGAGTGCTTTCTTGTCGATAATTTGTAGTGCATTCTTGTCGCTCCCTTCAGCTACCTTCTGTAGGAAGTCTTGTAGTTTCCTTTCTGTGTCTGCTATCAGCACTGTATCATCCGCGTACTTTATCTTGTTAAAATTGTGGTTTCCGATGACGAATCCTGGTATAACCTCTGATATCCTCAAAATATTCTTGCTGTACAAGTTGAATAGATCCGGTGCATATGCATATGTTACTCGTTACTGCCCACGATACTTTTGCCCTTTGTGTAAGAAAACACCTCTTTATTTTTAAACGTTTTTGTTTCCATTTTTTTATCATTACCTACTTGGTTGAAGAATTGCTAAATAATTTAATCTTTGGAGTTTTGGTTCTGGGATAAGTAATTATTGATTATTTATATTTAATTTGCTAAACATTTACTTGATTTACGGATAGGCAAATATTGTTCGTTTAAATTTCAGTTTTTCGTTGTTTACTTGGAAAATGACACTTTTTTTGTACGGTTACCTCTTTGCAAGGAATGAAGTCGACGTAATTTTGGATTTATTTATCTATGGATTATATTTTTTATTATTGTCTTTTTCATCTTTTATGTAATTGAAGTACATCTGTTTACACAATCAAAAAAGTTGTTGCAATCGAGGCACGCACATGCTAAAATGTCTGTGAACCGTCAAATCATTGGAACCACGTGACGCTCTAATCTATTCCACAGACAGAATAAATGACGTCACATTAATTTTGAAGTTCGTAGCGTTAACAACGCAAATTATATACCAGATATCTCTCGGCGTTTTACTTTCTTTCATTTAGCAATCTAAAAACAACAAAACACTCGAAAGAATTCGCAGTACACATATAATGATGTTGGGTGGTTAGAGCGTTCGCTTCATGATCATGAGATCCAGGTTCGAATCTAACCAGGGTCGATTTATCAAGAAGGTGAAATATTGATATTATCGGTCTCGGGGAGGCGATCCAAGCGTTCAGCACTTAGAAAAATGCTTAAAAAGAATATTACGTATTGACTAAGGCTTTCTGAGTTAAATGAGATAGACGGAAATCTTTGGGGAGTCGTCAATGCTTGTGCTAGCTTGAAGTCACAACGATCGGGGGTTTGACCGTCCTGGCTTAGTTCAGATTTCTGATCACGCTAAATAACGCGCTCTCTCCCAGAATATGTAACTAAGATCAGCTCACGAGGGTTGCAGCAAATTTAAAGATGTGTGTGTGTGTGGGGGGGGATTGTGCTTGAGCAGGCGTCTGCAAGTTTGGTTAACTGTCCTATTAAACGGGCATCATTGTATACAAGTGGTCAGATGCCTTGACACCAGGCTACTCTACTTCCTTTCGTGACCCAAATCTTCAACTTCCTAGTTCAACCTAATTCTCATTTTTGATTGAAACACCTACAAGCATATTTTCCAATGACCACTCCTCACATTTTCTAAATAATCCTGGATTTTTCTTATATTTTCTAAATAAATGATTTTCACCATTTATTTTAAAATAACTCCTGGAGAAGAACAGTATTGTTCTGAATATTGAACACACACACACACACACACACACACACACACACACACAAAACTCAAACAGTGTCGCCAGAGCAACAAAAAGAACCAGATAACTGACAGAAGATAATTACAAACCAATTTCGCAAATCAGTGAAAAATTCCTCGATAAGAAAGGGACGCCCCCCCCCCCAAAAAAAAAACAAAAAACAAAAAAAAAACGTGCTAATGTGAAAAATCCCAACCCCACAATCTTTTCAACCTGGTGGTCAGCATTTGATTTATTTATCTAATTATACACCATACCTTGGACAGAAGAAACTTAACGTGCGAATGTGAAAAACCGCCAATACCACAAACATTCCAACCGGGTGGTCACCACTTAATTTACTTCCCTTTTTATACACGATACCTTGGTCATCAAAAACACAAACTGATCTCAATACATAAAATCACTAGTTTATTCGCCTGAAGAGCGTCACCTTTAGACTCGAAACTCGTGTAGCATCACAATTACCATTATGGACACTTAATGTATCACAACATGTATAATAACAGCAACAATAAACATACACTTTAAACAAAACGAGAACGGCCTCTGATACTTTTTATTCTATGTATATATATATATATATATATATATATATATATATTATAAATTTACGAACTGTGTTTGCTCTTTTTGGTAACTGTTATTGTTGCTTAGCAAAGGTTTATGTCAACAAAAGATAAAATCGTCGCTGATGGTGGATGTTTTTATGTTAACGTCCTTTTATCCTATCTGAAGATGGCTCATGTTAGCCGAATGCTTAGAACCAACTTAATAAAAAATTGACCAAATGTTGGAGGATTTTTGTTTTTATTTTCACCTGAAATTAAAGCCAAAATACGATGTTTAGAACGGCTCATGATTAAACATAATAGACATTCATTGTCTGTTATATCTAACAGTATATGTTTAGAAAATTATCTGCTGCCTTGATACACTATATATATATATATATATATATATATATATATATATATATATAAAAGTTAATGGACTTTTAATCTTTAATATGACATATTCGTATTACCTCAAATGTTGTTTTTATTACAGATCTGTATTTGACTTGAGCATTTAAGAAAACTTTATCATTTTCACCGAAGTTAAGCAACGTTGATCCTGGTTAATGCCTAGGTAGATGACCACTTTTGAATAACTGGTACTGTAACCTTGGATATGGAAGTTGTACGATGGATAACGGTTAGGAATTTTAAATCGGAGAGCAGAGTTTCAATAGACGCCGAACACATTACATTCACTTACGCTTAGATAACTTATGGAAAGGTATGAATCCAGTGATTCTCCGTTACATATTGTTTAATTACAAAAACTTATATCACTAGATTTATGTGTTCTTAAAATAAAAAATGCTTACAAATAATTCAATTTAAGCATTAAATAGCCTCTCTCTTTCTCTATTTGTCTCTCTCTCTCTCTCTCTCTCTGTATATATATATATATATATATATATATATATATGGAGAAACGATATATAAATATTATATTTGAAAGAAATTCTAGGAAAATCGATAGCGCTCATTATCTTGACTTTCTGATTAAAAAATGCGTCTTCTTCTATGTGACGTATCTGTTTGAGACATAGGCGACAATGGTTCTTCGCATCTCCTTCTCCCTTGCCGCTCTTAGTATCCCTCCTCTTTCTATTCCACTCAAACCAAAATCCATTACCCCCTCTGCTCAAGTCTATTATGTATGTTGTACGCGGCTACTTGAATTAAAAGAGAAAGTACTTTTTTTTTTAATCATATCACCATAAGCAAGTTGATAACGCCACTGATGCGCAGTGGGCTACGTTAGAGTAAAAAGAATGGAAAAGAGAAAGCCGGAAACCACATCCTGAACAGGGAACAAGGGATGAGCCTCTCCACCTGTTCAATAGACTTGGGTGGAGTGTGAACCGGGCGATAGTTTAGTCTATCTACTCCAATTAAAAAAAAAATTAAAAAAGAAAAGAGTGAAAAGATTGGAAAAGAGAAAACCGGAAACCGCATCCTAAACAGGAAACAAGGGATGAGCCTCTTCACCTGTTCAATAGACGTGGGTGGAGTGTGAACCGGGCGATAGTTTAATTTAGTCTATCTACTCCAATTAAAAAAAAATAAAAAAAGAAAAGAGTGAAAAGATTGGAAAAGAGAAAACCGGAAACCTCATCCTAAACAGGAAACAAGGGATGAGCCTCTTCACCTGTTCAATAGATGTGGGTGGAGTGTGAACCGGGCGATAGTTTAGTTTAGTTTATCTACTCCAATTGTACTAATACAAAAATCCTATAGCAAGTGCTTCAACTGCTAGATCATTCACAGTATATTTACATCCAAATTCTTACAACATTTCACATTTCTTGGTAGATTTTGTAATAAAAGTCTTAAAAAACGAAAAAGAAACACATAAAAACTAAATAAAATCGACTAAAGTTACTAAAAACATTAAAAACTAAAATTTCAGCGTACCTTCTCTTTCATGTGCATGTATAATCACATCAACATAATCGCATCAACGTAATAGCATCAACGTAAACACATCAACGTAATCGCATCAATGTAAACACGTGAACGTAAACACACCAACGTAAACACATCAATGTAAACACATCAACGTAACCACACAAACGTAATCACATTAACGTAAACACATCAACGTAAACACATCAACGTTAACAAACAAATCAACGTAAATACAGCAACGTAAATACAGCAACCTAAACGCATCAACGTAAACAAACACATCAATGTAAACACATCAACGTAAAAACGTCAACGTAAACAAACACATCAATGTAAACACATGAACGTAAACACACAAACGTAATCACATTAACGTAAAAACATCAACGTAAACACATCAACGTAAACAAACAAATCAACGTAAATACAGCAACGTCAATACATCAACCTAAACGCATCAACGTAAACAAACACATCAACGTAAACACATCAAAGTAAACGCATCGCCGTAAACACAACATAGACAAACAAATCAACTTAATAATATCAACGTAAACACATCAACGTAAATACATCAATGTAAACACATCAACGTAATCACATCATTTTATTCCAAAGAATTCATAATGGATGAAACGCATCACATAATTTTCTTTCTTGCTTGCCATAGATTTTCGTATTTCACTTAAAATCCCACTATTTAGCTGATGGTTAAAGGAGCTAGATCTATACTCGCCCTAAAGATATTTTCCCGCACGTGATTGAAACGAACCTACTGGGATTCGATCTCTTCTCTTTGATTTTACACTCTATTGTATTTTCATTACAACGTTTTTCGTTTTTATTTTTCCCAAGCATTTCTGGACTTAAACAGATGCTTGATCAGGTTCCTGTGGTCTACCTCCCCTTATATCTGAACAAAAATTATGAATCTCTGGTGAATACAGCGGTTAAAAACAACTTTTTACTTAATATGTAACAATTTTTATCTGGACACAAGCCAAACCTACTGTCTGGCGTTGCCGTATGAATCATTAAGCATTTTCCATTAACTCATTAGTGCATTTAAAAAATAATGCTATGTTCTTTCGAACTAATTAAGAACATCATCATCACCATCATCATAATAATCAACATCATCGTCCCATGATTAGTATGGTCGTTGTAACTCTGAAATTACCAGCTCCCTCCATATGTCATGGTGGTGTACAAATTCTAATCCACTAATTGTCGTTTTCCGTCAATTTTCTTCCATTTCCCTTTATTTTATCCTTAAATAATAAATACCAGGATGACAGTGGAAGGAATGTTGGGTCTTATGACGTTTCCTTGCAGTCTCAACTTTCTTTCTTATTGGTTAGGAATTCACCAATTGAACTTTTTTCTTGCTTAAAGCTATCTCGCACTGCGTCAAATCTGATGTTTGTCTACGTAAAAAATGCTTATTTAAAGTGCTTAGATTCTACGTTGTCAATTATATTGTTTATTTCCAAGATTTGTAGGCTCGCAAAAAGACTGAGAAAGCCGATCAACGCAACGGTCGGATCTTTGATTTTAGTCTTGCTAGTTCACAGAGGCATTTGATAAAAAACATTAGAGACGCCATATACTCGTTTTCAGAGTTATCATAGAAAAATGCATCATTGAACAAACTAGAAATATCAAATTAAATACCTATTATTTACATAATTTACACTGTTCGGACTGTTTTCCTCATCTTTGTAACCATATTCGCGAAGTTTAGGTCATTCAAGTAAATGGAATTTTGAAATGAATTTCGAAATGTATAACGACAGAAACGCAGTGGATATAGCAACAAAGATGAGGACAACAGTCTGAATAGTGTCAGTTAAGTGCCATACGTGATACACGCTTGGGCGATCATGTCTCGAAAGATACATGACTGACTGGGCAGAAGATTATCCCGCAGTAGGTTGCCATTGCTTTCTGCGGTAGACTGGTTGCCGACCAAGGCTATGGAACCCAATCTGTTCTGCTATTTAACCCATAACTGGAAGGAAGAGACGGATTAATACTTTTCCCAAGGGTATTTGCGCGTAAGTGAATACAATGGATTCAACTGGAATTCGAACTCGGCTCCCCGGGTTCTCGTCCCGAGCCGATATCCACTGTACCACAACGCACATCCTCTGAATAGTGTAAATGATGTAAATAACATTAAAATTCTCATATCGTATTATCAATAACAACAACTCAATGGCGAAATGTAAACTATACAAGAAAAAACATCATTTATGAATTTAGATGCTGCATGAGAAAAAGACTATAAACAGTTGTCTTGGACTTACCTACACCCGCCGGTCAAGACAACTGAATCTACATTTCTTTGAATAGAATCGTATCAACCACAATCACTAAGATACTCGCGGAGAGCAGGAGATTGATACACATATTTGACTGCAAAAAGCGTTTAAATGTGATAAGTGGAATGAAAAAAAGCAAGAATGAAGCCCTTTAACGATTTATTATGAAAAAGCTCATAATGTAATAATCGGATGCGTTTCTGTGCTCTCAGTAACCATTATACAATCTACAATAGTACTTACGCACCATCTATTATAGTATTACAACAAACTATCTAGAAAATATGTAACAGCTCAGCCGAAATCGCTCGCACTAGAAGAACTTTTGTAAAATGTCTGTACACATCAATTAAGGAAAGGAGAAAACTTCTACACAAACTATATATCTTTTTCAGTGACAGGTAGCCACTAAAATAACATCTGAAGTAGGAAAATTTTGGATTATATATATATATATATATATATATATATATATATATATATGTGTGGATAGGATAAGTTAAGAAACAAGTAGGAAAAAGTGTCTTAAATCTAACATGTTTTACATTTCACAAGCTTCTACAGAGATTTATTAAAGACGAATAAATCCAAGAGACAGTATATTGATTGAGGCATAGCTTCATTGGTCCGATACGTGTCACGTGTGATAAAGCAATGGATGAATATTAAATGCAGAAGGAAAAACATGTGTCCGTTTAAGTTTATGCGCCAATGCGTAATATCAACATTAGGTGTTTATTATTAATGTGTAAGTATATGTAAGCGAAAATAATGTGTGTTAAGTGCATCCAAACCACAGACGAACTAAGTGTGTGTATATGTCGATAACATTATTATGTGTGAATGAGAATGACGAAATACATTTCCGTTCAAAATACGTAAAAAGTATTGTATACATGTGTCAAGTAATGGAACGAATGTTTTTTTTTAAAATAAAATGGGAGAATCACTTATGAATGTATGCGTTGAGAGAAATCATGTGTGAATGTGTGAGTCTATGAGTCAGTAAAGAGGTATACACGTGTCAAGTGATGTAACGATTTTCTATTCTAAATAATGTGAGAGAATCATGTATGAATGTATGTGTATGAAAGAAGCACGTATAAACGTGTGCGTACATAAGTATGAATCGTAAGCGAAATATATTTTCGTTTCAAATTCTAGTGAAAATAATGTGTAAAAGTACTAAGTGAATTTTTTATAAATAAAAAGTACTTTCTAAAAAAATATAATAATATATACTAAATATCTACATATTAAAATTATTACAGACATAATTAAATAATAATATATAAATAAGAAACATACATATAAATTACCATACTAAATCATTGTAATATTACAATTAAACAGAATAAATGACATACCATAATAAATAATAGTAAATAATAAAACAAAATAAAAATATAAAAATAATAATAATAATTGTTAATTTGAATAAATGTGCTAAAGCTACAGTTTTACGTGGATCAATACAAGAAACATCCTCAATTAGCCTAGACCCTGCTGTAACAATAAAAGAATTGAAACCAGAAGAAGCTTATAAATACCTAGGTGTAAATGAGAGCGAAAACATTCACCATAAAAAAATGAAAGAAATAGTGCGTAAAGAGTACTATAGAAGGCTACGAATGATATTAAAAACTGAATTAAATTCACAGAACAGAGTTATGGCCATTAATAGCCTTGCAATCCCAGTTGTCCAATATAGCTTTAACATCTTAAACTGGACTCTAAACGACATCAGGCGAATGGATGCTAAAACAAGAAAGTTTCTTTCTAAGCATAAGATGCATCATCCAAAGGCTGATGTAGATCGTCTCTACATACCCCGTAAAGAAGGTGGAAGAGGTCTTATTCAGCTGGAATTGTCATACAAGACAACAACGATTGGCTTACTAACATACATAGAAACAACAAAGGATTGGATGTTACAATTAGTAAGGCAACATGAAGAAAGAAAGAAAAAATATTCAATAATAAAAGAAGGCAGTAAATACAAACAAGATTTACAGTTAGTAGATTCTGTAGAAAAGCAGAACGGAAGCCAAGCGCCGACTATTGCGGCAAAGAATATGAAAATGAAAGCCAAAGACAAATCTCTTGAACAGATGAAACAGCGCTGGCAAGACAAACCTCTGCATGGCCAATATCCAGTACGTGCCAATAAATCTAATGTTGACAAAGTTAATACTCATCGATAGTTACGTGCATCTGGATTAAAGTCCGAAACTGAAGGCTTTATTCTTGCAGCACAAGACCAAAGTCTTTCCACGAGAAACTTTCAGGCAAATATTATGCATAATAATATGGATCCAAAATGCAGGTTTTGTGATAAACACCAAGAAACAATAGACCACCTAATCTCAGGCTGTTCTATGCTTGCCCCAAATGAATATAAAAATCGCCACGATAGAGTTGGGCAATATTTACATTGGGCAATATGCAAACATTATGGAAAAGCTGTAGGCAAACACTGGTATGAACATCACCCAGCACCGGTTACAGAAATAGAAGATGTAACCATTCTATGGGATTACACCATCTACACAGACAGAAAAATTGAAGCAAACAGGCCAGACATTATTGTTAAAAACCAGAAGGAGAAAACTTGTCTATTAATTGATATAGCTTGTCCAGCGGATTGTAACATAGCAATCAAGGAATTTGAAAAACTGTCAAAATATAAAGACCTGGAAATTGAAATAGGAAAAATGTGGAAATTGAAAACAAGAGTTGTGCCAGTGGTAGTAGGTGCACTTGGAATGATAAAAAATGGAACAAAACAACACATTGAAAGAATCCCTGGAAACCCCAGCTTAAGAGATATACAAAAAATTGTCTTATTAAGTACAGCCCACACACTAAGGAAAACTTTATCTATGTAATGCTGGAGATGATAGGGAAGATAGAAAAACATGAAATGGAGCCATAACAACATGCCACTACCTGCCTTAGGTCTCCCCGCAGACTTGGTTGTTAGTGAGACCAAAGCAGAAATCGAAATATGATGAAAAATGACATAATAATAATAATCAATGTCTTTTCACTAGAAACTTTCAGGCAAATATTATGCATAATAATATGGATCCAAAAGGCAGGTTTTGTGATAAACACCAAGAAACAATAGACCATCTAATCTCAGGCTGTTCTGTGCTTGCCCCAAATGAATATAAAAATCGCCACGATAGAGTTGGGCAATATTTACATTGTACTCTAGATGCGGTCAGCTATGCGCTGTCTCATTCTCTCAGCAAACAACCACCTGGCGTCATTCAGGATTCTCTTGCAGTCATTACGAGCAGACGTGAATAGGCGTCTGTTGTAGTCTGATGAAGTAGTCGAAAGTAGTAATTCCTGTGGGCAATGGCTGCTGAACAGGCAGGAGAGAACCAAGAGGAGCAATAATATTTGAGACCAAACTTTCTGGTAGATATGAAGGCATCAATGCCAGCTTTCACTCAGGACGAAATCTCAGAGGCACAGTTATCGACTGGAAGATCGAACACTTTCCCCCAAGGGACGTCTCAAAGGAAGTCGCAGAAAGCGTCCCAGTCAGATCTTTGGTAGCAGTAGGAGGTCCTATAAGTATTGACCGCTTTTTGTTTGTTGATTACTCGTATCGGGGTTTTTTCTTTGGGCTACGTGCTGAATCGGTCTGAACCCTTTTGACTGATGTTCATGTACTTTGCTCTTCCTTTTTGAAAACGGTTTTTTCCCTTCTTCGTGATTTGTGGAAGGTTTTTCGACACGATTATAGTTATAATCTCATTTATATATATATATAGATATATATATATATATATATATATATATATATATCAACTTGTTTATATCTATCTATCTATCTATCTATCTATCTATCTATCTTATTCTTCATTACGTCAATCTTGACAACGTTAGTGTGCCAGCTGTGATAAAAGTAACTGGATAAAATCTATGTTGGGTGTGTAAACTGAGATCATAGATCGTGATTATGCATTTTATATATTCCACTCCGATTCTCGCTGGTCATAAAACTGACACAAAATGTGATTGCAAAGCCATTTAATTAACGTGTGAATTTTTTCTGTGAATGTGGAAACCGGCACAATTAATGGAGCATGTCTACGAACCCGTTCGCTATAACGATTTAGGGCGATTATTTACTGGACGGAGGAGCGAGAGTTCTGACACCGTTCGATCGGGTTTTTTGTTATATGCTCGAATCGATAACAGAGACAGGTTCACTAACTTTGACGCCACAGGAACGCCGAAGTTAAGAGAAATCTTGCTCGCTCTGGTCTTAACGAATGCCTAAATCAATTTAAACAAAGCAAAGATTGTCGCTGTTTCAACTTGAAGCAAAAGATACTTGCACGGAATTGCTTGTCAGTAAAGTATGAAACATTAAGTGCCAAAAATGTGTGTCTGGTTAGAAACAAAAAAGGCTGTTCAGTTATGTATGGGGTGGATCAATATCAAACAGAGATTTATTTCACTGGTTATTATATTCACAGTCGATAAGTTGAATGGCAGATAAATGTATTGAAACAGAGAAATATTTTCCAAAATTTCGATAAACGTGCCTAGAAATAGTGAATGGGAGTGACATGTAACGTTTGATTTCGTCTATGGAAGTATTTATCTCAGAGATTTGAAACTACAGATATTGTCCTAGAGCCAGCAAATATTTAACCCTCATATCTTTTACCGTTATAAGAACCAGATGAAGCCGAGAATAGAGCACTGTTGCTCTGTCCGGTCAGCGGCTGCCCAGTCATCACTTTTCAGCCTTGATAGAGTTCAAAAGTTTCTCCGAATCTTTGTTGGAGAAAAATTATTTTGCATAATTATCTCAGCTTATTCTTCATGTTGTAATTTTGTTTTCGTAACTACTTCCAAAATCTTTAGGCAATTCTGATTGTGACCTAAGCTATACGGACTTGGGCTTCAAGCGATTATTTCGTTAAATATAAATGAGGAAGGACTGAACATTTTATCGCCCAAAACAAGATATTAAAAAAAAAAAACAAGAAAACTTTGTAGTTTGATCATTTGGCCAGTTTTCATAAAGTTGAGCTCATATAATATTTGACCACATAGAAAGTGAAAAACACATTCATTAAATCCAAATAGTACCCACAAAACAACAAAAAGAACTAAATAAACGGTAGAGTAGAATTGAATCGAAATCGCTGGAAACAATATTGAGGTATAAAGACGAAATCAAATTTCGCAAGTCAGTGAAATAAAATTTATAGCCAACGAAGTTGACGGGAGAAATTTAACGTTTGAATGTGAAAAAAACCTAATACGCACGCATATGAATCTTCTGATCTGTTCACCACCTGACTTATCTGTTCATACACGATACTTTGTCATAAAAAATAAATAACCGAATCTGAATATGTGAAGTCACAAGTATATTCGCCTGAAGAGAGTCAACTTTATACTCGAAACACGTGTAGCGACACACATACCATTACAGGCACTTAATATACGATACAAAAAGCAAGTAAGATTGATAGTAGTAGCAACAATAAATCAACACTTCTCGCAAACTTTCTTCAATAGCAATTTCTCTGGTTGGAACAACCCCTATTTCTGTGTGTATATATATATATATATATATATATATATATATATACAGAACGTTCAAATAAAACACCGTTACAAGAGCGTTCTTAAAAAGAAAAACGGTAAAAAGTAAAATCAGTTATTAAAAATTGCCTGAAGAAACCACTCGTGGTGGAAACCAAGGTAGCAAAATAACTCGTTTATAAATGAAAAATATTCAAATGTTCTACAATATAATTGTATAGAACACTTTTTAATACAAATGTGTACTGGTCTAAGCCTATTAGGACCAAAATCTAAGTATCAATCAATCAATCAATCAATCAATCAATCAATATATATATATATATATATATATATATATATATACATGCAGATAATATTTAGCAGAGAATAGCTATTTGAACATGTCAGTTCA
The DNA here is from genome assembly GCA_037127315.1 of Ascarosepion bandense. Classification (NCBI taxonomy): domain Eukaryota; kingdom Metazoa; phylum Mollusca; class Cephalopoda; order Sepiida; family Sepiidae; genus Ascarosepion; species Ascarosepion bandense. The sequence continues at coordinate 1,305,199 of JBBBDQ010000187.1, forward strand.
AGACATACATTGTCAACCCCGTTTAATCAAAGAATGGGGAAAAATTCTTATGCGGGAAACAGGGGATAGTAAAGGCAATGTTGTTTACTATAGGGTTAAGCCAGGGGAATCGAAGCAATAAATTCTCTTTGGGTAGTGTGAGGCATATGGCTTGACCATTGGGTTAGTAATGATACGTAGGAGGGAAAAGATTACTGATTCACCAAATTTTAAAATCTAGTTCATGTAAAAAACAGATTCTGTTGCGTGTGAATAGAAGAATAAGATAATGGCTTTATGGGTATGTACGTACGCTAAACCAGCTAAGGTATTGTGAGTGAGGCAGGCTGTTAGTCACACAGCAAGATGAAAAACACGTCCTGTGTAAAAGAGGAAGAACTCTCAACGATTCAACGGATTCAACTCAATAAATCACCCTGGAGATGTTTTCGACGTGGACAAGATTAAATAAACAATAAATGAAATCTACAATGATGATTATATACCGAAAGACCTGAGTAGATTTATTTTTCTAGCAGTGCCTAAGAAACATGTGTGCAAACGAATTTGAACTCCATGGGACAATCAGACTGATGAAATGTATAATAGAACTCATCATCCAAATTCTCATGAATAGAGTGTGCAGTAGAATCATGACAAAATCAGTGTGAATTCGACAACGATACTAAAACAAGAAACGTGATATTTATACTCAGAATAGTATCAGAATGTTAGTAATACAAATGTAGAAGGACGTGTACATATGCTTTATAGACTACACAAAAGCTTTTGATATAGTACGCCACAAATATCTGTTAAAACTACTCGGCAACCTGAACATATTTGAGAAGCAAGCACATATATTGGCAGCAAACTACTTGCACACGGATAGAAAATGAGTTCAATATTTATACAAAAATTACACGTCGCCAGAATAGCAAAAGGTTTTGCGTAGAGTCAAAACCCCTGTTATAAAGACAAATTCCCGAATCATTAACCTCGATGTTCAGGGGTCATCGATAGCCTATGTTCCACTGAGAGGGAAGTGGTTGGGTAAGTGTAAGTTTTCTCACCAGACTTATTCAGCATATACAACGAATTAATTCTGAGAGAATGACCTAACAGGATTCAATACAGGCAGAGACAAACTAAAGTTATGCAGATGACACAGTGTTGATAGCAGACACGGTAAGTAAACTACAAATGCTTCTACAGAAGGTAGTGTAAAAAAAAAGAAGAATAAAGGATTAAACATAAACTACAAGAACACAGAATACATAGTTATTAGCAAAATATGATACTAAGGTGACCAACTCACATTACAGCTCCGTTCAATTTTTTACATTTCTACACAGAGCAGTGAGAGTGAGATTTCAGAGTTTTCATTCTCCGAGACTAGGATAGAATTTAAATCCTTAAACCCCAAGTTAATATTGTCATTTTCGTTGTTGCCGCTACTACTGTAGGCCTTGCTGTCAAGCTTGACTGCTTCCGCTAATGAAATGTAAAATCTATACGGGACTTTTTAAGAAAGAAAGTCAAAGAAACAACACCTAGGAAGCCAAGATTGATAGTGTTATACTCCATACTGGTCTAATTTTTCATTTGCGCTATCAAATTTCTCAAATATTGGGCATAATGCTAAGCTACATTTATTGGGAGATTGTAGATTTAGGAAAACGCGGGTGGAGCTTTTTTTGTCGCCAGGTCTGCTATGAGCCGGGTGGTAGCGCCTACTAGGATCTCAGTTTGAGGTAAATAGTGAATCCTCCCCACAAAAAATAACAAACTATGAATGTTTAAAAATACTTTTTTATAGTAAAAATAACAGCAATTCATTTTTATAGTACAATGACGAATAATACATCTGTTATTGAAGGTATGCGTTTGTATTCAAAGTATATTTAGTTGAAGCCATAAAATTGTATTCAGATTATTTTGAGTTCGGTGTAAAGTAACCCATAGAGGTGTTGATATGACGTTAAACAAAATTAACCAAACCAAAAGCAACTTTTTGCACCAGCTTCTCCTCCATGGCTTATTTTAGTTTGTTTTACGGCTTTGAGCATCAGTTGCTATTCTCATTTTCTCGTATCTCTATTTATTCTCCTCCTCTTCTTTTTTTCATCTTTTTCCTCATTCTTATTCTATAATTTTTTCATCTTCTTTTGTCCTCCACTTCTAGTTCTTCTTAATTCTTAGAATAGCTCTTAGTCTTCTAATTCTTTCCTTTCTCAATTTGTCTTCGCTATATTTCATTACCCTTCTTTTTCGTTTTTTCTCTCCTCTTCCTGCTTCTCTTCCTCTACGTTTCTTCTTCTCTTCCTTCTTCTTCTTCTTCGTCGTCATTTTTACGTTGCTTATCTTTTAATAATTATATACCTTCAACGGTTTAAATGAACTTTAAATTTCCAAAAGTTACTATATTCCAATTGCTACTCAGTAATGTGTCCAATATTCTTCAGAATCCTTTACTTCTATCTTCAACCATTATTATATCTTTGCATGTTCTCCATTCTAATATTTTGCAATTAATGACTTTAACTAGCTCTATTCTTTTCCCATATGCACCTCACCATTTCTCGTTTAAGGCCTGTATCTTTCTCTTTGATCAAATCAATTCAATTCTTTCTTGTGTCTTTCCATCCATCCGTGATAATTTTACTGCGTTAGTTGTTGTTTCTTTTATTTATTTTTTTACTGCCACTTTTCTTATCATTCTTATCACTTATTTTATTCTTCCTCATTTGCTACACTTTCTGTTTCTCTATTGTTTCTATTTTTTTAATTTCTTTTTCGCTGTTCAGTGTCGTTTATTAATGAAAAGCGAGAGAAAAATATGGGAGCATGTAAAACGCGGTGCGTAGAGAAACGAAACGAGTTACGTTCTTATTAAACGAATCAGAGGAGAAGTAATAAATCACATAATAATAATAAAAAATACTAACACGTTAAATACAAAGTGTAAATGAATCTAATTTCTTCCCAAGACGAATGAAACTGAATATCTATGGTGTAGAAAAATAAGGAAAATCAAATCAAAAATTGAGAATCAAACTATAATAATTGCAATAATTTAATGATAACAATTAACTAAAATCATCTTAAATAATATTAATATTAGCAATGATATAAATAATATGTTAGTTATAAATATGACTCGCTTGATAAATAATCATAATTAACTAATAAAAGTAATAATTATAATCAAAAATTCAAATTCATAAATGAGAATAATAATTTAAACCAATAATTGTGATCATCAATTTTAGAATTTAATTAATCATTACAATTTGAAATTATAATTTTAATTAAAGTAATTTTATGGGAAAATATATGTTTTATGATTATGGATGTTGCATCTTTTTTCGACATTAAACTCAACTTGATAACGATTTCCTTTTTAACCTGAACTGCAGGGATACCGTTCTTGATTTAGAATTAGGGGCAGTGTTACTCTGAAAGCCACATTCTCTCTTTTAGGCCCCGGCACCTCAACGTATTGTAATGGTTAGCACGCTTGTCTTGCTAGCACAATTATAACTGAGTAGTTACTTCAATACACATTGCGTGCTCCATACTTTTGGCCTTGTACCACATCTTTCCGTTAGAACCTACCACAACAGAGTAGTGAATTAGACCCTAACTGGATACCCAATACTTTTGGCCTTCTGCCACATATTAGAGGCTCTTAGAAAATTAACTCTTTCTTATTGGTCGAACATGAGAGTGAAAACTGCTACTTTTTACTTCCTCAAATGCACGAGTCATGTAATTCTTATATTGCTTCAGAAACGACAACTGAAAATATATTTTTGTTTTATATTTTTACAGTGAGTTTCACCTTGTAAAATGTCCGGGATCTACTTAATGTAGAGGTCTTACAGTAAGGCATGATGATAAGCAACGCCTCTGATCGAGAGATTGTAGCTTTTCAGGAACATAGAACCACCTCTTAATTGCTGTGGGTCCCAGGTCCACTCTGACTCTTGGTGGTAGCACCTGTATGCCAATGTATGTCTTCCACTTTACAATAAAATGTACTGATGATACTTTCATTATAAAAATGAATCATTGGTAATTCTACATAAAATGTATTCTTTCTCATTTTGATTGGTAATTTCACGACAAAAATCTATTTTGGTATTTGTTTTATATAAAAATGTATTGCTGTTAGTTTTACTATACAAAATGTATTTTTATACTTCCCTTTGTTTGGGGAATTATTTTCTCATAGATGGAACCCCCTAACAGGTGCTACCACCTATTCAAGGCGGACAAAAGCAATTAAGAAGTGAATCTACTCTCATAACGATGACCTTCCGATCGAATGCCCTATTGCTGTATGTAGTTTATCGGTCAACCTATGACTCATTTTAAGAGTAAAGACTAGTGGATTGTGTGTATTCTCTCATAAAAGGTTCCTCTTATTTTCATATATACATTTATTTAAATTGCTACATGATTTATTAAGGGTGTATGCAATCGAATATATTTTGGATATTCTTTCTTCCTGTTTAATCTGTATCAGCTATATTCTTTAATATTTTATATATTTGTAACAACTTCAATAATTTTATTTTAATACTCAACATGATATTAAATTATTCTAATATAATTTTCAGCATATATCTGCAAAAATATGTTTTTTTATCGCAGAAAGTACACCGAACTGCTCTGCAAGATAGAATAATCAAGAAGCTATATTGGTAGCAAACTCTCTGCACATGGATAGAAAATGAGTACAACAGATAATAAAAAATAAAGGGTTGTAAAACAAGAATATGTCTTCTCCCCGAACTTTCACTTTCACGTATACGTCGTCTCTTAGCGTTGTTTTTCTTTTTTGGCCGCATTTTTTTTTTACATTTTCGATTGATGCATTCAGCTTGTTTCTTTGCCTTGATGGCATGACTAACATTTGAAAGGCTGACACCAACAACATCCACGATGTTTCTCTAAGGCTTGCCAGTGTGTTCGTACAGTGTTACAATTTTCGTAAACTTCCATAGAGTAAATTCCATCAAAGAAAATAACCGTAGGAGAAGTAATTGACGTGTCTGAGCGTGATAAAAATCTGATGCAATCACCGATGACGAAATATTTTTCTGTTTTCATCATATCTGTCTTCCTCTATGGCAGTGAGTGCTGAACGATCTCCTCAAAGATTAAGCGGAGACTTGAAACAGTAGAAATAGTATTCAACAGAACGAGGCTGCACGTCGGGGTCACCAATTTGTAGGGGATTTGGTAAGTGCTTGGTTGATGTGCTTCCGTATTTTACGGGTATTGCTCTCGATATTAGTTCCCCCACAAATACGACACAATGTTTTACAATCGCGCAAAAGAAATGGAATAAGTCACAACGAACATTAAACAACAAACAATTTAATATGTGTAAAATAAAATTAGCATGTGGAAACAAATAAAATACATGATGTGAAAAATTGCCTTTTGGAAAATAAAGTTTGGCAAGAAGTTAAATTTGTTTAAAGGTGTGTGTAAGTTTATATTAACGGAGTCCGTAAATAAGTCGTTCTTACTTACATTAAGTTCATCTCGGGTGGCGACAGCATGTCGCGTTGATGAAAGAAAGTTTGTCGGGTTTTTCCTTTCACGGCCATCTGTAGCTAGGTCATGAACTTTGGTATGGAAGAATGACTTGGCCGGACAAAGTATCGGTTACATGCTGACTTAATGGCTAGCTTGGTGGCTGGCCTTTTACTTCCTACTGTGTGTTATTTATATACCATAATAGTGGATCAAATAATCTTCCTAACATTTAGGTGTGAAGACATTTATTGACCAATCAGATTTGTATTTTACTATTTTGTTTTGGGGCCTAAATATTTTTTGTTAATTGACTTCCGATCCTATTTTTCTAGAATGTTCTTATTCTATGTTTTCAGCTGATTGGTTGAGAAATATAAAAATGTAATTTAAATTCTAATGCCGTTTTGATCCAAATTTCTATAATGTTTTTATGTGTTTTCTTATTGCTTATTTTAATAGAAAAAAATATGTATCCCATAAGGGTAAGGCGGGCCAAACATGTGCCTAACGAGGAAGCTTTAAATAAATGGAAAGAAAAAGAAAACAAATCCTTAACATCAGGAAGAGACAGTCAAAAATTCTGTGGCGTCTAATGAGAAAGCAAGGCTCGGAAAATCTGATACTCACGGAACTTATAAATGGCGAGAGGGACAGATAAAAACATCGCATAACATGTTTAGGACACATAGCTCAGTGGATATATGCGTTGGTTAGTTCCAGTGGCTTGACTCAAAGTGTTGTGGGTTCAGTATCGGGCTACAGCAGTGGTGAACAAATAACTTAGCGAGTCGGTTTAAAGGGAGATAACGCATAACTACCAGAAGCGGTTTAGCATTAGGAATGAGAATGATATATTTCAGTGATCATAATAAAAATCTGGTTAGAAATTTCTAACACCTTAAAAAGGCGGAAGCGTACAACAGCCGAAATGTCGGAAAAATGGTGACGAAGATGAGAACAATAGTCCGAATAAAGTGAATAGTGATAATATTCTCTCATCTCGAAAATATAGACACATTCTTAGTGAGTTTTGAGTAAATGAATGGCGGACCAGGGATTAGGGGAATACATTACGATTTGTTTTATTACAATAATTAAAAACAAAAACTTGTTTAATGTTTTAGATAATATCTTCTTTGATGAAAAATATTCACAAATTAAAGAATTAATCATTAATAAATAATTATTTATAAAAACGTTATATTTTTTCTGGTGCTGAATTGTCTTGGTGTTGAGTTCTTCTGGGGTTCATTGACAAGTGTTGACTTGACGATGTTGAATTATCTATTCCCGTCAATATACACTACCGGCCATAATTATGAGGCCATCACTGTTTGTTTTTTTAAAGAAATGATTGATTTCATACTATTTTTAGTATTTATTCCCAAATAAAAATATAATGGTTCTTTTGTTAGTATCACTTTGCAAACTTTACAAGGTTAGGAAGCTAAGATGAACTCGTCCGAATCACCTTAAATTTTCTTCATTCTTTCATTGATGAAACTGCAGTATAGGTAATTATTAAATATTTATAAATTCATTTGATGCACATGTTATTGTGCAGTATTAAGAAAAGGACGATCCATTTTCATTTACAATTATTCAATTGGCAATAAATAGTAAAAAATAGTATGAAATACATCGTATTTTAAAACACTATGGTGGCCTAATAATTATGGCTGGTAGTGTATGTGCAAAATATTTGTTTTTCTAAATATGTGCATCCTGCTGTTGTACGTAACTTTTAAAATGTTACATTTATCATAACGATGTGTCCTTTTAAATACATTGCCTGCGTAGCCAGTCCGACAATTCGCTTCTTAGATGATAAAATGAGACACAATACTACTGAAGAAATTAGAATCGTCAATTTGGCACTTGAAGAAGGAACACCGAACGAATAAACGGTTCCCGTAGTTTCATTCCGGAGATGAAACCATTCAAAATAACTGCTGAGTAAGACACCCGAACGTCATCGATGATGAATAAATTATTTGGAAGCACTGTGAAACGAAAATACGTTCTTTTTGGACAAAAACTGGAATTTCTCTCATCGTTGCGACGCGTCATTTGTATGTGATAAAGGTAGTGAAAAATTTTAGACAATGAATGGCAAGAAAATCGGAAATTCTGTCCGGTTGAATTCTAGACGTTGTTAAGAGATCACAAAACTCCTACCTATTTCTAATATGTGTTATTACCCGTCATAAAGAATGAATCCTTTACCAAAATCGTTCGCGTATATTTTAGTTTGATAAATATTTTGCCTAAAATAAGTACAGAAACTATTAAATTCACTCGTTTCGGATACTTTGCAGAATATTAAAAGACACACCCTCTTAGCGGAAAGAACAAAGAGGACCATTAATTCAGTGCGATAAATCACAACAGGTATATAACATGTTCATCAAATATATCAACAATCAGTAAAATATGGGTTACATACAAAATACAATACCGAAGGGCAGAGTCTCGTTTGGGGAAAATTAACAAGAGTTAGACCTTGCGCATGCAGGGTCTACAGAGAATTTTTGCTTGAACGTACGCGCTCGGAAATCCCGCGTAAAATTGGCCTTGTGACACATCTCGCTTTTGTGGGGAGGCTGCATGTTCAATGCAGTAGACTGACTAGAATAAACGGTCAGCACTGAAATTTACTATAGAATAATAATTTAGTAACGATAGTGGGATCACCATATGTGCGTTGCGGTGCTGTGGATGTCATTTCGGAACGAGAAATCGAAGTGCAGAGTTCGAATTCCAGTTGAATTCGTTGCATTCGCATACGCGCAACTAGCCTTAAAAAAGAAACGAATCCGTTACGTCTTCCTCCAGTTATGGGTTAAATAGCAGGACAGATTGGATTCTATAGTTTAGTGCGCAGAAAGGAATGGCAACTTACTACGGGAAAATATTCTGCTCAATCAGTCATGTCTCTTTCGAGATATGATCGCCCAAACATGTATCACGTATGGCCCTTAACTGACCAGTGAGATCATCGCGATAATGTTAATTTTTTCTTTTATGTACCGTGTCCCTTTACGTCATTACCGATCATGGCTCTTCACAATTTCCTGTTCTTTGTAGTAAATATTGTTATCTCTCTAAACACTGTTCTGTCATCCATTTGCACAAACTTGTTAGGTAGTTGCTTTCCAAATCCTTCTTGCCTTGGGTTATGTCAGTGTCAAATTTTCCAAGCCCTTTTTCCTCATCATGTGCTCTAAAAATTTTAACATTCTCTTTCTGATGTTAAATATAATCAACTTTTTCGTTGCAATTTTCTCTAAAACTTCTTCGTCGCTCCATGCTAGGTCCATGGTACCATCCTTCTTTGGACATTTCTCTTGCTTTAAGTCTTCTTTATCTGTGATATGATTATCTAGCAAAATTCTGGTCGAAAAGCAGCATGCTCTTCTCAGTAAGCAATGTTTTGTTTTCCTACATGATATCGCAAGGGCGTATATAGTAAAAATAATAGAGGCAGCACAATTTATCTATTCTACTCGTCGCATCATTTTCGTATCTGACCACTGCCCCAAGGAATTATTATCCTTTTCTATCGTTTAAAACGTTTTAATGGAGGGGTAAACTTTCCTAATAAAAACAAAATTTACGATTTCGTTGAAACATTTTTCGCATCAATACCAGCAAAATTTTAATCAAAAGATATTCAAGTGTTGTTACCTGATAAGTAACAATAATGGTTAAGATTAAATTCAATAAAATATCTTTCTACTTTATTTAATAAAATATCGTAATCAAAAACCGAAATTATTCGTAACAGAAACTAATATTTATATTTCAGTCTAATATCTTTTCTTGTCGATGTACTAAAATCAACTCCTTTCATTAATCAAACAGATTGAACGTTTCAGAATAAAAAATCAGTCTACGGACGGATTGCTAAAAGCCGACAATTCATTTGGCGTCATGTAATGGAGACATTTTAGCTTGTAATTGATAAATGTGTTTTAAAATGAGAAGTCGTCGCTAATTGCAACAAACTTATAAATAATATTCAAAGAAGAAACAGTTGTTATTTTTGTCCATTTTCACATTACGGAAACTTGAAAATAGTTGTTCATTCTTCATTTATTAAACTTACAATCTCAATTGTTGCAGATTGTAACGCACATAATAGAAAAGGTAAATTTTGTTGAATAATGTATAAAAACTGGAACGCGCCGTTTAGGCGGAGGAGAAGATAGAGGAGGAGAAGGAGGGGGGAAAAGGAGGAGAAGAAGTACATTGAGGAGAAGAAGGTGGAGAAGGGAGAAAAAAGAAGAGCATGGGAGAGGAAGAGATGGAGAAGTAGAAGAAGAAAAAAGTGGAGGTAGAGAAGGAGGAGAAAAACAAGAGGAGAAGAAAGGAGGCGGAAGAGAGGAGCGGGAAAAGGGAAGAGAAGAGGGAAGAGAAGAGGAAGGAAAAGAAGAAGATGTACGAGGAGAAGAAAGAGAAGACGAAGAAAAGGAAAATTACAAGAAGAAGAATAATAAGGAAGAGGATGAGGAAAAGAAAACGAAGTAGAGAAAGAAACTGTTAATATATTAAAGACAGAAGAATGAGAAATCAAAGCAGAGATATGTTAAAATAAAAAGGTATTGAATAAAAAAGAAGAGTATAAAAAAGTGAAACTAAAAAGTGACATAAAAGTAGCTCTCTATTTTAAAATACTTATTTTTTTTTTAATCATTTCACCCCGAGCAAGGCGGAAATGCTACTGATGTGCAGGGGGCTACATAAATGTAAAAAGATTAATTAGAAAAGAGTGAGGAGTACAAACTAGTTAGAAAGGAACAATAGAAAGCTGAGAAAACAGGTGCGATGACAGATACATAGGTGGAGAGAAAGGGAAGGTTATACAGAGGTGGGGAGAGAGCTAGAGTCCAGTGGTTAGTAAATGAGTATTGACTTTGCATTTAAATTTCTGGAGGTTGTAGCCGTCAGGAAAGCAAGAATACGGGAGTGAGTTCCACAGGCGGGAAGTGCGAGAGAAGGAGCTGCAGGAGTAGAATTGTCGTCTGCATTTGGCTAACCTGATTGTGAATGGGTGGGACCCAGTTGCCAGTCTGGTTGCACGAGTAAACACCTGTTGAGGCGGCATCAGTGACTTAAGTTCGTCTGAGCAGAAGCCATGAAAGTATTTATAGAACAGACAAAGGGAGGCCACATTTCGACGATGGGGAAGTGGCTGCAGTCGTGCCGCCAGATCAGTACCTATCACATTACAGACTCTCCTTTGGATCCTGTCAAGAATACTGAGAAGAACGGCAGGGGCGCCTGACCATAAATGGCAGCAGTACTCCATGCACGGACGGATGGTTGACTTGTATATATACAGGATGGATTCAGGTGGAAAAAACATCCTGGATCGACATAGTGACCCAACCTACTTAGCAGTAGATTTTGCTATGGATTCCATTTGAGGTCTGAGGACAGGGTAAGTCCGAGGAGGCGTAGTGTATTACTCTCCGGGAGAATCGCTTGGTCCATGCTTATGGCAGGCAGGAGAGGTTGCCTGTAATGGTTGACAGACAACAACTTGGTCTTAGATGAATTGAAGTTGACAAGCCACTTATTGCCCCAGTTCACCACAGAGTGTAGATCCCGCTCAAGGTCAGCAGCGAGATTATGTCTGTCCGCCACAACAGGTTTCTTACTGGTGCGGGAGTATATTGTAGTGTCATCTGCGTAGATGCCTACTTGGGACTTGATCTCATCTGGGAGGTCGTTGATGAAAATAAGGAAGAGCGTCGGGCCCAGGATAGAGCCCTGTGGGACACCAGCATTCGTGTTGTAGGACGAAGAGGCACGCCCATTCAGAACGACCTTCATTTTGCGGTTATTTAAGAAAGATTGGATTAGGTCAAGCAGACGACCGGTAATACCATAACCGCGTAGTTTGCATAGGAGGCCAGAGTGCCAAATCCTGTCGAAAGCCTTGGAGATGTCCAGAGCAACCGCGCTAGCCTCGTCAGACTCATCAAGTGCCTGTAGCATATACTCCGTTACGGTTGTTAGCAGGTCGGCCGTGGACCTGGCAAAGCGGAATCCATATTGCCTGTCGGAGAACATTACGGAAATTAATGAAACTGGGTATAAACAACCGACAATTTGAAATGATTTGTTTGAACATTATTTTTGATCGATACTCGTATTTAAGTAGATATTCTGTTTATAATCAAACAGTATTATATATTTATTTTTACCGGCCTGATTATTTACGATAAATGTTTGTTACGAAAATATGTGCCATTTAGCAAGATTCGAATCTGCGACTCCTGTTCATATATATACTTATATATTAAATATATCTTTTAACGAAATGAATATGAAAATGTTTAGCATTATACCTTATTTAAAATTTGACATGGGCACCGGATTCCGCTACCAGCTTCTCGAGCCGCCCAGAAATCGCTCCAATTGATTTCATCTGGTACTCTTGTAGTATGGAAGACATAACTTCTTGTAGTCGCTCTTCAAATTCTGCCAGGCTTTTGTGTATTAAACTTGCCCCCTCAAACAAAACAAAGAAAAAGTTGCAGGGTGTTAATCAGCATTCTTGTCTAGCTACTCATATGGACAAGGACGACCAATCCCTTCTCCCAGGGAAGTGAGTTTTCAGCCATACACGAACGACCACAGCAAAATGCGGATGGGCGCCATCTTGCATGAAAATAAAATATTCAACATTCTCCTAAGCACTAATAACTGGCTAGATGTCTTTTTAATAATCGTTTCACCTCTAGCAAGGCATTTCACTGCCACTATTGCGCAGGGGGTTACATAAGGGGGAAAGTGGTGAGAAAAGATGGTTAGATATAGGAAATGTCAGAAGGAGGGTGATAGATGGGTAAGGATACCGAGGATGAGGGTTGGGTAGATGATGAAACTGTTGGGAGAATAGATGCAAGTTAGTGTGTTAGGAGGTGTCTATTGACCTCCTGGAGATTGAAGCTTTCGGAAAGCAGACATATGGAAGGGAACTCCACAGGGGGGAAGCGCGTGAAAAGAAGCTGTTGGAGTAGAAATTACGGTTACATCTTATCTATTTCACTGTAAAAGGGTGGGACCTAGTTGCTAATCTCGTATCTCGTGTAAATTCGAACCTAGACGGCACCAATGATCTAAGTTCATCGGAGCAGAAGCCGTGAAAGTATTTATAGAAGAGGCACAGGGAAGCCACGTCACGCCGGTGAGAGAGTGGTTGCAGCCGGTCTGCTAAGTCAGTATCGATCCCGTTACAGATTCTCCGTTGTATTTTGCCAAGAAGCTCGAGGAGAGTAGCAGGAGACGTGGCAGCAGTATTCAATACACGGGCGGATGGTAGATTTATATATGTGCAGGATAGATACAGACGGGAAAAACTTCCGGGTCCTGCACAGAGAACCGACTTTCATAGTGGCGGATGTGGCAATGGATTCGATATAGTCATTCCATTTGAGGTCCGCCGAGAGTGTAAGGCCAAGGAGGCGTAATGTTTTATTCTCTGGGAGGCAAGCCTGTTCCATGCTAATGGGAGGTAGATGCGATTGTCTACGGTGGTTAATTGATAGCAGCTTCGTTTTAGAAGCATTGAAATTTACGAGCCATTTCCTACCCCAGTTCACTACGGATTGGAGGTTCTTTTCAAGTTCGGTAGCGAGGTTCGCTTTGTCGCCCACACTGGATTTATGATCGAGACGAGAGTAAATTGTGGTGTCATCGGCGTACATGCCTACTTGGGATCTAATGGCATCTGGGAGATCATTAATGTAGATGAGAAAGAGCGTGGGACCTAGGATAGAGCCTTGAGGGACGCCCGTGTTCGTATGGTAGTTTTGGGAAGCATCTCCATTTAATACTACCTTTAATGTGCGGTTAGAGAGGAATGACTGGATTAGGTCAAACAAATGTCCAGTTATACCGTAGCTCCGCAGTTTGCATAAAAGGCCAGCATGCCAGACTCTGTCGAATGCTTTGGAAATATCCAAGGCAACGGTTCGGGCTTCGCCATTCTTGTCAAGAGCCTCGTATATGTACTCGGTAATGGTCGTTAGCATATCAGCAGTAGACCTGATGAAGCGAAAACCGTACTGTTTGTCCGAGAGAAGCCTGTGGGCCGTGAGATGCTGAATGATCTCGGCGTTGATAATGGCTTCGAAAACTTTGCTGAAGATCGGAAGGAAACTGATAGGGCGGTAATTAGTGGGGTCTGAGGGTTCGCCAGTATTCTTAAATATAGGAACTACAGAGAAGGACTTCCAACGGGAAGGAAAGCAGGAAGCAGATAGGCAGAAGTTATAAAGTTTAGAGAGGACAGAGGATAGTTCTGGGGCACATTTCTTCAGGACTATAATTGGGATTCCGTCCCCACCGTTCGCTTTGTGAGGGTCAAGTTTTGAGATTATCTTAGAGATAGGTGTAATGTGGACGTTATGTAGTTGAGCATTAGCTTTCCTCCTGTAGCATAGTAAGATAATTTTCGACATTCATGGTTTCGCAAAGAATATACAGACTCAAGAACCTGTCCGAAGTCATGCCTCACCACACAATTACTTTGGGCCGATTATGCATTTTTTTCAAACATGCAACAGGATCTTCGCTTGCCAAATAGTGGTAGTTGTAATTATTTACACACTTATCGATGTGAAGTACTATCTTATCACACTAGAAGATATTTTAAAGAGACCTCACCAATCTTCATACCAAGCCAGCATATTCTTCCCAAACTCCATGCTAATGTCGCCGTCTTCAGCGAAGAGTAATTGCTAGTAGCGCGGCTTCCAAGAATGTCATTTGAGCTTCCTTTTTAGTACAGTTCGTATTGTGTGAAAGGAGAGCACATTTTTCTTGCTGTTTGGTCGAATTTACTTTCTCAGGCTACGTGTAAACATTTTTGAACTGATTGCACTGTCTCCCGATCGCTGGACTTGGAAGAGCAACACATTCGAGTATACAGTCCTGTAGCTATGAGTTTTCCATGACAATTCTTGATTGTCTTTGCGACAACTTGAGCATGTACCTCTCTACTGGTCTTCCATCATCTTTGCACTCGAACAACGGATTTACAAACTCCACAATGTGCCTCTAGCTGGCTACGCTTCTGCAGACGTTAAGTCATTTTTAGGGCTTTCAAGCAAAATATTCATTATGAAATGACAGATACAAACAGATTAAATTCTAAGACATTAAAATCAACCATAAAAACTGAGACAAAAATTACAATAAATAAATAATTTAAGCATTTAGACTATTCAGACTATTGTTCTCATGTTTATTGCCACGTGTACGACGTTTCGGTTGTTGTGCGCTCCAGCCTTCTTCAGGTACTAGGAATTTCGAACCGAACACTTTATTGCAATCACTGGGGTATATGAACTCTATTCCTTGAATAGTCATACCTCTTCCGGTAGTTATGAGTTATCTCCCTCTAACCATGTAAGGTACTTGTTCCCCACCGCTGTAGCCTGGTACTGAATTCACAACTTTGGGTCAAGTCACAGGAAATAACCAAAGTCTATACCCACTGGGCCATGTGTCCTTAAGGATTTGCGCCTAAGTGAATATAACGAACCCAATTGGAATTGAAAATCAACTTTCTGATTAAGAATTCTGAGCCATTATCCACCCGTACATCCAAGCTTACAGTAACCTAAAGAAGGCCGGAGTACACAACAGCCGAAACGTTGTACAAATGGTAACAAAGATGGGATCAATATTCCGTATAATGTAAATATTTTAAATACTACCTCATCTCAAAAATATAAACGAATATAGACAAATAATGAATTCATAATTATTTTAAAATAGGGAGCTATTTTTCAATAACCCTGTAAAATTTTATTTCTAGTCCTAATGAACATTTATTAAATAAAATAATATGTGTGGTATAGAAATACAAACTTGTATCGTTCTTCTGAGATAGATTTCGTAGCTGATATGTTCGAACAAAGACAAAGGGAGAGAGAGTGAGAGAAGTAAACAGAAGTAAAGAGAAAGTGAGTGACAAAGGCGTGACTCTTTTGGTAAGCAGTGCTGTTTAGTTCTTTGATGGTTAAGTCTTACAACCACAATATATACACTGAAACACCAGTTGCTGTCAATCACCGAAATTAACGTTGTGCCTGGTCACTGACAAGGTAGGTAATTGCTTGGGAATACCAGGTGCTTGGATGTGCGGAGGGTGCAATAGATAATGTCTCGGAATTGGTAATCAAAGTCTTGAGTTTCAATACAGTGTAAAAGTAAGAAAACTAAAGAAGGATAATGTGGAATAGTGAAGCATTGAAAGAGAGAAAATACACTAAAAAAAGCAAAGAAAAGAAAGAATGAGAAAGTGAAGGAATTAAATGATTGGCTGATTGTTTTTGTTTGGCGGCATATCAACCTCTAAAAGTTATTCCATTCCAAAAACTATTTGGCACGCAATATTGTCTCTTGAGATAATAACGGTTTTACTGATACAAGTCTTACTAATTAACCCATAGATGGAGAGACGTGTAGAGTCACAACTTTTCAAAGTGTATTTACGCTTAAGTGCGTATAACGAACACAACTGAAATTGGAAATCGGCTCTTTGATTATGAATTTCGAGCCATTATTTGCCCGCACATCCAAGCTTACAGTACCTGATATTCCAAAGCGGACACCCATCTAAGTACTGATCAGGCTCGACATAGCTTAACTTTGATAATATATATATATAGATGACAGTGCGGTAGCATTAATTATTTAAATAATATTTAGTCAAAAATATGGACATATTCCGAAGCATCTGAATGTTTTGGGCACGTCACATTGGTAAAACAGCCTATGCAAGACCATCACACAAGTTATGGTAGAAGGCGGACGCAAAAGCTGGTCAGCCAACATCAGAGTGGGCGGATATGACAATGTCGGAACTCCTCAGAGCCACCACCAACAAACCATCCCAGAGGATGTTGTTTTTACTTTTGTCCTGAGGTTCACTCGATGATTCAAGCAGCCATGTGACCGATATTGATAATGATTCTATCTTATAGATGCATTTTATTAATAATATAATAATATTTTCAAGTTATGATATAAAAACTGTCGTATATCTTTCTGGCATCAGTTTAAATTATACCTATGTTATTTCCCTTAAAATGTGACTAAGTACATCCAAAAAATACAAAAGAAACCCGATACCTAAGGTTAAAAATTGAAGGTATGTTTCCAAACAATATTTGTAAAATTTACTTATTCCTTGAAAAAAATATACTTAAGACAACTGTGTCTATAATATATCTTATTCGTGAAAACAAATTAAAAGCTTATTTTGATGGTATTTTTTATTTTATGACTCAGAGCAGAGTTTCAAAAATAAGAAACCTTCTGAAAAAAATAATGATGATTTACATCTTCCAAGGACTCCTGATATTAACTAATAAAAATAGGAATTTGGACGAAATTCACTTTCTCGAAATTTCATTAAGTAAGTTAGGTGCATAACAGATGTAATAAATATTATTAAAAAAAAATCTATAATAATTGCATTAATTTTTGAATAAGTTCTTAAAATCTCATTAAAATCCGACAATTATTTTATTTTTGCAAGAATTTTCAAATCGGTGGATTTGTGGCGAAAAAAAACCCGTTAAATTTCCTAATGCTAATCGTTGACCCACTCCCTGATGCAAAAAAAAACTTACCTAAATTTCGAATGTACTAGAAAGTATTTAAAAAATTTTTTAAAAATAAGCAAAAAATACTATGTTCTTTCCGTTTAATAACAACATAAACATTTCTTTGTTTTCATCAAGTGTGGGTCATTTTTTATCATGGCATGCTTTTATTGTTTAGAAAAATTGAAGGTACCTAATTTTGACCATTTTGTTCAAAGTTTGTATTTTCAGATTTTCAGATGCAAACTGGTAAATTTTCCAGCATATTACATTGAAATTTTAATTTTCTAAAACTTGTAGATTATGTTCAGATATTTTTTTTAATCGTGTCACCCCAAGCAAGGCATTCCACTGCCACTATAGCGCAGGGGGTTACATAGAGCGATTGGGTATGGGAAATGTCAGAAGGAGAGTGTTAGACGACTTACGATGTACATAGGGAGAGAGTTGGAGAGAGTGGGTGTGAGTTAGTGTGTTAGGAGGTGTCTATTGACCTTACATTTAAACTCCTGGAGGTTCCGGTAGGGAATTCCACAGGCGGAAAGAGCGAGGAAAGAAGCTGTTGGAGTAGAAATTGCGGTTACATTTCATCGGTTTCACTGTAAAAGTGTGGGACCTAGTTGCCAATCTAGTATCTCGTTCAAATTCACATCTAGGGGGGCATCAGTGATTTAAGTTCGTCAGTATCTCGTGCAAATTCACATCTAGGGGGCATCAGTGATTTAAGTTCGTCAGTATCTCATGCAAATTCACATCTAGGGGGCATCAGTGATTTAAGTTCGTCAGTATCTCGTGCAAATTCACATCTAGGGGGCACCAGTGATTTAAGTTCGTCAGTATCTCGTGCAAATTCACATCTAGGGGGGCATCAGTGATTTAAGTTCGTCAGTATCTCGTGCAAATTCACATCTAGGGGGCACCAGTGATACGAAAAAAAGAAAAACCAAAGCTACAGTTTAAACTGATTCTAGAAAGATAATGATTAAATTAAAAACAACAATTTTACCCTTTTAATTGGTGATAATAATGTAGTGAAATTGAAACGGTAACCTGAGAAATGTCTTACCGACAGAACATTCACTTATTTTAACAGATTTCAGCATTGATTCGCCACATACGTAAAAAAAAGACGGGGAACAGTAACAAAAATAATGAATGAGAGATCGATAAAAAAGTTATATTTAATCTGATTTACGTACCCTATGTCTATAGATAACTATGTTCGATTTTTACTCTTTAGGTGCTTATTTACAACTGGAAATTTGGTGTCATGTGCTCAGGCAATAACTGAATCTTCGCAAACGACTCTGATTTTTCATCAGTTTGAATCTGCTCGCGTCATATGCTTTCCTATTTCTTTGCAACCAGCTGCCTCATTTGACGTCGTCCGCTTCCAGAAAGCCATATTTTTACTTTTCTATCGCCGGAAAGCATTCTTCTTTATCATAGTCTATTTTCCATAGCGTCTCTGCTAGTTGTCTTTCTCGTACTTTTTCTCCTCTACTATACCTACACCACTTAGGGAACCAGCGTTGCCTAGTCATGGTTAGTTAATTGCTATACGTGATGCACGCATGGGCGATCATATTTCTTTCAAGACATGACTGACTAAGCGGAAGATTTTCCGGTAGTAGGTTGCCATTACATTCTTTGGTAGACCGGTGCCAACCTAAATTATAAAACCTATTTTTTCTTGCTCTTTAACCCATGACTAGTGCAAGAAGAGATAGATTAAACTCGGCCCTCCAATTACTCATTCCGTGCAGATACACCACAAACTCACTTTAAATAAGTGTTTATGCAACAATGAACGAGATGATTTGTTAAACAAAACGTCAAAAATATTAATCCACGCTAGTGATTACATATATTGTAATGTACATTGAAATCAAGTAGCGACAAAACAGATCAGTTCGTAAATGAGTAAAGATTTTAGGGAAGGTTTGATTTGGTCAGTTGATTATATTTTGTAGCATATTAACTTCTATGGGTTATTTAGTGCCGAAATCTGAATATTTTGAAAGCAGTTATATTCTTTTAACTACAGATACAATGAATAAGAGAGATTTCTAGACTCATCAAAAGCCACGACCCTCAAAATGCCACTGACCCAGACAAAATTCCATATATATCAATACAGAATTATTCCTGATTCTAGCAAAGTTGTTTAACCGTTGCTTGAAATATTTCAGAAGCATGTAGAAAGTGGCAAACATATGTTCTGTCTTCAAGAACGCAGGCAACCGATCCACATCTTCCTAGTACAGACAGATTGGTCTTCTCAGTATCATCAGCTAATTTTATGAGGCCTTAATCAAAAAGACGGTAGTCGAGTGCCTAAAAAGAAAAACACTGTTCTGTGGCCAGCAGTATAGATTTCGATCAGCTTGATCTATTGCTGACGTACTATCATTGCACACGAAATTAGCCAGGTCTTTGACGACACACATACAGCATGGGATACCGCAAAAGCCTTAGACAGGGCGTGACACAAAATTTTTCTGCAAAAGCTTTCTCGCTATGAAATTACTGGAAGGGTATATTTTTCGTAGTAGGTTTCCATTATTTTCTGTGGTAGACAGTTTGCCAACCAAGGTTATAGACCCCAGTCATGATGATCGGATGTCCCCACGAAGATATCACGTAACTTGGAAGGATATTGGGCCTCAAACTTCTATCCCACATTAGGTGGAATTTCTAGATACGATCCATTGCAAAACATGCACATAAAATAATCGGCTCCCTGTATCGCTCCAGTAAGTATCTGACTCCTCATACCTTCCTCTACCTTTATAAGAAAAAAATCAAGACTAAAATGGGGTATTGCTGTCGTGTTAGAGCAAGAGCAGTCTTGAGAGAGTTATAGAGTTGTGAGTTCAATACCTGGCTTCAACAGTGGTGAAAAAATAATTTAGAGAATTCAGTTAAACGGAAATAACTACGTAGCACCTGGAAGTGGCATCGCAGATAAAATGAGATCAGTGATCGAAATAAAGGGTCGGTTCAAAACTCCTAGCACCTGAATAGGAGAGGAGCGTAAAACGTCCGAAAGGTGGTAAACATAGCAATAAAAATGAGAACAACAGTCCGAACAGTGTAAATAATGTAATGGAAGTGTTCAATAAAACGATTGAAAACAAATTATCGAAACCACGCGAATCATCATGATACATAAAAGTATTGAGATAAAGAAAGATTTGAGATAGATAAACAAATAGATGCAAATAAATGTATACAAATTGATAGCGACGTAGATGGCGAATTTGAAAAGACAATTTAGTTAGTATGAAATCCAATTAAAGAAATACTTGTCTTGCTTGTTACGTGATCTTGTTTTGACAGAATCAATTACTATCTTAGGGCAAACATTAAATTTACATTGTAACAAAATTACAGCCGGGAGGCCACCCAAACTGCGTAAACAGTTTTCATGCAATTCAAATTGAAAGGCAAGAATGGAATTCAATAAACCAATAAGACGTATACTGAGTTTGTGGCCGCCTTTGCGACAACTGTTCACTTTTAACTACTTTTTATTATTAATAAATTAGATCAACAATTACGAATAAAATGGCCTTGTACCAAACGAAGATTAACAGTGTTAAAATAATAACAAAAGAAAAATTTGGATACTTAAGACAATTTAGGTGACCAGCAAAGAACCCGTCAAAAAAGCTGAGAAAATATTTCCAATAGATCGGCGTTTCTATCAACGATCAATTCACACAATAAAACATTTTACACCTATATACCTTGTATACGATGTTAAGTGAAAAATATATGCACATTCACCATATCACATATTTACACTTGTCATACTGATTTCTTCTCATCCGTGCTTATATTGGTACTATTGTAGTCACGTGATCGAAGTTTGAGCTTGTTCGCGCCGGTCTTTTTCTTTTGTTACAGTATAAACATGGCCGTTTTGCTAGCAGTGTGCACCAAGCAGATCAGTCAGTCATTTAAGTGTCGTACATTATACATGCTTGGGCGATCATGTCTCGAAACAAATATGGCTGACTGAGCGGGAGATTTTCCCGTCAGAGGTTGCCATTACTTTCTGCGTTAGACTGTTTGCTAACCAAAGCTATAGAAGACAATCTCGCCTGCTATTTAACCCACAGCCCTAAAAAAAATAACGTATTAATACTTTTAACCAAGGGAATTTGCACGTAAGTGAATGCAATGAATTCAATTAACAATCTTATTTCTCTAGTCGAAAGATGTATCAGGGACTGAAATTCATTAGTGGCATTGCACTAACGCGCAGATTGAATCGAGAAGTTTAAAAGTGTTCGGAAAAGAATGACGCACGAATAAGGAGAAAGGAGGCTCATAAACTTCCATCATTGTCGAGAAGATTCATCAAGCTCGTGAGAGAAAGTAACGACAAACCAGTGTGTTATCAGCGATAAGGTAGCATGTTTTCTGCATATTCGAATCACTGTAATCTCTTGGTACACACTGATAGCGGAGCTGTCTTGTATACATTGTAGCAGCAGCAAGAAAATCGGTGCAATCAAGCTGAAAACTTATCACGTTACCACAGTAGTGCCATTTATGAGCACAAATGAGCGGAAGACAATGTGACGAACCTAAATATAAGTTATGGTAAAAGTGCGAATATTTTTTTATTTAACCTCGTATTATTTTTACTAAATATTTCGTGGATACACATATTTAAGAAGAAATCAGTTTTTTTTTATGTGTGCTATTGTTGTCCACCGGCCAAAGATTTGAGTAAAAATGAGATGTGCCCTTCTTCAGTCTTATAAACCTGCGCTTTAACCGCCTTTAGATCGGGGAAACCATAGTACAACCAGATGGGCTTTTATTCCCCACCCCATCAGAGAGGTAGAATTTTCATAACTAAGCAAGTTATGAGTATTCTTATAAAGAAAAGGACAGCTTTCATTAAGATCTTTCGAACCCAGTACCTGATATATATATATATATATATATATATATATATATATATATATATATATATATATAGACCAAGTGACACTGTTATTTTAACCAGGTCTAAAGTATTTAAGAAAGGAGATGGAAAACAATAATTTGCAGTGCTTTTGTTTTGGGTTAACACTTTGGGTTATTTATAGGCATCATCTCACGAGTGTTTGTTACACACACACACACACACACACACACACACACACACACACACGCACACACACATATATATATATATATATATATTCATGCGGCAGCTTTTCGATAGAGCACTAGAGAGGGTTGGATTTAATGCAAGCAGTGACTTCTTATGTCTTCAGGATACGTTTTTTGTTCATCGAATCGAACGCGGTTTGGTTCGGCTACCAAACATAATGCTGCCGGTCATAGGGCTTGTTTACATCTTGTGAATAGACTGTTGTAAAAACTCTGCAAATAACTCAGTGGTAAGATATTTGTCTAATGATAAATTAGTTGGATTTCGATCCTGGCTTGAAGCTAAACAGATAATCTAGCTTCACTGAAAAGCTGTGATATAGAGAAACAGGCCAGTTGGCAGATGATTTAATATGAATTAATATTTTTCATCTCTATCTTTCATTTTAAGCTTTACGTTATAGTATTTAATTTAACATTTTCCTATTCTGAAGTATGTATATAACGTGGTAAGGATTTTGTGCATTTATGAATTTAATTTAGAAATTAAATTTGACCTTTAGTTAAGAAGTTTACCTTGTTCTGGAAACCTCAATTTCTCTAAGCAAAAATTTACAGCGTTGAGATGTTACTGTAAAATAATGCTGTTTTTCTTATTTTTTTATATATAATTTTCCATCGTTTTTTAGTTGTACCATATATATTTTGAAAAAGTTGTACTGTTAACATTATGTAAACGGAATGGTTGTATTTAATTTAAAGATCACATCGAGGTGAGAATATAACATTCCCGCTGCATTGTCGATATGTCTGTCAAGATAAAAAGCCATCAGCTGCACAGGAATACAGAATTATGACAATCAAGTTAGGATACAACTGTCGGAAGTAGACACAAACGAGAAAATTAGTAGGCAAATAATAGAGAAAAAAGAAAAGAAATGCGAGTGACGGGAAGTATGAACACAGATTTACTTGTTGTTTTATATTTTATTACTCCTTAGCATAATTCATTATAATATATTCTTTGATGAAGAGTGGTGTACACGTTACGTTTGTAGGTAGGTATTCTATGTGTCAGGTGATGGGTGGTTATATATGCGGTTAGATAGATACTAAAATTATCTCTGTATAGTACTCGCTTGATTATCTGTACTTCAATTTTGCATCGGTACGTGAAATGTCGAGAAAATATGAAATCATCCTTATGTTTTTCAATTCAGTCAGTCAGTCAGTTAAAGGCCATACGTGATACACGCTTGGACGATCATGTCTCGAAAGAGACATGACTGACTTGGGCAGAAGATTATCCCGCAGTAGTTTGCCACTGCTTTCTGAGGTAGACTAGTGCCGATCAAGGCTATAGAAGCTAATCTATCCTGATATTTAACCCATAACTGGAAGGAACAGACGGATTAATACCTTTCCCAGGATTATTTGCGCGTAAGTGAGCGCAAGGAATTCAACTGGAATTCGAACTCTGCTCCCCGACTTCTTCCGAGCCGATATCCACTGCACCACAATTATTCGAACTAAACACATTTTGATATTTTTATCTCAGACAAGGGTCTTAATTTAGAAAACTATGACTCGGTTAAATCCAGGCATAAATGAATGCAGAGTTCAATGGAGACGGCTATACACCAAAATGAGCAGGGTATTATTGAACTTAAAACTGCACCACAAAAGGTTGAAAAGAAGTGGGGTGATAATGATGTTGGCCATCAATGTACAATTTGCTGGTACAATTTTTATACCTGCGTATTTATCTACTTCCCTACTAAGGCGGACTATAGCGCAATTCCATTTTTAATGTTTGAATCTGAGCCATTAAACCCGGCCAAAAATATCCCGTAGACACTGCACACGGCTAGGTAGGTCACCTGTATATTTTTCCTCAGAGGAGACTATGCCCTTTGGCTTAAACTCGCCTGGGTTCCTCTCCGTTCTGGGGCAGTGAGTCTGACGAGGTTGAGCACGGTCGGAACTTCTTATATCTGATAAATATTTAATTTGGCTTCTGTTTCATCTCTTTCAAGTACAGCTTCTTTAATCAAGTTCATTAATCCAGCTTCCTTAATCGATATTAATTAATCCAGTCTCTTTAATCAATCTTCATTAATCCAGTTTCTTTAATCAAGATTCATTAATCCAGTTTCTCTAATCCAGCCTCTTTAACTAAATTTGTGTAACCCAGCTTTTGTATCCGATCTGTTTAATCCACTTTTTTTTAATCCGGTTTCTTTAATCCACATTATTAAATAAAATTCTTTAATGCAGTTTCCTTAATCCGAATTGTATAAACCAGTTCCTTTAATTCAGTTTCTTTAATCGAGCCTCTTTACGCCAGTTTATTTATTTCAGCTTATTTAATTTGTTTCTTAGATCGTGCTTCCCTTATTCAGCTCCTAAATATATACGCCCTTGTGCAAATTAATTGAAATAAATGCTTTAGTATCCTTTCTTTTATTATACCATCTGTGTTAGACCCACTGGAGTGATAGTGTGTAAACGATTTCTATTTTTTTCTTGGATTAGGTCAGTGGAGTGCAACAATATGAATCTATTTTCATGGTTTATGATGATATCTGTTTCGCCTTGATTAATATTGCGTCATCCGTCATTGCATCAGATGTTTATTATACCCAGACACTATTGTCTCGATTGTAGAGTGTCTGTCCTACGAGCGTTATCTGCGATGGACGTCACTCCAAAGAAGCTTACAAAACTGATAACACAGTACGAACACACTGGCAAGCTTTACAGCGAGATCTCTGATATTAGAGGTGTCAGCCTTTCAACTGTCAGTTGTATCATCAAGACGGAAAACAAACTGCATCCATCAGTCCAACATAATTGTTTAAAAACATTTATTCGAATGAAAATGAAAATTAGCTGAAAGGACATAATGAATAATAAGTTTTGAAATACCTATGTTTGATATAACTTTGTGGTCTTACATTAAGAGAATCGTTACTGATTTACCTAGAATTAATAACGCCCATTAAGGATGTAATAGGGCTTTTTGTAGCAAATGTCACCCCACAATGAGAAAATTTTTAAACGTTCTAAAAAGAGATGAGGATTTGTAAAAAAGTAATATTGCAAAATTAAGTGTGGTTTGCCAAAATATCAAGAGCATCAAGAAATACCTCGACGTAAATTGAAAACAATTTTTGAGATTAAAAAATTAAAAAAAATTAAATCGGACATCTTTTGAAAAGTAAGTTTCAGTTGTTGACTATTTGTGTACAGTATCAGCATTAAGTTATCTTAAGGCATTAAGCATTTTCTCTTACAGTTATTTTAACGATGTTTACATTTCGAATGATTATCTTTTTTGTATTTCCACTTTGAATAGACCTCTCTTTCATTATATATATATATATATATATATATATATATATATATATAAAAATATATATATATATATGAAAAATAGTATATATATATATATATATATATATATATATATATATACAGTACTGTGCATAAGTATTAAGACAAAAAGTATTTTATATTTGATGTAAGCTGCAATCCTTCTAAGCTCCACCCAATGTCTCTTAAAGCCTTTATTCTCGATAGACTAACCTAGAACTATGATAAATGAGATTATAACTATACTAGTGTCAAAAAACCTTCCATGAATCTACGAAGAAGGAAAAATAGAAAGAGCTAAGTACATGAACATCCGTCAAAAGTGTTCGGATCGAGTTAGTACGAAGCCCAAAGAAACAAAAACCGATACGAATAATGAAGTAACAAAAAGCGCTCACTACTGAGATAGAGCGAAATAAATAAAAAATACCTAGTGAGCCAGACGGACCTACCTAGTTAGCACCTAAACGGATCGTCAGGAAAAGCTGGCTATTTATATATTGTAAAGATACAATTATGGCACAAGGCCGATTGGGAGGGGAGCAAAAATTCAGGCTAGTCTTCGGTACCTATCCTATTCCTAGCTAATCAGACTCACGACCCAAGCATATTTTACAATTTTCTCATCCACCACAAGAATTTGTCCATCAGCATTCAATTCTTCATATACCAAAATACCTCAAATATACCAGGGACCTAAAAAGCCCCAAATGAGCATAAAAATTTTATTTTGAACATTAAATACAAAAATATATTTCAAATTATATCATGAAAATGATATGTGGCGGGGGGGGGGGGGGTGCATAGCATAAATTCCCAAAACAAATCTTTTTTCTAAAACAAAAGGTACAAACAGAAATCATGATGTTAGTCTCGCCTATCCTGTAAGGACTGATTGAACTTCAAATAACCAGCCAATCTAGGCCGAAAGTCTTACGCTACACGGGCACGGGCACAAACATGTTTGTGGTCCGGGTAGACTAACCAGTGGAACGTCGGACAATATAAGAAATCTATGTCGGCTTCTCTCACTAACATTCTATCCAGATAACTAGATACCAGGATAGAAGGCCAACTATGAGTCCACGTCCACATTTTCCCACCCGGATGATCGACCCAGTATCTATCAAAGAGACTGAATTCGTCAATGAGATCAACCAGGCTACGATCACCACGCCAACCGCTAGCGCCCTTCCCTCTATCTCACTTAGGGTTCAGGATGGCATTCCAGTCCCTCATTAGGACTAGTTGTAAAGGATCAACCAAGAAGGGCTCCAACAGCCGAAAAAACGAGATCTGCTCCTGCCGATCATTGGGCGCATAAACCGCAATCGGACGAAACGAGTTGCTTTTCACTGCAATATCGGCCACGATCAACCGGCCCTCTGCACCGACATGAACAAGGTCCACCTTCGCGTCCAGGGTACGCTTGACCAGCAAAGAAACTCATCTGGCCAATCGGTTCCCATATGCTGAATAGACGATAAAGTCGTTAGACAACACACAGGAATCGACCTCGCAAACAAAGTGAGTCTTTTGTATTGCGGCAACATCGACGCCGAACGACAAGATGTCACGAAGCAGGAGGGCCGCTTTACCCAGATCCTTCAAACTAGCTAACTTGATTGACATCCGTTAGACCTGAAAGTAAAAAAAAGAGCAAATTACTTTTAATCACATACTGGGTAAAAATATCTGGCAATAGGGACCTCGACGGACTGTCCTAGGGAACCAGTTCCTACATCGGACATAATCCGTCCGTGTAGGACAATCGTCCGTGGGATAATTTAGTTTTACGACACTGTATAAGCAGAGGTAGAGAAGGACTGGGACCCTCCCTGCACAGAGCTTTGACATCTTTTTGAATTCTGGTGTTTCCACTGCGGCACATTGTAATATTCGAGTAGAGCTTTTCTACCTCGGAAATATGGTCCCAGACCCGCAAGCTACCTTCCGTATTTCGTTTGACGGTAAGTACTTCTGGGCGAAATAATTTGCATCATCTGTAGACATTTTGTCTGCAGCAGATAATTTAAGGAGGGGCTTCGGCAAACTGCGCCTATGCGCAGACCATTCCTTGACACTTTCCTTCCTGTCAATCCTCATAAGCGCTTCCCCCTTGGGAAGAGGCTTCTTTTTCTTGGAATGGGTGGGAGAAGGAGTGGGTGTAGGAGTAGGAGTAGGGGTAGCGGTCGGAGTAGGGGAAGGAGTGGGAATTGGAATAGAAGATTTGATTGGAGATAGTGGGATCAGTTGATAGGCCGGGGAGTGGGACATTTTTTGTAGAGAATAGCGAAGGCTTATAGCCTTATCGGCGTGAGAAAAATCTTGTCTCTCTGGGGACACAGGCAATGAAGAACAGTTAAAAATTTATGTTTCCCTCTCGCTGCTCCTGCTCTTTTGCATGACCTTTGAGTTCTCCTCCTGATCTTCCTCTTCACGATTCCGCTTTAGTGAGGCTGATCGGGGGGTGGGGGGCTGCCATCTCTACTTCCGTCACTTCTGGTTCCTCTCGGACAGTATTTTGCGGGTTTTTTAATGCTTCCCCTGTGGGGCATCCTGCTTGGTAGGTGATTTTGAGGCAACTTTTGCGGCGACTTTTGCAGCGATTTTTGCGGCGGAGGCAACTTCCCCTGTGGTGAAGGTAGTTTTGTCTTCTTTTTGCCTGCCGTCTGCCATTCATTTTCTTTGTTGCTGCTAGTTCTTTTGGTGCTGATTCAGTTGCTGGTTGCTGCGAAGGCTGTGTCTTTGGAGCCGGGATCTTGTTTGGGCAAGCCTTGGCTACGTGAGCCGAGGCCCCGCAGACCCAGCAGAATGGCCTCCTACCCTCCACCACAATGTAGATGGACCGACCTCTGCATGTGATGATATTTGGTTATTGGTAAACTCCTTTCGTGTCACCGTCACCTTCAGAGTTATGTCTCCGGTCGGGAAGCCCGCTTTTGAGATAACCAAAGTTACCTCCGCCACCTTCCTATATTTCGTGAAGAGCTCTCCGACATGGTCTTCTGTAATATCCATGGGAACCCCATGCAAAGTTATGCGTGATTTGTGGGTTCCCATGTACTCCGTCTGGAGCCGGAGCGTCTTTGTTGTTAACGTAGTTCCTGCAAATTCTTTCACTTCTTCAGCTGTGCCAAGCAGAACGTCCCACATGGCATGACACCGCCTTGCCACTGCCTTGGCTTTAATCTGTAAAGCTTTCACTTCTTTCTCCACTGTCTCCCTAATGACTCCCACAGAATTGTGTGTTTTGGGGTCCTTCGTCAGCAAGGAGATTTTCCTCGGCTCCATCGATTTGAGACTTTCGGGCACGGACAGAAGTTCGGTTCCTGAGATAAACTCAGCATAACGTTCCCGTAAGTTCTCATAGTATTCTTCTCCTTTCCACGCCGATGTTGAGGGAACGGGAGATGTTGGCCTTTCTGGC
The DNA here is from genome assembly GCA_037127315.1 of Ascarosepion bandense. Classification (NCBI taxonomy): domain Eukaryota; kingdom Metazoa; phylum Mollusca; class Cephalopoda; order Sepiida; family Sepiidae; genus Ascarosepion; species Ascarosepion bandense. The sequence goes on from JBBBDQ010000187.1 coordinate 1,334,281, forward strand.
TCATGGACATGCCACTCATTCTCCTTTCCACTCCATGCCGACATAGAGGGAATAGGTGACTGCTGCCTTTCGGAGGCTATGACATCTTCGGCGGAGGGTCCCGATAGTATTCACTCGCCTAGGAATAATTTTGTTTAGCTGCCGACACGAACACGAACACTGATACGAAAAATTACAACGGACTCAACGAACACAGAGTATACTAGTCTCACACCTGTAAAAATCACGAAACCAACAAGAAAGTTGGTATGTTTTGACTGGTGCATCCTAGTCAGGGAAAGTGGTCATTGCTTGATAGTCTATAAGAAATACTTTTAGCAATACCCCGCATAATTTGATTTAGTGTTTACATATTGCAGTTTTTGGTTTTCTTTCATGCATGGGGATATGGATCCCTCCAAGTCTAAATGATAAACCACTTTTAAATTGATTTAAACATCCAAATAAAAACAGTACTTTTTGAAAAACCAATAAGGTTTTTTTGCGTATATTGTCACATTTTGGGGTGTTACTGTTATCGACTATGATTAATCCATCATCCCGGTATAAACCGCGGTTGTTAAAATTTATGTTTATACAGCAATAAGCAAAATCTATGTATTTATTAAGCTTATACAGCAATAAACAACCTCTTAATTCTGATAGCTCGGCCCCATCATGCACTCTCATGGGGTTTTCAAAGTTGTTTAAGTAATCTTCTTTTCCATGATTTTGGCAACGCCTAATGATGTCTATTTCTTGATCTGAAATTTCGATAAATTCCTTAACAAAAAGTAATGGCCACGTTGAATGTTTTTTCGGAAATATATGGGTAATACGCTTTAATATCATATTTAATGAATGAATACTGCTCATTTTTATCGTAATTTTTAAACCATTCAATACAATCATTAGTAGATTGCCACTGGTTTATATTAGTAAACGTTCTTAATGATTTGCTTACCTTTTGCAAGATTACCTTATATATTTTACCTAACTCTTTTTTAGTAGGGTTCAGTAATCTATATTCAGGGTTATTTGAAAAATTACTCTTATGATGTTTTACTATTATGAAACAAGGTTTCAAATTTAATTTCTCTACTCGATTGTATAATTCAAATTTGCCGACTAAACTACTGGCTTCTTGATTAATTTTAGTCTCTATATCAGTAGGAAACTGAAATATTAAATAAATGCAGGCATAGAAAGCTTTGGCTTTTGGATTAAGTTTGCTTATGGTGGGTTTGTATCATTTTTGGTTTTCGTTTTTTGTTTTCGTCTTTACATTCACTAATCTTTACAAAATTATTTTTAAAAAATAAAATTAAATATTAAAGATGTTTTCTACAATAAAGTTATCCCTTATTTGTGTTTGGTGTCTTTTTCCTTGGTCACGTGGGTTGATTGAATTTCCTTTATACATGTTGTTTGTTTCTTTCCTCGTTAGCCAGCTTTCCCTGACGATCTGCTTAGGTTAAACCTAGGTAGATCCGTCTGGCTCACTAGGTATTATATATATATATGACACGTTTTGTTACTTTGATCTTTTTTGTGATATCCTAAGGGACGAAACTTCACAGAAAAACTTTTTACACATTTCATAAATCTTTCAAGCAAAATATTTCTTAGTATATAAAATTATATATATATATATATATGTTATTATATCGTGGAATGAATAGATACACAGAGAAATGTAGATAAACTACTTTATTACTAGAGTGGTACAACCATGATGTATATACAATATTTACAGTTTCTCGCAGTAGTAGATGCTACTTCCCGAAGATCGTGATAATAACAACAGTCCCGTGCTAAGCGCACATTGTTTTTTATACATCCAGACGATCGGATATCATATGGTACGAGCCACTACACAATATATATATATGCTTTTAACCATAAATACTCATACATATAAATAAGCTGATAATGATAGAAAACAAACTTCAGCAAGACAATGCTGTCTATGAATTCACTTGCCTTCTTAGTGAATGTATATCTACTAATAATAATGCAAACATGTATTGGTTAGAAAACCCTGCATTATCACGCCGACGCATCTAGCCTAAAGATTTTCTCAGTAGAATTGCTGATTTTAGCGAACTTTAGACGTTGTACTCGTGGTGTTCATCTTCACCAATTGCTTGCTCGTAGCCCTCCACAACTTTCTCTCACATATTTCCCTAATCAGCATTTGACACTTTTTCTTTCCTCCTTATCTCCCTTCTGTCACGCATTTACGCGCACTCGTTTCTTTATGTTATTTCATTCACTAAATACGTCATGTGTTTATTAAATTTCCCAGACCGTTTTTCCTCATATTGTGTCATAAACATTTGAAGTTATTAAAAGTGTCTTCGTAGTTTTCATCTTCTGGAAATTGTAGAAAATTTAATACGCACATTATACTTTCATGGTATTTTCATCAACTGACCATAGAACATCATTTCTGCCGTTTCGAATCTTTTCTTCTGTAAGGAAATTTTTCAGCATTCAATACAATGTAGTAATGATGATGGTAATATTAGGCACTTCCCTACAATTAAATAATTGGCATTCATTGACCAAGCAGCTAGTACGGATTGCAATAGTAACTGGAGTATATAGATTTATCTATCGCCCGGTTCACACTCCACCCATGTCTATTGAACAGGTTAAGAGGCTCATCCCTTGTTTCCTGTTTAGGATGTGGTTTCCAGCTTTATCTTTTCCAATCTTTTCACTATTACGTAGCCTCCTGCACATCAGTGGCGTTACCACCTAGCTCGGCGTGATACGAGTAAAAAAAATGTTTATAAAATCTTTCTCTTAAAACAATGTCACGCTTTCCAATATTGATGGGGTCTGTCTTCCTAAGCTTTTATTTGAAATATAGCAGAGTAGAGATGACAGCTACGAATTCTGGTTATTCATTCCTTTTAATAATTTTCTATTTTATCATGTATAATGTATATTTTTTATTCCACTAATCCACACTAATCCACACATTTCAATATGCTGACAACCTTCCGATGAATATCTTCTGATTATAACGATAACAATAATCTTCTGATAACTCTGAATAAAACTTGTAAGCTGTAGGGAGTTCAGTTATGTTTGACACAAGGACGAATTAATAAACATTAACCATCTCTCCACATCTTCAATGTAACCAAATCTCAAATCTATAACTATATTTTGCTGACTACCCTATATTTTGTTATCTTATATTTCGTAATTTCTTTCCGTTCAATGCAAATTTCCTCTTTGTCAAAGCACTTAAATAGCAGCAAATAGTAATTATATTTATCAATAATGACGCCGTAAAAAAATTCAAATCTAATTTAATAAATATTTAGTGGGCTACGAACTAATTAATGCATCCGCGCAGATAGCTATGTGTGTGTCTGTGTCTGTGTCTCTGAACGTGTGTGAAGAGGCAATGCGAATGATTATTGCCAATAGTTAATTAAAATGAGAAAGAAAAAGCGCTATTTCTTGTGTCAGTCAGTTAAATGCCATACGTAATACACGCTTTGGACGATCATGTCTCGGAAGCGATGTGAGTGACTAGGCAGAAGATTATGCCGCATAGTTTGCCATTGCTTTTTGCGTTAGACTGATTACCGATCATAGCTATAGAACCCAATTTGTCCTGTTACTGGAGAGAAGATACGGATTAATAACTTTCCCAACGGTATTTGTGCGTAAGTTAATGCAAGGAATATCCATTGCACCAAAACGCACATTTGTTGTGTAGCTAACGGTAAAAGAGAATTGCCTTGTGAAAAAGATTCAGTTTTTCTTCTGACACTTCTCTCAACACAATACCATCTTCGATCAAACGTTGTTACATCTAGGTCCGTCGATAATAAATCCTGATAGGTAACCTTGTCCTTTTAAGATCAGTTATCTCTATACTTAGAATAAATATCAATGAGAAAACGCGTTCATGTGTTAATATTTATATTTTCGGGCACTTGCTTAACTCGTTTCTTATCCATATACAGCCTGTTTGTTAACATGCTGTGACTTTTTCGGTATCTTTTTGAATAGGATTTTATATATTATCGAATCATAGCAAAATCAATAACAACGTGTAAAAAAATTACGTTGTTCAGATATATAAAAAAATTATATATCGTTTTTCCATATTATTGAATGCATGTTCAAGAAGATGTCTCTATCTACAATATATTTACATGGAATTACTTTATTCAATATTTAGACGTTATTTTAGAAAAGAAAATAACGATAATTTTACAACCACATTTTAGAATATTTATAAAGTATAAAATTATAGAAAGACGAGGGAGAAAACTTACATAATGGTAGATAAAAGAAAAAAAAGCAGAATATGTCGGAACAGCGTAAAAATAAGATGCAGCTATAGATCCGATATAGTCGTTCCACTTCAGGTCGGTTGAAAAAAAGAGGCCAAGAGGAGCGCTTCGCTGCTCCCAAGGAGACTTGTATAAGTCATGCTGATGGCTGCTAGTAAAGTTTCTCTATGGTGCTTAAAGGAAAGCAATTTTGTTTTGGAGGCATTAAAATTTACAAGCCATTTCCTGCCCCAGTTAACCACTGATTTTAGGTCCAATTTAAGAGCAGTGACCAGGTTTACTTTGTCAGCCTTGGCAGATTTCATACTGAAGCCACTTGGATTTAACCGTGCTACTGGAGTTGCAACTAGGTCCCACCATTTAACCGTTTAAATAGTTAAATATAACTGCCACTTCTACTTCAACAACTTATTTTTCTCGCACTTCTTCCGTTTACTTGTTTCTCTGATAGCTACAATCTCCAAAATAATTAAATACAAAGTCAATTGCCACGTTCTGTTTTCTTGAATCACATTCATCTTTTTATCCTTTCTTCAATACCTATGTTTCCAGTCTTTTCTCTCACTTTAACCCCCTGCGTACTAGTGGCGGTAACACCTTTTTAGGGTAAAATAATTAAAAATAAAGAAAAGTAAATGCTATAAAATTCTTGCAATTTTAAGGAACATGTCAAAACACTTTTAGCTGCTTCGGACCCATTTCAAGTATTCATTTAAAAGTATTGAAAAGAGAGTACAGGAATCTTATTGGTCTGTTTTATTCTTATTGTCATAAATTTCCAAGCTTCCTATCTCTTGTAAATCTTAGTAATGTGTTATTTAACTATACCTCTCTTTTCCTGTTCTGCCATCTGTTTAAACAATCTCACCAAGTAGGCAACCCGCTATTACCTTAGCCTCTCTTTCATTCAGTTATCCTTATGAGTATCAAACTTTCTTCGCCTTCTTTTTCATTTCTTCAATGTGATAGAAATTTCTACTCTCTCTTTCTTTCTGATTCCATATATAAGTGTCCTTTTTTTCTTTATATTGTTCTTAAATCTTCCTACTTATTTGCAGATTCTTATGTTATTCTCAATATCCTTCTGTATAAATTCATATCAGTTGTGTGAAGTCTCCGCAGCGCCCTTTAGGAAATTGTCTAGTATTTAAAGCCATCCCAACAAAGTACGCCACAAAACCTGTTAGAGATACTCGGAAAACCCCAAATATTCAGGAAATATAATAGAATAATCAAGAACCTACACTGGCAGCTGCATACGAAGACGAAATGAACTTATCAGATATGCAAAAATAGAAAGGTGTTTAAGACAAGGATATGTTTTCTCACCGGGTCTATTCAACCTGTACAGCGAAACAATTCTGAGATATTCAAATGTAATGCCATGATTAGTCATTGGCGGCTGCAATCTCAGAAATATATAATCTACGCATATGGCATAGTGCTGATAGCAGACACAGAAAAATACAGGACCTCCTACAGAAGATAGGAAGAGTAAAGCGTCATGAAAGGGCTAAACATAAACTTAAGAAAACTGAATGCATGGTCATCAGTAAAAAGAGGACTCCAATATGCCAACTATAGGTCGGGGGTACTAAAATCAAACAGGTGCAGAAATCTAAATACCTGGGAAATGTTCTGACAGAGGCTGGAAAGTGCGACACTGAGATTGAAAGCCGCATTAGCGTGGCCAAGACGCATTTCAAAAGCTTAGCAGATTATTCAGGGACAGAAAGGCTTCGTTCGAAACAATGAAAAGAGTACTGGACTGTTGTATGATATCTGTCCTCTTATATTGCAGCAAATGCTGGACAATCTTTTCATAGCGGAAGGAGAGACACGAAGCAACAGAAATGTGGTTCTATAAAATGACGCTAAGCATACCAAGTGACAGAATATAGAAGCAACGACAAGGCTTTTGAGAGGATGCAAACGAAAAGAGATTTATATTTAGCGTAAGGAAGAGTCAGATGAGGTTTATGAAACACGTAATAAGGACGGAAGGCTCGAAGGATCTAATGCTCACAGGATGGATAAAGAGAAAGAGAGACAGGGGAAAGCAGCTCGAGGCATACTTTATGGAGTCGTGCAAATGGATGGCGGAGTGAAATTTGGGAAAGATACCAATAGGAAAAGAGTTAAGAGCAACAAGGGATTGGAGCAAATGGAAGGGTATGATCGCTTACGTCATGAGAGGACACTGGACATAAAGACGAATATATGTATATATAAGTGTATATATATATATATATATATATATATAAGTATATATATATATATATATGTATATATAAGTGTATATATATATATATATGTATATATAAGTGTATATATAAGTGTATGATCGCTTACGTCATGAGAGGACACTGGACATAAAGACGAATATATGTATATATAAGTGTATATATATATATATAAGTGTATATATATATATATATATGTATATATAAGTGTATATATATATATGTATATATAAGTGTATATATAAGTGTATGATCGCTTATGTCATGAGAGGACACTGGACATAAAGACGAATATATGTATATATAAGTGTATATATATATATATAAGTGTATATATATATATATATATGTGTGTATATATATATATATGTATATATAAGTGTATATATAAGTGTATGATCGCTTACGTCATGAGAGGACACTGGACATAAAGACGAATATAAGTATATATATCCGAATGAATAAGGAACGAAGAAAATATTTGCAACGTTCAAAACATCAATTTAAAACAGTGCTCAATATAGAAATAGAGCTATGAATATTTATTATAAATTACACTTTAGAACATGTACAAACTACAATTTACTACAAAGTAAGTGAATTCCCATCTCTTTTCAAAAAATAGCGATTCCCCATTCTGTTTCCTCATTTTGCCTATCCATTATACCTCTTACACAAAAAAATATTTGCCAATATATGAAAGTGAATTTCCATCTCTTTTCAAAAATTAGCGTTTACTACCTGATGAGACATTGTGCTTTCAATGTCGAAACAAAATATACACTATTGTGGTAAATTGTAGTTTAGACATGTTCAAAAGTATAATTTATAACATATATATATACTCTTGCCTTTACTAAATTCTGCAGTTTCTTTTCTGTATTTGCTGTCAATACTGTGTTCCCTGCATGAGTAATGTTAAGATTGTGTCTGTGAATAATAAATTCTGTTAGGAGTTCTAATTATCTGACAATCAATTCAATGTCCAGGTTGACTAAGTCCTGTGAGAAGACACACCATCGTATATTTCTAATTATTTCTGTTTTTGTATATTTACTAGATAAATATAAGTTGCCAAATGTGTGGATGCCTCCACATTGAATAATGATTACTATTTACACTATTTATATTGTTCGGAATGTTGTACTCAATTTTATTGCCATATTCACGATGTTTCAGCCATTGTACACTTTGACCTTCTTCAGGTGATATACGCTGTCATTTCAAATTGAACTCTTTATTTAGTCCATTGAGGGTGATTGTTCTAGTTCTACGCGTCATGCCTTGATGGATATCTCAGTTTCAGTATTTTTTTTTAGTAACTCAACTCTCCAATTGTTTGATCTTATTTGCTGTGGCCAGGTATTAAACTCACAACTCATAATATGGCCCATTGCATAGAAGAATTGCTTGAAGTGATCCAGTGACTTATCCTAAAGACTTGTTCTACCTCCCCAATTCAGACAGAACCTGGGAACAACAGCAATTAAGAGGTGGTTTCATACTCCTCAAAACTAATCTCTAGCCTCCAGAACATATTTTTTAATGTTAGATGTTGTTTGTCGTTATACGCAGGACTAATTCCTAGATTGCTTGATGGGTATTAATAAGTCGTTATTTCGATATTGCCTTGGTATCCCACGCAAAATTCGACATTAAATAAGAAAACAAATCTTGACAAATCGTAAAATCAACCATTCAGGCGGATACGGTACACCGAGAAAGGGTACTGGGGTATTATTCAGCACAATATCCAGTGCTAACCAAATATACACAGAACAGTACAATAGTTACAATGAGAGATAAGACAAAACTTATAAAACAGTGAGGAGGGGGTTTAGATCGAAACAGTCGCTGAAGTAACCAGTCCAAATATTACTTGAATAAGACTCGAATATTACTCCTTGAATGATAATATTCTTTACTTCAATAGACGATTTCATACCATAGAAATAACTGAGCGTGCTGCAAGGGTATCAGCCACTCTACAATACATATCAATATAAAACTCATTTGGTTGATATATTTTGCGTTTTTCACCTTCTAATAACAATTGACGCCTGTCAAGTCTCGCAGCTTTGCCCTCTCGGCAACTCCGACCACGCTGTAGTCTCTCTCAGTATTTCTTTCCACTCTCACTCCCCTCAGGAACCCACTACCTATAGGACCTCCTACCTATACCAAAAAGCTGACTGGGATGCCTTTCGGGATTTCCTCTGCGACGTCCCTTGGGGGAAAATGTTCGATCTACCAGCTGATGACTGTGCCTCTGAGGTCTCGTCATGGGTGAACGCTGGCATTGATGCCTTCATACCAACCAGGAAGTATTGCCTAAAACCTCATTCCTATCCGTGGTTCTCTCCTGCCTGCTCAGCCGCAATCGCCCACAGGAACCATTACTTCCGTCTATTCCGGAGACAGTCATCTGATCACAATAGGCAAGAGAACCCTAAATGACGCCAAAAGGTTGTTTGCTGAGAGAATGCGACAACGCATAGCTGGCCGCAAGTTCGGCTCCAAGGACTATTGGAGGATTTGCAAACGAGTGCTGAACAATAGCAAATCCTCAATACCTCATTTAATGAATAGCAAATCCTCAATACCTCATTTAATGAATTTGAGGTTCTCACGTCATCTGCGGACAAAGCTGAATGCTTTGCCCGTAGATTCTCATCCAGCTCCACATTTGACTCATCTGGAGTACACCCACCCGACTTCCCCATTAGAACTGAGGCCAAACTGCACGACGTGTATATTACCCCGACAGTAGTATCCCGAGTAATAAGGCGAGTAGAGACGATGGAATCCCGGTGATAGTCCTTAAGAGGTGTGCTCCTGAATTTTCCCCTTTCCTCTCTAAACTGTTTAACCACTGCCTTTCTGCTTCCTGCTTTCCTGCATGCTGGAAGTTCTCCTCAGTCGTTCCTGTATTTAAGAATTGTGGTGAACCCTCGGACCCATCCAACTATCGTCCTATCAGTCTTCTACCGATATTCGGGAAAGTATTCGAGACCATAATCAATGCTGAAATAGTCCAACATCTTACTGCCCAAAAATTCTTCTCTGACAGTACATGCTCCAGGCCCTTGATTAGTCTGACGAGGCTCGCGCGCATGGAGTACTGCTGCCATTTATGGTCAGGCGCCCCTGCCGTTCTCCTCAGTGTTGTCGACAGGATCCAAAGGATAGTCTGTAATGTGATAGGTACTGATCTGGCGGCTCGACTGCAGCCACTTCCCCACCGTCGAAATGTGACCTCCCTTTGTCTGTTCTATAAATACTTTCATGTCTTCTACTCGGACGAACTTAAGTCACTGGTGCCTTCTCAACAGGTGTTTACTCGTGCAACGAGATTGGCAACTGGGTCCCACCCATTCACAGTTAGGTTAGCCAAATCTAGACGACAATTCTACTCCTGCAGCTTCTTCCCTCGCACTTCCCGCCTGTGGAACTCGCTCCCATATTCTTGCTTTCCTGATGGCTACAACCTCCAGAAATGTAAATACAATGTCAATATTCATCTATTAACCACTAGACTCTAGCTCTCTCCCCACCCCCGTATATCCTTCCCTTTCTCTGCACCTGCACTCTCAGCTTTCTATTGCTCCTTTCTAACTAGATTGTACTCCTCACTCTTTTCTAATTAATCTTTTTACAGTTATGCAGCCCCCAGCTCATCAGTGGCATTTCTGCCTTGCTCGGGGTGAAATGATTAAAAAAAATTAATTATAATATAGTCAGCAGCCTGTTTATCTGGTAATATTTTCCTGAAATAATACAATTCTATATTAAAAGCAACCCAATGAAAGCAAAAAACGTAATCAGTTTCTTTATATCTTAGGAAAAGTTGATTTTTCACTTTTTTAGAAAATTAACATTGCAATCAGTGAGGGGTTTTATGTGATACGTCAGTCAGTCTGTCAGCTAAGTGCCATGCGTGAAACACATTTGGACGATCATATCTCGAAAGAGACATGACTGACTGCACAGAAGATTATCCCGCAGCAAGTTGCCTTTATTTTCTGCAGTAGACTGGTTGCCAGCCAAGGCTATAGAACCCAATCTGTCCTGTTATTTAACCTATTACTGGAAGGAAGAGACGGATTAATACTTTTCCCCTGGGTATTTGCGCGCAAGTAAATGCAACGAATTCAAATAGAATTTCCCCAATTTCTTCTTCCGAGCCGATATCTACTGCACCTCAGTGTGATACGTACTGACACCAATATTTAAATTCATAAATTTTATAAGTTTTTGACTAATTAGTTTTAAAGATCGTTTGAAACAATGTACAGAATATATAATTACCGACTGTTTTTGCTTCAAAACTGACTTCATAATCTTTCTATTTCAAGAATAATTCCAAATAAAGTTGATATATTTTGTATTAGATACATTGAACGGAAAATATGTTAAAATTAGAATTTTATTAATGAATCACCACAAGCAAAATATGCATTTTTTTTCTGTTTTCGAGAAGTAAACATTGTATAAAGTAAATTGGAAACAATTTAAAAAAATTCAACTCAATGAATAAAATTTGTTAAATGATTCTTTTTTAATCATATCGCCCCAAGCAAGGCAGTCCACTGCCACTATAGCGCATGGGGCTACATAGAGCGATTCGTTATAGGGATTGTCAGAGGGATGGTGATAGACGAGTTAGGAGGTACGTAGTGAGAGCGTTGGAGGGAATGGGTGCGAGGAGTGTTAGGAGGTGTCTTTTGACCTTACATTTAAACTCCTGGAGGTTGTAGCCGTCGGGGAAGCAATCATGCGGAAGGGAATTCCACAGACGGGAAGTGCGAGCAAAGAAGCTGTTGGAGTAGAAATTGCGGTTACATTTCATCGGTTTCACTGAAAAGGGGTGGGACCTAGTTGCCAATCTAGTATCTCGTGCAAATTCACACCTAGGAGGCACCAGTGATTTAAGTTCGTCCGAGCAGAAGCCGTGAAAGTACTTATAGAAGAGGCACAGGGAAGCCACGTCACGCCGGTGAGAGAGTGACTGCAGGCGGCCAGCTAATCGGTATCGATCATATTACAGATTCTCCGCTGTAGTTTGTCAAGAAGCCCGAGGAGAATATCAGGGGCACCCGACCAGATGTAGCAGCAGTATTCAATACACGGGCGGACGGTAGATTTATATATGTGCAGGATAGATTCAGGCGGAAAGAATTTCCGGGCCCTGCACAGGGAGCCAACTTTCAGAGCAGCGGAATTAGCAATGGATTCGACGTAGTCATTCCACTTGCGGTCCGCTGAGAGTGTCAGGCCAAGCAGGCGTAGTGGTTTACTCTCTGGGAGGCAAGCCTGTTCCAAGCTAATGAGTGGGAGGTGCGGTTTTCTGTGGTGGTTAATTGACAGCAGCTTCGTTTTGGAAGAATTGAATTTTACGAGCCATTTCTTACCCCAATCCACCACGGATTGGAGGTCCTTTTCAAGCTCGGCAGCGAGGTTCGCCTTTTCACCAACACCAGATTTTTGATCGAGGCGAGAGTAAACTGTGGTGTCATCGGCGTACATACCTACTTGGGATGTTATGGCATCGGGGAGATCGTTGATGTAAATTAGAAAGAGCGTAGAACCTAAAATAGAACCTTGGTAGACACCCGCGTTTGTAGGATAGTTCTGAGAGGCATGTCCGTTCAATACCACCTTCAGAGTGCGGTTACAGAGGAATGACTGGATTAGGTCCAACAAAATCCAGTTATGCCGCAGTTTCCGTAGAAGGCCGGCATGCCATACTTTGTCGAACGCTTTAGAGATGTCCAAGGCGTCGGTTCGGGCTTCACCATTCTTGTCGAGAGCCTGGTATCTATACTCGTTGATGGTCGTTAGCATATCTGCAGTAGACCTTGTGAAGCGGAAGCCATTTGCTTGTCCGAGAGTAGCCTGTGGGCTGTGAGATGTTTGAACGACCTCGGCGTTGATTAGATAATATTTAATAACACCAAAATTCTGCTGGGCATATATAAGTCAAAATCCTTGAAATTTGCATTGTTTCTTGAAAGTCGCACTAAATCTACTGCACTGTATAAAATGCTACATCATAATATAGCTAAATGGTTCAATATAATTTCTTAAGGTCTTATTTCATAGCACAATGATTTAGTAATAATGTGCTTGTGCCATGCATTTTTTCTATATACAATTTAAAAAGCTTCAGAAAATGATCAATTTTCTAAGGCTGTTTATATGAACTTCACTTATCACGGGAATGAAATTCTAACGCTACTATTTTGAATTTAAGCTTAATATTTAACTGCATATCCTAAAAAAACAAAACAAAACAAAAAAAAACATAAGAATTTGGGACAAAATTTTGTTTTGTTATTTATCCTGTCAAATTTAAGTTTAAAATCGAATGCAATACTAAGAATGGCAAATCTATTTTCCCTATTATATACGTGCATAATTGCATAGTCTTTACCATAACAGCGCATAACATAATTAACCAAACAGGCACCACGCGTGAATAAACGGAAACAGGATGAATCAGAGAAGAGGTATTGATCAGGAACATCGGCCCGACTGTGCAGCAAATCTCAACCGATTTTAAGTAATGTAATCTCGTATATGTGTGTTGTGGTGCAATGGATAACTGCTCGGAATGAAAAATGAAAGAGCCGAGTTCGAATTCCAATAGAATTCGTTGCATTCACCTATGCGCAAATACACTTGGGAAATGTATGAATCCATCTCTTCTCCCTCCAGCTATGAGTTGAATATCAGGACAGATTGGGTTGTACAGCCTTGCTTGGAAACCAGTCTACCGTAGAAAAAATGCATCCTACTGTGGGATAATCTTCTGTCTAGTCAGTCATGCATCGAATAAAAGCGTGTATAACATATGGCACTTAACTGACTGAATCTCGTCTATATGCGTATATCTAACGAAGCATAACGTGTTCCTGTATTAAACAATATAGTTAATAAGGCTTTAAAATGCCGGAAGATAATTGATAAGTATTGATAAACAATTAACCAGTATGTCAATTCTGTCTATCAGCATTATCTAAACTTATTTATAAATGGAACTTTGTCTATGTGTGTGTGTGTCTGTGTGTGTGTGTTCGTTACGTATAGATACCGAAACGGCTGAACCGATTTTCTTGAAAATTTACACAGTTGTACTATGAGCGTCTGCGAGTGTTATTAGCTAGGTTTTCTGTCGAGGTACCACCGATAAATATCGAAAATTGATAATCGAAAAAATCGGGTTATAGAAGGAGTGGTCCGATTTTAATTAAATTTGATACACTCATAGACAAGACATAAGAAACGATATTCAAAAGTTTCAAGGTTGCAGTTCTTACAATAGTGCAGAAATATATATATATAAAAGGCATGATGTTTGTGTGTGTGTCTGTTTATCTGCCTGTATCTCTGTATTTTTTCAGCCCTTTTATTTTAGTTTTTGCTTCGGGTTTGGCTCTAAGTAGACATAATTGTAGTTCTTAGTCTCAGCCATGATATCATTTACTCAGAGGAATTATTTAGCCTTCAAAATTCAGTTTACGATGAAAAAACTTATTTGATACCAATATCAGGAAATCAAAATTTGACTTACATCCATTCATTTTTCTTTCAGTCTACGGCTTTGCTTTAACTGGAAACAACTATTGCTTTTTAGTCTTTCGTGCCAAAGTCCAAAGAGTCTGAGCTCCAAGACCATGGATTAGTTTTAAAGCTTTTATTACACCCGAGCAACGCCTGGCTCTACTGCTAGTTGATCGAATAACTGTGGCTCGTTTTTTTTTAAGAATACCTTAAAAAAAAGTGAAATTTCTGTCCCTTAAGCAGAAAAGTCTTGGAAATTGGTGCAAAGTAAGCCTAATTCTGCAAACCTCTAGATCTAAAAGCCGCATTATGAACTTAATATATATATATATATATATATATATATATATATATGAATATTGGTAACCTATATTTTTTCGTACGTCCATTTACGGTCTATTTTTTTTCCTTATTTTAACATTTTTAACGATTTTTTCTTCAGTTATATTTTCTGTCTCGCCGCTTTCCTTTCTCTCTTTACCCATTGCCTCACATTTGATTCTATTTCATATTGTTTAATTTCGTTTCTTGTCGACATCTTTTTTTTTATCATACATTCATACTTTATAGTCTTACAGCCATTTTGTTATTTTTTTTCTCCAGTAAAGTCAATTAGCACTCTGGCATCTCTTTTTTCGAGACACATTTCGATACACTTGGGCAAACTTTTACGCAAGACAATCATCTTTTTACCGTTAGCTACACAACAAATAGCGCCTTTTTCTTTCTCAGTTTAATTAATCTATTGGCAATAATCATTCGCATTGCCTCTTCAAACACGTTTAGAGACATAGACACACACATGTGTATCTGGGCGGGTGTATTAATTAGTTCGTAGCCCACTACATATTTATTTATGAAATTAGCTTTAAATTTTTTACAGCGTCATTATCGATAAATGTAATTATTTTTCACCACTGAATTAAGTGCATTGAAAAAGAAGATTGCACTGAACAATAAATATAAGTAGATATTTACCAGGACTCTACTTAGGCTGGATGTGTCTCAAGTTACTTTTAAAGTGGGGAGTGCCGTACGCATACTTAGGCATATACGCCCCCCTACAAAATGTTATTTTGTTCCTCATTAGGCGATTCATATGCATTTATTTACGCATACAATTGATCTAATCTATACTCGTTCGCAAGGCTTAAGGCCTCATTAGGTTGAAACATCGGTTCCCTCATTTAAGCAACATCGAACCTAGTCAGTGCCTATAGATGTGACTGCTTTAAAATATCAAATGCTGTAAGCTTGGATGTGTGGGTCGTGTAATCGGAGAGCTGAGTTCCAATTCCAGTTGGGTTTGTTATATTCACTTATGCGCAAATAATTTAGGGCATTTTATGAACTCACCTCTTATCACCTGTGGTCTGATTAGTAAGACTTGTATTATTATCGCAAAAAAAAAAAATTGACAATCTAAAATTTTTTTTCTAAATTTAAATAACCTGCAATGGTTGATAAATTGTAAAAAAGCAAAAACAAAAAAGACAAATCGATCATTTTTCCCGTTTATACATCATGACATATTATGTCTTCTTCTTCTTCTTCTTCTTCTTCTTCTTCTTCTTCTTCTTCTTCTTCTATGTGACGTGTTCCCCGCCACAGGACGTAAGCAATCATAACTCTCTTCACTCTTAGTAACGCTTGAACATTCCTTGCCTAATGCCTCTTATGGAAGTCATGAATTATCTCCCTCTAACCCTGTAAGTTACTTGTTCACCACTGACACCTCTTTGGGTCAAGTCACAGGAACTAACCAACATCTATAATCACAGGGCCATGCGTCCTGACGGACAATTACAACTGACTTTTTGGGACTTTTAAACCTAATATCCAGTAAACGATTTTTGTTTTTGTTTTTTTTACCAAAGCTCATATTGCAAATTTTTGACACTAATAATTTTCTCTGGCACTCTGTATTAATGGTTTCCATATTGTGTTCATCTTTAGGCTTGGTCGGCTTAGGAGATTTTTGAAGCCTAGCATATGCTCTGATTCCTTAAGTTTATGTAGTTTTCAGTGTAGTTTATGTAGTTTCTCTATCTATTATTTCAATTTCATCTCATAAGGAGTGGTGATCAACTTTCTTCCTCCATATGTGGTCAGCTTCGCCTGATCTTTCTATTTCCCCCTCGTGTTTCGGGCTTGCGATGTTCTTGAAGGCTTATCTTAAAGAGGCGGGCTGTTTCTCCTTTATATTTCTTTCCACAATTACATGGAATAGCGTACACACAGTCCTTAGTCATGCTCTGTTGGGGGTTTTTACTCGGGTTAGAGGAAGATAACTCATGACTTCCAGAAGAGGCATTAGGCAAGGAATGGAGTGTATATAGCCCAGTGATTGTAATAAAGGGTACAATTAAAAATTCCTAGCACCTGAAGAAGGCCGGAGCATACAACGGCCAAAACGTCATATAAATATGAAGAAAGATGAGGACAATAGTCCGAAAGATTTAAATACTGCACGTACTCTTGTGTACCAAATACAAATATCAACAAGTGGCAAGTACAAGCGACATCTTTTTGTGGATCGAATACGAGTACCGGCAACTGCTAAAAACAAGTACTAAATAAAAGTGTCGACAAGTAACAAATCTCAATGACGTACACTTGTGTACCAAATACAAATACCTACTCTTGTATGCTAAGTACAAGTGCCGGGCAGTGCCAAACACAATTGATATAGTCTTGTGTCAGTCAGTTAAGTGTCATACGTGATACACGCTTGGGCGATCATCCCTCGAAAGTGACATGACTGACTGGGCAGAAGATTATCCCGCAGTAGGTTGCCATTGCTTTCTGAGGTAGACTGGTTGCCGACCAAGGCTATACATCCCAATCTGTAAGCTATAAATGCCGAAAAGTGTTAAATACTATTTTTTAAAAATCATTTCACTCCAAGCAAGGCACTACTGCCACTACTGCGTAGGGGGGTTACACAAGAGGTGAGTGAGAAAAAAGAGGAACAAGTTACAGGGGTGTGTTAGAGAATGAAGAAGAGAAGGATGAATACACTGATGAGAAGAGAGCTGTATGAGAGTTGAGTGGAAAAGAAGAACATGATACTAGGATTGTCAGAAAAGGGATGCGAATCAAGGAGATGAGATATGGCAATTGACATTGCATTTAAATTCTTGAATACTTTAGCTGTCAGGGAAGCAAGTATACGGAAGAGATTTTTACATGCAGGAAGTGCGAGCAAGGAAGATGTAGACTAGAATTGCGGTTACATTTGATCGGTTTCACTCGTCACTAGTTTCATAGATTAATGCAGAGGGGGTGACAGGTAGCTAAGCTCATCGGAGCGGAAGCCGTGAAAGTATTTGTAGAAGATACAGAGGGAAATCACATTACGTCGGGGATAAAGTGACTGGAGATGAGCTACCAGGTCGAGATCAGTTAAGTTGCAGATTATCCGTTGGATTTCTTTTAAGAACACCAAGATCAATAGCAGGGGCGCTCGACCAAATGTGACAGCAGTATTCAATGCCCAGGCAGATGGTAGATTTATATATGTGTAAGATAGATTCAGACGACGAAAAACTTCCTTACCCTACATAGCAAACCGGCCTTCCCAGCAGCAGATTTAGCTATGGATTCAATGTCTTCCTTCCATTCTTGTGTTACCGGTGCAAGTAACTTTTCTTCCTTCAATTCCCCCTACGTTAACAAGGTTCTTGTTTGATACTCTTATGTAAAAGTTACAAGTGTCGGCAGAATAAAATGATTTTTAACCCCCTCTCTTGACACAGTGCTTATTCAGTGCACTTTTGCACCAAACACAAGTGCCCACACATACTCATGTGTACTAAATACAAATACTGGCAATTAAATTATTTCCATTGCATCTGTCCACATCGCACAGTGCTTATTTGCTTTTTAGTTTTCCAATACTTTTTTCCACTGCATTATTACTTAGTTCCACATTGATAATTCAATGTAAAATCTTTCAACCAATATTTTATCTGAACAGGCAAAGCTAAGTTTATAAGTTGATTAATCCTAACTCATATACCGATTCCACGCGGCATTTTATATCTGTTAAAAAAGTGTACTGCCATTAGTACAATGGATTCAATTATCTTATCCCCGAAACTGTAAAAAGAGAGCAACCGATCAGGATTGAACTCACAACAAAACTCAGTAGTCAGAGAGACAAGCTAGTCAACCAGCCTATAACGGTAGGCAACCATTCAGCTAGTGAACTTTTGATGAGTGATTGTAATAAGTGTCTGCAAGGCGCTTGATCTCTTTCTGACGTTTTGCAATTTATTTCATGTTTAATATTCCTCTGCTTGTTCTTTATTTGTTTTTTTTTTTAACTTTTGCATTTTGCTTCTGCTGAGGTGCTCTCTAAGTATGCATAATTTACGTACATATGCATCCACCCATATTCACCTACATATTACACCTACACATATACACCCACGCAAATAGAAAACGCGCATTCGTGTAAGATCGGAAATATTCATGACATTTTAAGTGTACATAAAAGTAATATTTTTAATCACTTCACACAAAGCAAGAAGATAATTACACAAAAGGTGAAAAAGAATTAGAAAACATTAGTGAGGAGAAAGGACAATAAAAAACCGGTTCAAGAAGAAAGGATGACGATCGGCGTCGGATTTGAACTTTTGAAGATTTGATAAGGCAAAAAATCATAAAACGGAAGATACCCTTTTGCGCAATTTAACTGACAAACTACAGTATTTTCCTTGCTTTCAATGTACAGTCAGCTTTAGACCAACTGGAGTGATAGGGTGTAACTGATTTCTATTTTTACCTCAGATTCAGTCATTTGCAGTGGTGTACAGAAATATGAGTCTAATTTCATGGTTCACGATGAAATGTTTTGGCCTTGAGAAAAACAGCATCATTCGTGACTGCATCAAATTTTTATCACGCCCAAACACTATTGTCTCGATTGTTCATTAGTTGTACTACGACCATTGTTTGCGATGGACGTTACTCCAAGGAAGCTCGTGACAAAAGTAACGCAACACGAACACGCTGAACAGCCTTACAACTTTCAGTCGTGTCATCAAGGCTAACAAAGAAAAATGCGGTCGAAAGCAAAAAAAAAAAAGGCAAGAGAAAAAATGAGTAAGGTCCAAGGAAAAAAAGACAAACGAAAATCGTTTTGTATCAATTAATTTGCACAAGGGTGTATTTCTACTGCTGATAAAAGAAACTATTAGAATACCACATACAGTTGCGTTTAGCTAATTCAACGGCAAAACGGTGATACCGTATTGCCAATCCAGTAGCGCGCTTAAAATAATGCAGTCACAACGCCAAAAAAGAAAATCTCACTCGAGTAATTGCGATGAAAGGATTTGTACAAGAGATAATGGGAATGTGACTGAAGTTAAGATGCCAGGTTAGGATCGATTATATGACAGAACTTTATTTCAATTTTCTTAAGTATCTTGATATATATATATATATATATATATGTGTGTGTGTGTGTGTGTGTGTGTGTGTGTGTGTGTGTGTGCCTGTATTCAACTCTTGCTCGATCGATTAGAACTATCGAATCAGCAGATATTATTCAGGGTACAATAAAAAATAGCAGAAAATACTGGGCACTTCCCTCCAAGATTAGGAGAAAACCCGCCAGCAAGACAATCCGAAGAAAACTAAGTGTTTTACCATTTTATTCTTCTACATGCTCTGTCGACTCATCCCAAGGATAGTCATGGCTCTTCACAACTTCATATCTTTTGTAAGTTTTACCAAGATTTGTTTTTCAATCATCTTTCCGAATCTGTGTTTTTCTGTCAATTTACACAAGCTAGGGTGGTTACTCGCTGTCTGTCTCTTTCCAGTCCTGCATTAGGTTTATCCAGCGAGTGTTAAATTCTCCAGATCCTCCTCCCTCATTCTGTGTTCTAAAACTTTCAACTGTCTCTTTTTGATTTTAAACATAAGTGTTTTTGTTGCTATTTTATTTCAAGTTTCTGTGTTACTCACATATTCAGATGATTTCTTTTCTGTAGAAGCACATTTCTGTTGTCTCCATTCTTTTTTTCATTGACAAAATTGTCCAATATTCACTCCCATAAAGGAGGACCGAGCGATCATGATTCATCACAATTGACTGTCGTTTGTGGTTTATTAATAAGTTTTAGTATTTCGCAATATCCTGATCCCAGTTTTGCCAACCATTTACACAAACTCATTAGGTAGGCGTTTTATGCGCTCCTTTTCTCTATCCCACTTGCCTTCAATAAAACCTGTCAGTCTCAAGTTTTCTAAGCCCTCTTTCCTCATTATATGTTCTAGAAATTTGAACTGACTTTTTATGAGGATAAGTTTAAGTATTCGTGTTCAATTTCATTGCCTCTAAAACTTTGTTGTTGCCTAAATGTTCAGTGCATAGAATTTTCAGCATCCTTTTGTAGAACTACATTTCTTCTGCCTCAAGTTTTTTCATAATCTGTGAAAAGATTGGTCGGCATTCACAATCGGTGGACCGGTATTACAGAAAAAATTAACATACTTTTACAAAATGTTCCTCTTAATACATTGCTTAGATTTTGAAATGTAAAAAAAGAAAAGAAGCAAAATATGCAGACGGCACCGTGTTGATAAGTGACACATAATAAAATAAACAGGAAATACTCGACCAGCTTTTAAAGGAAAATGAGAAGAAAAGACTAAACCAAAGACAGTATAAAAAAGTAAAATAAACATAAATTTTAACAGAGCACAGAAAATATAGTACCTGACCCTCAAGGCCAAAGAAGATTTCCAAAAGCTGAACAAAGTATTAAGGAACGGGAACATATTGTTAGAAAGAAAGAAAACGGTGTTAAACTAAGACTAATGCTGCTCACGTCTAGGTATGAACAAGACAATATATCTTTTAACATGGACAGCTGAACAAGAAAAAATATTCTTAATCGTTAAATAATGAGTTCGAAAAGAAATACCATGTCGGTTACGTAGTTCAGATACTCAAAAAACGCCGTAGGGTATAACAGTCAGAACATTTTCATAATAACATCAAAACTGATTATATTAATCCTATTTTATTTAAATATAAAATTAATGTACATGGCTAAATATATAATGCGTTTTTTATCTCTATAAATGATCCAGTTCTAAATACCCTGATGCTTAAGTGGATCAGAAATATCTGAAAAAACTCGGAAGAGATAATATTTGAAACGTTTTGATTACAACAAAACTGATGATATTAATCCTATTGTATGTAAAAAATGAAAAAAAAACAAAAACAAAAAAAAAATACGGAAAATACTGATCATGTTTAGGGATATAGAGTTTTGTTATCCCGAGAATGTAGAACAGGAACAATTCAAACATTAAGATTAAATAATGTTTTCATTCAGGAATTACCAACAGGCCACGCTAAATCGACAGACACCTGAAGTAAATAAGAATTCTCAACGGCTGAAACGTTACGATAATGACAACAAAATTGCAGTGGTTAGTACCACTGCGAAAAATGTGAGAAAACTGGCAGTAGAAAACAGCATCAATACATTCAATGGAATGAGGTTAAAATGTGCGTTCGCAAACCATCCACTGTCTAACCTATTTCCATTTCTCGGTCAAGTTATAGCAGTGTGCACTCTTCGTGGAGATTAAATCGAAAATTAGTATATAAATTTAGAACTTAAACTGACCAACTGACCTTAACGGACATAAATAAAGATGATAATTATGAAGGGAATTAAATAACGAACAAAACAATGCCTTGTTCATTTTATCTGTATTTTCTAGTACAGAGTTTTACCTCATTCTAGACTTTCATAAAAAAAGTCCTGTTCATATTTTGGGGAAGGGAGATAGCTTATGAAATATGAATGAAGAATCGTCTTAACTCAAGGCGATAATGCTATTAGGGCGCAAGGTGTGACGGGCAGTGAAAGTTAAAGAGAACGATAAGATTGAGATTGGGGAGGATTGAGGAAAGCACAAAAGAATAACAGGGTACAAGGAAACCAAAAAATATAGGTTGACGTTGCATTTTTGAAGATTTTTAATTATCATGATTGTTGTGGCGTATATTCGGGCCCGGAACTAAGACGCGGAAACGAAAAGATAGCTTCCAACAGTGTATTAGAATAACATAACGTATATACAAATACGTGTGAGTAATCACCAAAATAGACGTGTAAGTCCGAACGGTATAGTTACGCAGCGTCTCGAATGTCTCTAGGCTGTCTCACAGCTACTTACTCGGCGGTCACGCAGGCTATTATTTAGGGCACCATAACAATGATAGTAAGAAATCGAAAGGGGGTTCTACAGGTGGGAAGTTTGAGAAAAGGAAATGTTAGAACAGGCGGCTTTTGCATCTAGCTAAACAGTTAAACAGTGAGACCTAGTTGTCAATTTAGTACTATGTTTAAATTCATGTAGACAGGGAACCAGGAAAAATGTTTAGCAGAGCTTTTGCCATCAAAGTATTTCTAGAGAAGACAGAGAGAAGTAACCTTACGAAAGGAGTGATAGCGAAAGTTAACTTCAAAAAGCTAAGTAATGTATTCAGAAACAGGAAAATGTCATTAGAAACAAAGAAAATAGTACTGATATATTATGTAATATATTCTGCTATAAGACAGCAAATGCTTAGCTATCTAAACCAAGCTAGAATAGAGACTTGAGGCAACAGAAATGTGGTTCTACAGAGGGATGCTGAGAATATCATCGCCTGAACATGACGAGGATCTTTGAGAAGATGAAAACAAAAATACGTAGCATCAAAATGATACAGTTGATTTTTTAGGCACACAAGGGGAAAGAAGACTTGGGAAATCTGACACTCGCATGTTATTTTGAAGGCAATAAAGAGAGAGGAATGTAGTGAATAAGCTACCTAACGATCTTGTGTAAATAAATGACAGATAAGTGATTAGGAGAGATAGCAAAAATATAAACTTTAATAAGTTCTACAAAGGAAAAGAGAAATGTGGAAGGCCATCATCGAACATTGAGGGGACACGACAATTAGAAGAAGAAGAAAAAATGTTATGCGCTTCCTCATTGCTCACTTCCCGGTCGTTTTAAGATTCTCCCTAATCTATAAGGAGATCCAATATTCACTGTCATACAAAAGGTTAGATCTTAAATAGCAATTCACCAATCTTTTTGTTTCCAACGAAATACCTTATTTACTACGTACTTGTTCTTTTATATGCTGTGTTCATTCAGAAAGTAGGCAATCATGGCCCTCCACATCTTCCCGTCCCTTGTAGCTCTTAAAAAATGTGTCTTGTTATTTATCCCAAACCCTGCTTTGCCTATTCATCAAGATTATCACGCGCGTTTTCCTTATTTTCCTCTATCCGCCCTGTGAGTATCAGATTATCCAAGCCTTCCTCATGACAAGTCCTAGAAACTTCAACTGTCGCTTCCATATATTAAATATGTTTCTTCTTGTTTCCATTCTTTCTGAAACCTCGTCGTTGCTAACGTGTTCAATCCATGGTACCCACATCATCCTTCTGAAGAACTACATCATTTTTATAATTTTGAGGCGCCTTCGGATATCGGTATTCCACTTTCCGTCGTCCGTTATGAAGCTACCCAGAGGATTCAATTTCTGTATTCGAATTCGAAACTCATCTTATTGATTCCATTTCAATTTGAAACTCACTTTATGGATTCGTTTTCACTTCGAAACTCACTTTATTGATTCCTTTTCAATTCGAAACTCACCTTATTGATTCCTTTTCAATTCGAAACTCACCTTATTGATTGCTTTTCTTGCTGACGACCATGCAGTTATTCTTCATAGAGATAGACTGATCTGTTTTCTATGGCTTATTAACATTTTAACATTATTTAAAGCCAGAAAATAGGAAAATAATAATGATTCATGGATACATATGCTACGAATTAGTGAGTAGACAGAAGAGGTAGAGTCCTACGATCCCCAGGGTTTTTTGCTCTTATGTGAATATAACAAACGCTACTTGAAATGGAATCGGCTCTACAGCTAATAATTCAGAGGAGTTATCCATCACATTACTCACATAGCCATTCTTGTACTTGTATACATAATCGTTCACCCATCTATGTAGTGTACAGACTTGGCTTTGCTCAACCTCGATGATCGTACAGAATCGGTTTTTTCAACGCTGGCCATAATACAATAGGATCTATGAGAAAGAAGTGGTACGTAGATTTACCACCATCAATAGCCAAAAATAAGCAAGTGAGGCTCATGTGGCATACGACTATCTTGACTCATAAGTGATTGGAGAGCAAGCACCCACATATTCATATTTATAGATAGATAGATTGTATATTTATAGAATTCTGTTTAAAGTAAGAACGTATGAAATAACATATCTATTTAAAGTACTATTAAATAACATATCTGTTTAAATTAAGAACGTATGAAATAACATATCTATCTATCTATCTATCTATCTATCTATCTATTATTAATTATTACTTTAGAACATAATAAATATTGTACTATGTTTATATTGAGCACTGATTCGAATAAATGTTTTGAACGTTGCAATTATATCCTTCGTTGTTATTCATTTGGATATATACAATGTAACTGCAGGAAACAAAAATAAATGCCCACTTCAAGGGCTTTGAATTAGAAAAAAGTAATTTACAAAGCAGAAGTACATGATTTAAATGGTCAAAACAAAACATAATTGGGATCAACCAACGATACTTTTAAGACAAGATTGTTCAATCACAGGTTTATATTTAAAATAGAAAACTTAAACAATTTTACAAAATTGGCTAGCTCAGTGTGGAAATTAAAATTAAAATATGGAAAAGACCCAGACATGACGCGGAGTATAGTGAAAACAGCTAAGGCTTATAACGGTGGCAAAATATGTATACTGTGCCAGGAAGAAAAGTTAGCTAATCTGATATTCCCAAACAAAAAGAATTACTGAATGATAGAACTGAAAATTTGACTAAGTTTAAACATACAATAAAATAACTATTCGATTCATACAACCATGGATGAAAACTTTATAATTTCCTTTAATTTTAAAAATTGCGCGTTCAAAAAATCCCCGCTATGTGAGCGTTCTTAAAAAAACACCGAAGACACTGAAGACACCGCCTGTTAGAAACCTAGGTCGCGTCATAACTCGTTTACAAGTGAAGATGTAAAGAGAGAGAGAGAGAGAGAGAGAGAGAGAGAAAGTAAGAGATAGAGATAGAGTGAGGGAGAAATAGACAAAGAGGATATAGGCAGAGAGATAGACCGAAAATACGGATTGGAAAAACTGACAGATGCACTCACGCACAGACTCCCCCCAACTCTCTCTCTCTCTATATATATATATATAGAAAGAGAGAGAGAGAGAGAGAGAGAGAGAGAGAGAGAGAGAGAGAGAATGAGGATGTGCGTGTGGGTGTATCTATCTGTTTTTTCCAATCAGTATCTATCTATCTATCTATCTATCTATCTATCTATCTATCTATCTATCTATCTAATATATTTTCAATTGAGCTAAAAACATCCTTCCTTCGTTGACCGCTATCTTTTTTTTCAAGTTTTTTTTAATGTTTTTTTTTTCCAGCTAAATTCTTCTCATATTTCTACATGGCGAAGTCTCTTTGAAGAACCTGTTTGAAGAAGATTTTTTCGCTGATTCTATTCTTTATACTTTCAAGGAATGAATTCAAATGGAAGACAACAAAACTGTTTTCTTACACACCATTTAACATTTAGGATCGGCCGCTGCCTTTTCTGTATTTTTAATTCTTCAGACTCCGCCCATTCATTCGCAAAGACTTTTTTATTTCCTTTCTTTATTTTTCTTGTCTCTACATCATCTCAGTTTATCGCATTTCTCTTCATTTTCTTTTGTAAGAAATGACTGTAAATAAAATGTATCTGGCACATTCGAACACCAACAACACACGATGTTTTGGCATGAAGAGTCTAGCCAGTTTTTCAATGACTTGCCAGATGTCAGCGCATTACTGAAGATTTCTATTAGCCAAAGTACAATGATGTCGTGTACTATTACCCGTACATACTGCTTTGAGAGGATTTTTGATAATTAGCATACTTAATTTCAATGATGTTATTTTACATAAATGAATATTCACGGGTATATTTAAAATATTTTTGCAGGGAAACAATATTTTATTAAACCGAATAATAAAGAAAATATTAAAACAAGAAAGAGAATTATTAACAAAAATACGGGGATAACATGCAACATTACCATAAGATGGCAAAATCGAACAACGCAATTAATATAACCGATGGTTGATCCTCATTCATCAAAGATAGATCGGGGAAAATGTGCAGAGAGACGAAAAATGAACACCGAGATGCAAATGTTATTTACAAAATATAGTCACTTAAAATTTAATTATATTTAAGCTTACCAATTCTGCTTAGAAAGAGATGGCAAGTAGGATTTAATATATACATATTGTAACAACTTCAAATATTTCATGATTTTTTGATCAGCAAATTAAAAAAAGTAGGAAGAACATCATTGCACATTAAAACGACTTTATACACCATTTATATATATATATATATATATATATATATGATTTACTAGTATCTCTCCGATTCATGAAAAAGTGGTTATCAATGCTACACACTTTTTTTAATACGTAATTTTTATAAAGAACACCTATTTTTAAAAAGTTTTGTTTATTGAGGACATGATTTTTCATTGCGTCCTTTATTTTTCTGATATTTTATATGTTGGTTTCTCTAATTATGCTTACAATATAACTATACTAATCGTTTGGGTACAAAGATCATATTTCTTGTCGAATGAAAAATCTTTTAATCCTCATAATCCTGGCATTGGTAATATTAGCTCGGTCAGTGGATGCTGTAGGATTCCTCTAAAATTTGACCAATATTACCGTTACAATCACAAACGAAGGGAACTGAAATTACACTTTGATTTGAACCAGATGCCCGGAGAGTTATGCTTTTCTTTATTCTCAGGCCATTTGTTTGGAATCAAAGTGTAATGTCTTTTCCCCTTGCCTGTAATGGTAAAGGCAATATTAGCCATTTCTTTATAATTAAACATTCGGCCATCATTGACGGAGCAACCTGTGCTACTGGAGTGATGCTTTTTTTGCTCCCTAGCTATCAGGCTGGGATCAAAATATAGCGCTTCTTCTCCTCATCTTTAATGGTAATAATAATAATAGCCGTTTGTTTTTATGGAAATATTCGGTATTCATTGTAAAAGCAGACATTGTTACTGACGCTCTCTTTTACTTCCTCTATAATGATAATGAGAATATTCGGCATTTGCTTATACGGAAACACTTAGCACGCACTGACAAATGTAGGGAAAACATAATTGCACATAGAACGAATTTATATATATATATATATATATATACATGTGTGTGTGTGTGTGTGTATGTGTGTGTGTGATTTAATAGTATCTTTTCGCTTACTGAAAAAAGGGTTTATCAGTGCTACTCAGTCGGTGTTATTGCCGTTGAGAATTACAAAATTATTTTATTAAAACTATTCTTTCACGAAAATATGTTTCTCAAGTCTAGTAACTGTTATCGCTCTTTCCAGTAATGACAGGGGTCTCTTCTGAATTTTTTCTTTCGAGTACTGCAGAACGTCAACATCTTCATTATTTTTTCTGAGTTATAAATGATATTTTCTTCAAATTTTCAGTTTTATAATTTTATTTCCTTAAGATTTATTTTAATATTTATTACAAAACATTTATTTTAAAACCATTTTACTCCAAGCAAAGCGATAATGACACTGGAACACATTGGGTTAGAAAGAGTAAAAGGGACTGAGAAGGCTTTAGTGAAAAGAATTGAGGAAAGTCAATAAAAGAACAGGTTTCAGAATGTCAGATGATTGGCGATTGCGGCTTCATTTAATTTTATTTTTTTAGAAGTGCGAAAAAAGAATATTAGAATAGAACAAACAGCTAAATCAACAGTAAAACGGTAAGACCTAGTTGCCAATCTAGTGGTACGTTTGAATTCATGCAGACGAGGTACAAATGGAATATCCCATCAAAAGAATTTCCATTAAAATATACGCAGAAAAGACGTTGAAATCACGTCACGTTGCTAAGAAAGTGACTGAAGTTAAGATGCCAGGTTAGGACTGTTTAAATTGCAGGTTGTTTTTTTTAAAAATTTTATCAATAATTTTGAGATATATTGTATCAGCACCAGGCCAGATATGGCATTAGGATCAAATCTACGACCGAATGTTAGATTTATAAATGTACAAGATGAATTCTGACGAAAGAAACATTCTGTCACGAATCAGTGAACCAAACTTTCTAGTCGTCGACGTAGCAATATTATCGCTCCACTTAATGTCAGTGGAAAACGTGGGTGTAATAATGCGTAGTGTGTAGCTTTCCTGGAGTTTAGCACCAGCGTGGCTGACGGCATACAGAAAAAGGTTCTCTGTGGTGATTAAATAAAATTTTTTTTTTTTTTGGAGGCGTTAAAAGATATAAAATTTTATAGGATTTTGTCTGCAACGCCTCCAGCAATGATACCTATTGTTATTGAGTTATCACTGTAAATAAAATAATTCTTGATTTACTTCTTAGAATTTAAGAGTAAATAACAGATAGTTAGAAACGCCATTCGAAATGCTATGCTGATTAAATTCTTTTCCAAATTCGAACTACGTTTGAAAAATGTGGTGAGACGTATTTGAGATTTGGTACTTTTGAAAACAAAGAAAAGGGTACTATGTTATACTTGTATTCCTAAATGGCAGCGAATGATCGACAATCTCATCAAAGATAAAGTAAAAACTGGAAGCAACAGAAATTCAGTTTTACAGAACGAGGAGACATAAATTAAACGATCATGCTAGTTTCATAACTGACGACGGACAGTGGGATACCTATATCAGAAAGCGCTTCAAATTAGTGTAATATGACTTAATGTGTTTCTACAGAATGATGCTGAGAGTATCAAGATTCGAACATGCGAGCAAATATGAGGTTTTGGTTTGGAGGTAAACGAAATTAAAACTTATGCTTAACACCAGGAAGATACGGTTTGATATCGTGCCTTGCTACGAGGAATGGACTCTTCCTCTTACTATATAATTATCTGCAGGAGGCAGTTGAGTAAGCAGTTAACGAAAGCAGTTGAATGCCTTGCGCATTTTATAACCCTCTGCCTTCGAGGCTCTGCCGAAATATAGATTTTAATTCATGAAAAATCTAACAGAAATTTTTGTCCGTGCTATATGGCTCGGATAATCCACAATAAAAAAGGTCTTGGGCCACATTCTATCTTAAGTGGGAAGGCAATTAAATACCGCAGTTGTCGAAAGCAAGCATGCAGTTAAAGCCAGCTATGATTCAGGCAATAAGCCGCGTGACTATACCGTTCGGAGTTACTTATTTCTATTTACTGATTACTAACATTTACTTTGTACATATGTTATTGCTATACTAATACGCTGTTTTGAACCTACCTTTCTGTGTACAGTGTCTTACTTCCGGCCAAACCGGTCACTACCACTTTGCCGCGAAATTTCGCCTCAACAAATCCACAACATATTGACGACGAAGATTTGCGTTAAGATTTGCCAACACAAATTGACGGCGAAGCTCCACAACACAGTTAAAGTTTTTGAGACACGTAATGAGGCAGGACGGCTTGTAGAATGTTGTACTCACAGGGAGGTTCAAGAGAAAGAGAGAGCGCGTGACATACTTGATGTGCTTATGCAAATGGATGAGAGAGCAGAGTTTGAGAGAAATAACGAAACAAAATTTATTAAGATCTACAAAAGGTAGGAAGATGTGGTGGGCAATGATGACCAACGTCCTGACGGAACACGGCTCACCTTGAAGAAAAAGAAGTAAAGAAAAAGGAAAAAATGCTTTTAAACGTTTTTCATCACCATCTCTTCTATTACTTCAGTTAGACGTTTTTATCTTCCCATTCCCTCTTTGGATTCTTCTAAATTTATCCAATCCATCTATAGTCTACTAGTTTCCTCTGTCGTAATTTTAATAACAAATTGTAGACAAGGTTCCTTCTGTCCTTATTCTTCTTGGAATGACAAACTCTGTTTACTGCGCCATCTTAAGAAAGGCATCCCACAAGGCAGCCATCTTCCTTTACCATTGAGCACAAACTGGAACTGATTGACGATTGTCAGCATGTCGCTAGGTCAAGGGTAGGTAAATCAACAGCTGTGCCTGTATTGAGGTTCTGTTATTCAAATCACGTTTGTTCATTCATAAAGTAACTGAACATATTCTTTATTTTCGAATTTAGATACGCCAACGAAACAGAGATGAGGAAAAAAGAAAGACTTGAATGTAGGGTAGCGCTTATACAGAAAGAGAAAGAAAAACACTGCAGATATAGAGAGTGATAAAAAAAGTTATGTAAGTTACATAAAAAGAAGTCATTCAAAATGAGAGAAGGAAAAAAGGAAAGAAACAAAGTGGGCTTCACCCACACAAAAGAACGATGGAAAGTTGAATATCGATATTCAAAGGCGCCACAAATTAGTGAAATATGACTCAATGTGGTACTACAGAAGGATAGTGAGAGTAACATGTGAGCAACGACGAGGTTTTAGGTTGGAAGGAAACGAAAAGGAAACATGTTTAACATCAGGAAGATAGAGTTGAAGTTTCTGAGATACGTAAGAAGGAAGGAAAGAAAAAGGAAGGAAGGAAGGAAGGAAGGAAGGAAGGAAGGAAGGAAGGAAGGAAGGAAGGAAGGAAGGAAGGAAAAATAAATAAATAACAACGCTTTAACTGAAAGACGTTATAGAAATTCAGAAACTGGGGATAATTATGCAAGTAACGGAAAAAGGATTCACTAAGAAATGAGAAAGTGATATTGAATGAATTTCAAAATGCAGGAGAACAAGAAACACGAAAAGAAAAATAGAAAGGGAGATAAAGAAATAAAGAGAGTTAAATTCCGTGTGTGCGAAAAAGAATTCATTGAGAAATGAGAGAGAGGGATTTAAGTTTGAATTTTGTTTAGCGGCATATTAACATATGTCAGTTATTTAATACCAAAAAGGAGGGGTTTTAAGATATTTTTTAATGTTTGGTTCAAGCGAGAAGGTAAATTTAGTCAGATGTTGAATTTTTTTTTATTTCAGGAAACTGAAGCTCTCTTCTAGTTTTATATAAAAAAAATGTATTTTTGGCAATATTTTTCCTTCAAAAATATATATTATTCCTATTTTTATGTACATTTTTCCATAAAAGTTTATTTTTATGGATATTTTTCTATAAAAGGCTATTTTTATACTTTTTGTTTTGTGTTTTGATCCCAGTTTAGGGGTTAACTATTTGCCCATAGCTGGGACCTAACAAGTGCTACCACTCCGTGTTCGGGTGAATCTGAGAACAACAGCAATTAAGAGGTGGTTCCATCCTCCTCACAACCTCTCAATCAGAGGCCTTGCTGCCAGATGCAGTTTACCTTCATACCCAAAACTCGAGAAGAATAAACAATATCTAGTGTGTGAATGATAAAATACGACAGAAAAATAAGGAAAAAGAAAAGAAAAAAGTAATAGAGAGAGTGAAGTTGCAAATGGTCGAAAGAGAATTCACTGAAAAATGAAAGATTGAGGAATAAGAAATAGATCAAAGTTGTATTGGGTGAAAAATAACGTAGCAGAAAGAAAGAAAGAAAGAAAGAATGAAAGACAGATAGATAGATAGATAGATAGATAGATAGATAGATAGATAGAAAGTAAAAAGAATGAAAGTAAAAAAGACAGAAATAGCGAGAGAAAGAAAGAAATAGACAAAGATATAGACAAAAGGAAGCAAAAAGGAAAGAAAGTGAAAACTTGAAAAGGAAAACCAAGCTTGATAAAAGGGTTAAAAAGGATAGAACAGGGGAACAGGGGCCAGACAGACAGACAGACAGACAGACAGACAGACAGACATAGAGAAAAAACAACTGAAGCAGACAAGAGAAAACAATGAATCAAGGAGAAACGCTGGAAAAAAGTTAATAAGAATAAAGTAATTTCAGAGAAAAAGCAAATAAATACTTAAAAAGTAACGTTGCGTGAGAAAAAGTAAAATATCAAATTTAAAAAAAAACCTATGTTAATAAAAATCCTTTAGCTAAAAACTTATACAATCGTTAGACAATGACATAATTAATTAATTATTGACTTTCCACTTTCAAACTCACTAAAAGACTCATAAAGATAAAAACTGCACAGCACTTATATATTCATACCGACCTATCTTCTATGTGAATGTTTACAGAGGACGTTGGCCGTTAGGGCTCTCCACAATTTTCTGTCTTCGTTGCTCTGACTAATCTTTTCGCTATCTACCCGAAACACTTTTCTGCCAACTATTTACAAAAGTGTGCTAAGTAGGTTAAATGCTGTATTTATATGTCTTTCTTGCATTTAGTATGCCATGTGAGTGCGCAATTATCTTAGCCCTGTTTTTCATAATATATGCCTGGGAGATTTCAAATGTATTTTCTGATGTTATGTACAAATTTCCTTCTTGTTGCCATTTTGTCTAAAACTTCTTCTTGGCTCACATGTTTTGTTCGTGGTATTCTTCGTATTCTCTGTAGAAAAACGTTTCTTTTACGTTGTCCGGTAATCACTGCTATTTAAGAGGAATTATATAACATTAGTCAGTTAAATGCTATACGTGATACACGTTTTTGGCGATCATGTTTCCTAAGAGACCGCACAAAAGATTATCCCGCAGGAGTTTGCCATTGATTTCTGCGGTAGATTGCTTGCCAGGCAATGCGATAGAAAACAATCTGTCCTATTATTTAATCCATAACTGGAGGGAAGAGACGGACTAATACCTTTCCTAAGGGTATTTGTGCGGAAGTGAATGCAAGGAATTCAACTGGAATTCGAACTCGACGCCCCGATTTGTCGTTCAGAGTCGATCTCCACTGCATCACAACGCACATCCATATAACACTTAGTTTCTAATAGTTTTTTCAATTTCTTCTCTTTTTTTGTTATATGGCTCATTAGGCCGATTGTTTGATAATAGACCACATTCGTATATAGATCATTGTGATAAAAGTCACATATATACACGCATGCAGAAATCTTATCTTATGTGAGGTATCATATCCCTCCATAATTTTCTATACCTTTGTGCGCTAATCAATGTTTGTCCCACTACTGTCCATTGCTGTTCTTGTTCACTCAGCCATTGACACAAGCTCGGTAGGTTGTTAATGGCTGTGTCCTGCAGGTATTCTTATTTTGAAGACATGCAGTCAGTTTCATATTCTCCAAACCCCTTTCCTCATTAAGTGTGATATACGGTCATATCACGTTGAAACACCGGTTCTCGTACGATCACCGAATTCAAACAACGTCGAGCCTAAACAGTACCTAGATGATTGACCGTTCAAGAATAAAAGGTTCTGTAGGCTTAGATGTGCTGATAGTATAATGGCTCGGAGTCTGAAATCGGAGAGCTGTGCTTCAATTCCACGTGTTCGTTATATTCACCTATGCGTCTGTATAATTGGGAAAGGAATGAATCCATCTATTCTCCGTCCATCTATAGATCAATTAGTAAAACATCTGTCAGTAAATTATTATAATCTTCAAAAATTTCTTGCACTCTAAAAATATTTCCTAGCATTAAATGTCCTGCAAATGGTTGATAACTTGAAAAAAAAAACAAAAAAACAAATTGAATAATCAATCAGTGCAATTTTTTAGCTTTTTTTTATTATCGTTTCACCCCAAGCAAGGCAGTACTGCCACTGGTTTGCACGGGGTTACACAAGAGTAGAGCGAAAAAAAAAGCAAAATGTACAACTGTATATGTGCAAGATGGATTCTGACGAGAAAACCTTACTGAACCGAAATAGCGACCCAAACTTCCTAGATATAGCTATTGATTCAATGTAGTCGTACGACTTGGGGATCGGCTGAGAGAGTGAGGACAATAAGGCGCAATGTATTGCTTTCTGAGAGGCTAGCGTGATCCATACTGTTGGAAGATAGGACATTTTCTCTATGAGGAATAAATGAGAGCAGCTTTGATTTGAAAGCATTAAAATTTATGAGCCATATCTTACCTCAGTCCACCGCAGATTAGAGTTTTTTTTCAAGAGTAGCAGCGAGTGCCTCAGAAATTAGACCGCTGCTGATTCTAAGCAAAAATGTCCTTTTTGTTTTCATTTTCTTTAGAACTTCCTTGTTGCTCATATGTATAGTATCATATTATTCTAATAATTTTTCTGTCGCGTCCAACTTCCGTTGCATTAAGTGTTCTCTTCATCTGTGAAAAAATTGTACAGCTTTCAATTCCAGGAGGATTGATATTACATAACAGAAGAGCATTTTTATCTTCTTCCAACGAAATTTTCTTTTTTGCTTCATCTTTTCTTTGTTTCTGGAAAGCATCTTTCCATACTCCTATGTGCGATCTGACTTTTGCTACATTTTCGTCGTGTATTATAAACTTCCCAGTTAAATTTCTCTATTTGTTTTATTCTGACGTGTCTAAGTTCACATCTAAGTTCATCTTGCAAATTAACTTAAACAATCAGTACAAACTTTATGTGAAACACAGTATATTTTTGGTGCAAATCTTATATTGAACATGTTTTATTAAATACAAAACGATATGAATGTCTGTTGAGTAATTTATTGAATTTCTGCTAGTGTCGCATAATTCATTTTATGTCAGATGAATGAACTTGCCTAAGTTGTAAGTAATGTTTTCAGTAACTTCCAAAATCATATCCAGTTCAACGCCTTTTAACTTTCATAGAATATGGAATTACATGACCAACCAGGTGTGTCTGGTAACACTACGTCACCGAGCACAGTTCATACCTAAGGGCGGAAACCCAATTTGTTTATCTAGTGTGTCAGTTCTGTTTGTTTCGGGCTAATGACATGGTTGGAGTGAATTGTTATGTAATATCTATCCTTATATGACAGTGA
The DNA here is from genome assembly GCA_037127315.1 of Ascarosepion bandense. NCBI lineage: Eukaryota > Metazoa > Mollusca > Cephalopoda > Sepiida > Sepiidae > Ascarosepion > Ascarosepion bandense. The sequence goes on from JBBBDQ010000187.1 coordinate 1,369,317, forward strand.
ATGCTGGATAATCTACTCACATATGAGAATAGACACTTGAAAAAACAGTGATGTGGTTCTATAGGAGGGTGTTGATCATAACATGGACCGAGTATATAAGCAAAGATAAAATTTTGGGGAAACTGAAAAAATAAAATGGAAACTTATACATAATATCAGAAAGAGTCAGTTGAAATGTCGGGGGCACATAATGAGTAAAGAGGGCTTAGAAAATTTTATATACATAGGAGAAATTGAACTCACGAGGGACAGAGGAAAATAAACGCATACGTATCGGAATTGAATTCTCCATTTTACTCAATCAGTTTGGCCGACGAAGTTAAATCTTAGTATAATTTTCTTTTTTATTCTCAATTAGAGTAGGTAGGTCCTCTTATCGTCTGGTTTATAATCTTTCCTCTTCTACTGAACTGGAATAGAGGCTCGGCCATTCTTCTCTGTTTAGGAAGATGTTTCTGGTTCTTTTTCTTTCCTCAGGCCTTAATATTGGTGCTCTCGTAAATTTTCTGTGCTGTGTGTGGTCGGTGGCAACGGCTCTTCTGCCTAGTTGGTAGTTTTTTGGTTGCTGTTTCCGACTGTCACTTATGAGTCTTAACACTTGAGTAGCGTCGATAGCGGTTGCTCTGGTAAATAGTTGCATAATATTGGTATTCTTGCAGTGCTATAACGCGCATGGATAGGTGTCCCTGCAAGCGCTTTCAGTGGGTATCACGAAGTCACACAATATTGCAGTCAGTGCCAGCTCCTTTCCTGCAAACGTTGCAGTCAATGTCTGTCTCCCACCTGAGGCCTGTTCTCATCAAAACAAACTAAAAATGAACATTCACACTCTAACAAATAAAGCTAAACCAGCCAAAGGAAAATCACCTAAATAACTCAAAATTTCTTTCACAAACATTCGTTGCATGCGTAAAAACATTTGCTGCGTGGTAGCTTTCCTCCACGAAAATTCCCCTGATATCCTAGCGCAAAACCAATATCAACCACCCATTCTCATCCTTTGATTTATCGATTCCTGGTTACCTTCCCGTCTTAAAGGAGGGTTTCATTTCTCATATGCATGGTCTGGGGTTTATGTCAACGAACATCTCCCAGGTAAACAGAAAGCAGAGTGGCAGTAGTTATATTCATCACTATCGTGATTTTCCTTTAATATTTTGAGTTTTATATATGTATCTCCGTTTTTCACTTCTAAAATCAGCTATACGGATGTATTCGGATCCCTACAATAAACTCAACCAGTTCACCGCTTTTTCACATTCATACAATATGGAATTATATGACCAACCAGGTATGTCTGGTAACACTACGTCACCGAGCAGAGTTCATACTTAAGAGCGGAAAATGGTGATCTAGTGTGTCGGTTCTGTTTGTTTCGGGCCAGTAACATGGTTGGGATGAATTGGTATGTAATATCTATCCTCCTTATATGACAGTGAATGCTGAACGTTCTACTCACAGATGAGAGAAGACACTTGAAAGATCACGTCTTAATGCGGAGAAGAGGTAAATAGTAAACTTAGTATAATACTATACTTATACAAATAATCTTCTACTTAGTTTTTGCTGTGTTACATATACCACATCTTCAAAACAAATATATATTGTCATGAATAAATAACATGAATAGGAATATAAGAATACAATGATAGAATAAATATAGAAAAAGTAGGAAACCTGTCTTAATCTAACAGGTTCCATTTTTAAGACAAGAGATATTTTTTTAAACAAAAATACAGTATAATGAAATATTGTTTGAAGTTACTAGATATGTGTCAGGTGTTATAAAGCAATAGACGATTATTTTAAATGCATAAGATCTCTTGTCCGTTTATATGTATGTGTCCGTAATAAGACCAATCTTAAGACTTTAGATGATTTTTAAATAAATTCGTGAGAAAACCGTGCATGATAAAATGTGTAGGTTGCGTCAGTTGTGTTTGGTACAAGGCCACTTACAAACAAAGCCGACAATCCCCGCATTTAAAGATATTATCATGTTGTGGAAAAAATAAATGGAATTTTTTGTTTGCTGAACATTAACATAAATGTGTGAGACGAAGTAGAACGTTATGTGAGTTTTTGCATGTAATTGAAAACGTGAAATAAATGTTCAACAGAAGTTTAGTGATCTTAGCAGAATGTTTAGAGATCGTAGCAGAACGTAAAGTTTTATGCTCCTTCCCCTTTTTGGTAAGTTGGCGACAGAGTCAGAAAGAAGATAAAACAAATAAAGAAATTGTACTTAGAGTTTCCTGTTGTTGTTTTTGTTGTTTTCTTTGGAAGCGTGGAGTGAAAATGAAGAAAAGGAAAACTGGAAAATAAGGTCGAATGAATCTGTGACGCACCCTTACGTTCGAGTTCTTTTGCTAGATTGCCACCAGGTTCGTCAACTAACCGCTCCCTTACTGGATTGAATTTGACCGGTCAGCGAACGAGGTTTAAATAGTGAAGTTTATCATATTGCCAGCACTAGCAAGCATTTTCACTTCTAGGTGTGAAAAAACGTCATATATCAATTTTTGATTCCTATCCAATTAGGATATAGAATTTTGCTTTGACGCTGACTTGTAAAATTTACCTTGATCTGGGTTTTTCTTAAATTTTTCTTAAATCAACCATCCGCCCCTGCATTGAATACTGCTGCCATATCTGGTCGGGTGCCCCTGCTATTCTCCTCGGGCTTCTCGATAAGTTTCAGGGAGGGTCTGTAATGTGATAGATACCGACTTGGCAGACCGCCTGCAGTCTATCTCCCAACGGCGCGACGTGGCTTCCCTGTGTCTCTTCTATAAATATTTTCACGGCTTCTGCTCCGATGAACTTAGATCACTGGTGCCCCCTAAATACGAATTTGCACGAGATACTAGATTAGCAACTAGATCCCACCCTTTAACAGTGAAACCGATAAAATGCAACCGCAACTTCTACTCCAACAGTTTCTTTCCTCGCACTTCCCGACTGTGGAATTCCCTTCCACATGATTGCTTCCCCGACGGATACAATCTCCAGGAGTTTAAATGTAAGGTCAATAGACACCTCCTAACACACTAACCTGCTCCCTTTCCTTCTGACATTCCCTATGTCTAACATTAATTCCTCCTGACATTCCCTATGTCTAACCACTCCTTCTCTTTACCTTCCCCTATGTAACCCCATGCGCAATAGTGGCAGTGGAATGCCTTGCTTGGGGGGAGATGATTAAAAAAAAATATATATATATATATATTTAGGTAGTTTGAATCCGATTTTGCGGGTGTGCAATTTTACTGACTTGTGAAATTTATCTTGGTCTGAGTTTTTCCAAAATGTTTTATAGTTGTCTCGATACGATTTTGCGGGTGTGCAATTTTATTTTGTGTGTTTTAGTTAGTGAATGGTTGGTATAGGATTTGTATCCTATAAATGTGTGAATGTGTGTGATTGTTGGTCGGAGACATTTGTGTATGTGTGTACAATCAAACGAAATACATTTCCCTTTAAATTTGTAGCGAAATAACGTATACAAATTCATGTTTTTAGCAAATTAAAAATATATATAAATATGAAATAATTATAACATTCATAAAAGAGAGAATATTACACTTATATTATTTAAACGTAAAATCTTTCACTAATTTAATAAATTCTATTTTTTAAATTACTTATGCTGTGACATCATTAATTCGACTGCATTTATATTTAATTTAAATTTAATTAAAATAGAATTATTCATGCCAATGTATCAGCAATTTAACAAATAGCATTTATTAAACGTTGTTAATATTATAATTATTCGTGATAATAGATATTAATAATAAAGTAAAGAAAAACTTGCTTAATAACACTAATTTAAAAATAAAACAATTAATATATATCTCGACTTACCTTAAAAAATAAACAATATTTATTTGCATGTATATACGTATGTATGCCTTTCAAAACTGAGACTTAGAATATTTTTTTATATATGCCGTGTCCATTCAGGACGTACGCGATCATGAATTTACACCTATCCCTTCTCGCTTTTAATAATTTTTTCGCGTGATATCACTTTCGACCCCGCTCTGCCATTTACTTGCTCAAGCCTATCAAGTATGTCTCGCGCTGTATTCCCCTGTGTCTTTTTTCCCTCTCTCCATCCCGTGAGTATAAGATTCTCCAAACTCTCCTTCCTCACTATGTATCCCAGATGAGACTAAATAAAGAAATTTAAAACAAATGAAAGTGGGTCATCACACGAAAACTGCTTAGAATGGTAAAATCAACAATAAAATGAGTCATTGTAGAGAGGAAGTTTCCAATATTTACTTAATACTTGCAAATGTATACTCACTTATAATGGGAGGAAAAGAACAGTACAGTTAAATAAAGGAGACTAGAGGAAAACTATATTTTTCGCACCTGCGTGGTACTTTCAGTTATCAAGGCTAAGAGATTAAATTATTTGTTTTTAAATAACGTATCAGGAAGGAGGGCTTGGAGCATCTGATACTAACAGGCCAGATAGAAGAAAGGAGAAACAGAGGAAAACAGCGTAACAGTGTAACAGATATTAGTAAATATTTAAAAAATAATAGTTCATATTTGAAGATAATTTTTATATGCAGTGGGGGGGGGGTGTTATGTTATGAGATGGCAACATGATGAAAATTAACCGTTTCCTTTGTATTTTTTTATATGTTTGTTGTCCCTTTTGGCCTTGGAAACTATTGTGTTTTCACAAACTCAGTCAGTCAGTTAAGTGCCACACGTGAAACACGCTTGGGCGATCATGTCTCGAAAGAGACATGACTGACTGGGCAGAAGATTATCCCGCAGTAGGTTGCCATTGTTTTCTGCTGTAGACTGGTTGCCAGCCAAGGTTATAGAACCCAATCTGTCCTGTTATTTAACCCATAACTGTATGGAAGAGACGGATTAATACCTTTCCCAAGGGTATTTGCGCGTAAGTAAATGCAATGAATTCAACTGGAATTTGAACTCGGCTTCCAGTTGAATTCACAAACTCACCTTCCCTAAAAACATTATTTAAATTCCCTGTATCTATAATTGCTGATTTTTTTGTTAATAACGGAAATAAAAATAACACATCGGCCCATAATGGTTCAGCAATTTAAACCTTTATATGAATGTGATTAATGACGAAAAGTTAAAGAAAATAGAAAGAATAAGGAAAAATTTAGTTAAAATTTCAGGCTGGCATAATGAGGAAAGAAGGCTCAGAATATTTAAAACTCACAGGACTGAACATATGATCAAAGACAAAGCGTTAGAAAAAATGGAAACAAAATAGTTAAACTTGATATTATAATGAGACAGTTGAAATTCCAGGAAGATTTAATGAGGAAGATTTAATGACGAAGATTTAGAGAAAATGGAAACAAACAAATGTTAAAGACAGCATCAGAATGAGAGGGATTTAATTTCTGGGACTAATAATCAAGACAGACGGTTTCCAAAACTTGTCAATGGAATTATCTAAACATATTTATAAATGGAACTTTGTGTGTGTGTGTCCGTTACCTATAGACTCCGAAACAGCTGAACCGATTTTCTTGAAAATGTACACAGTTGTACTATAAGCGTCTGCGAGTGTTCTTATCCAGTTTTTTTTGTTAAGGTACCCCCGATAAATATCGAAAATCGATAATCGGAAAAATCGGGTTATAGAAGGAGTGTTCCGATTTTAATCAAATTTGATACACTCATAGACAAAGACATAAGAAACGATATTCAGAAGTTTCAAGGTTGCAGTTCTTACAATAGTGCAGAAAATCGATAATATATATATATATATATATATATATATATATATATATAAATTTTTCCTTATTCTTTCTATTTTCTTTAACTTTTCGTCATTAATCACATGCTCATTCATATAAAGGTTTAAATTGCTGAACCATTATGGGCCGATGTGTTATATATATATATATATAAGGCAAGATGTTTGGGTGTGTGTCCGTTTATCTGCCTGTATGTCTGTATTTTTTTCAGCCCTTTTATTTTAGTTTTTGCTTTAGGTTTGGCTCTAAGTAGGTATAATTGTAGTTCTTAGTCTCAGCCATGATATCATTTGCCCAGAGGACTTATTTAGCCTTCAAAATTCAGTTTACGACGAAAAAAACTCATTTGGTATCCATACCAGCAAATCAAATTTTGACTTACATTCATTCATTTTTCTTTCAGTCTACGATTTCGCTTTAACTGGAAAAAACTATTGCTTTTTAGTCTTTCGTGCCAACGTCCAAAGAGTCTGAGCTCCAGGACCATGGATTAGTTTTAAAGCTTTCACTACACCCGAGCAACGCCGGGCTATACTGCTAGTTAAAATAAGAAAGAGTAAGAGATTAGAGCCTAACAAACGAAAAGATCGTGTGTAAATGGTTGGCCGATAAACAATTAGGACAGATAACTAAAAGATAAATTTTACTTACGGCTATAAACTATAAATAGCGAAATTTGGGAAAGCCATGATCACCCACATTAGGAAGTGACACAGAAATAAGATGGAGAAGAAAGAGAAGAGCGAGTTTTGTTTAATGGCATATGAACTTCTGTAGGTTTATTAATGCCAAAAATAGTTTGGTTTTCAGGGTATTGCTTTTAATGTTCGATTATAGTTAGATGGTTGGTTTAGCCAGTTATTAATGAAAATATTTGGTTTTATTCTTTATTATTTTAGAAAACTGAAAATGTCTTCTAGTTTTGTATTCGAAAATGTTTTTCTGAGAATAATTTTTTCCTTCAAAAATGTATTATTAGTAATATGTTTCCTTAAAAAGTGTATATATTTCCATAAAATGTCCCTCCCTCCCTCTCTCTCTCTCTCTACACACACACACACACACACACACACACACACACACATATATATATATAAGTGTATTTTTATACTTGCATAGTTTTGGCCTCCGTTTGGGGGTTAACTATTTGCCCTTAGCTGGGACCCTAACAGGTGCATCTACTCCGGGTCACGGGGGACCTGGGGACAACAGTAATTAAGAGGTGGTTCCATCCTCCTCACAACCTCCCAATCAGAGGCCTTGCTGCCGGATGCAGTTTAACGTCATGCCCAGGATCAGAAGAAGATGAAAACGGAGAAGATGACGACGATGAACAACACCACGACGACGACGAAGAAGAAGAAGAAGAAAAAGAAGAAGAAAAAGAAGAAGAAGAATTCATGAACCTGCCTACAATTTCTGCAGGTTTTGTAAACTTAAACTCTTTTGAGGGGAACGCCCATTTGAGTACCCACTTAAAGGTATATGTTACAGGGTGTGTTATTTTAATTACAGAAATGACGCGCATACAGCATTTTTCTAGGACCATATCATTTTTTTCATTAATGTTTCTTCCATACAATCCCAAGAGCCAGTCAAAGAAGGGAGTTACTAAAGGTGATTTCTTTGTGAGCGGTATTATGCGAATAAGCAGGTGTGATAATGGTTTTATCGGAAACTTGAAAATTAAGATTGTAGAGGTCTGAAAAATATGTCTAGAATTTGATGGTACTAAATATCGCTTCATGATCGAGAGGAACTTTCTTCTTACTAAAATGGATATAATTTCCAGAGCTAAGGAATGCAGTTCACTAGAATATTTTCAATGAAGATTACATTAGGGTAGACAGAGCTTTGCAATGTTTCGTTTGGAAAAGAAATTGCAGGGTGAAAAATGACCCCTCAACCACAAGACTGCAAAAAGCCTTTGAACTCAAGACTGGGAAATAAAGAGTTGACAATACCAATGTCTAATCTGCAACGACAGAAGACAGAAGATGAAGTCAAGGACTTACAAGGATGGAACAATAAAACGATCATGACATCAAGTGAGACATTTGCATTGAAACTAGATCTGCTGCCCAGAAATGTGTCTTACTGTGTTGTGCCAAACAATGTTTTCTTGTGGAAAACATCAAGAACATCTATAAATCTACAGTTCATTTGTGCATTGAATCTAGGTCTGCTGAAAAGAATTTTTGTTCATTGGTTGTGTCAGACAATGTTTTTCGCCGGAATAAATCATGAAAGTCTATAAATCTACAATTCGTTCGTGTATTGAATCTAGAAAAATGCTGAAAGGAAATGTGTTTCAATGTGCTTTGCCAGACAAAGTTTTTTTTTTCTCCGGAAAACATTCTGGACTTCTATAATACTATTATTCTTCGTGTATTGATTCTACATATGCTGCAATGATAAGTTGTCCACTGTGTTGTGCCAGACAATGTTTCTCTCCGGAATACATCCTGGACGTCTATAATTATATAATTCGCTCGTGTATTGATTCTACATATGCTGCAATGAAAAGCTGTCCACTGTGTTGTGCCAGACAATGTTTCTCTATGGAATACATCAAGAACATCTATAAATCTACAAGTCGTTCGTGTATTGAATCGAGGTGTTATGCGAGAAAATATAGTTCAATGTGTGGTGCCAGACAATATTTTCTTTCGGAATACATCTATGTCTTCTATAAATCTACAATTAGTTCATGCATTTTATCTAAGTCTGTTGCAAGCAAATGTTGTTTACTGTGTTGTGCTAGCTGTGATGCAGTGGATATCGACTTGCATCGAGAAATCGGAGAGCTGAGTTCGAATTCCAGTTGAATTTGTTTCATTCAATTAGAAAAGGTATTATTCCGTCACTTACCTCCCGCTATGGGTTTAATAACAGCACAGATAAGGTTCTAGAGCTTTTGTTGGAAACCAGTCCACCGCAGAAAGTAATGAAACCTACTGCGTGAAAATCTTCTGCCCCGTCAGTCATGTCTTTTTAAGATATGATTGTCTATTCGTTTATCACGTATAGAATTTAACTGACTGATTGAATTGAAGTCTGCTGCAAGGAAATGTTGATCACTTTGTTGTGCACGACAGTATTTCTCTCCGGAATACATCCTGGACGTCTATAAGTCTACAATTCTTCATGTATTGAATAGAGATCTTCTACGATGAAAATATGGTTGAATGTTTGGTGCCAGACAATGTTTCCCTTCGGAATAGATCCGAGACATCTATAAATCAACAATTCGTTCGTGTATTAAATCTACATTTGCTGCACGGGAATTTTGTTCACTTTATTGTGCCAGATTTTTTTCATTCTGGAATACATACTGAACTTCTATAAATCTAGAATTTGTCGAGAATTGAATCTAAGTCATTTGCAAGAAATTTTGGTTCATTATTATGCGCCGGACAATACATTTAACTGACTGATTGAATTGAAGTCTGCTGCAAGGAAATGTTGATCACTTTGTTGTGCACGACAGTATTTCTCTCCGGAATACATCCTGGACGTCTATAAGTCTACAATTCTTCATGTATTGAATAGAGATCTTCTACGATGAAAATATGGTTGAATGTTTGGTGCCAGACAATGTTTCCCTTCGGAATAGATCCGAGACATCTATAAATCAACAATTCGTTCGTGTATTAAATCTACATTTGCTGCACGGGAATTTTGTTCACTTTATTGTGCCAGATTTTTTTCATTCTGGAATACATACTGAACTTCTATAAATCTAGAATTTGTCGAGAATTGAATCTAAGTCATTTGCAAGAAATTTTGGTTCATTATTATGCGCCGGACAATACATCCTGGACGTTTATAAATACAATTCTTTGGTGTCTTGGATCTAGGTTTTCTGCAAAGAAATATGGTTCAATGTGTTGTACCAGACAATGTTTCTCCCCGGAATACATATTGGACGTCTACAAATCTAGTATTCGTTCGTGAATTATATCTCGTCTTCTAAAAGAAATGTGGTACAATGTGTTTTGCCAGAGAATGTTTCTCTGTGAAATACATTTCGAAGTCCTACATATTGTTCATTCATTGAAGATTACTGTCACATCCGAGCTGATACTCATGCAAGAGACCTTAAGCTTCTTGGCAAAATCAAAGAAGAATCTTTAACGTTATCGGCATTGACCTTTCACCTCGCCTTCAATCACTTTCCTATGCCGTAATGTAGCTTTCCTCTCCCTTTTCAACAATTGGTTTCATGACAATTTTTTTGATGAGCATTCTTCTTTATTTCTACGACAATTTAAGTGCAGTATTAGATAGTCAGGTCACAACGTTTTTACAATTGAAATGAATAGATGTAGCTGTAAGTTCTATGCTAACAGTTTTTTCTGTAGAAAGTTTCGAAATAATGAATTTATTTGTTTAAATATTACTTTTCAATGGACACCCGTATTTGACTAGATGCTCTGTTTTTTTATTCTTTTTTATAATTAAACAGTATATTTATTTATGCATATAGGCCTGAATAATCGAGAAATCTTGTTTGAATAATATGCGTCTTCTGCTTATTTTTCTGAAAAACATTTTTCGATTATTCTGGCCTGTAGAAATAAAAAATATACAGTTTAATTATAACAAAAACAGAATATATACTCAAATACGAGTATCCATTAAAAATAATGTTTAAACAAATAATAATATTAATATAATTTATTTCGTAAAAATTCGTATATATATACGTGTGTGTGTGTGTGTGTGTGTGTGTGTGTGTGTGTGTGTGTGTGTGTGTGTGTGTGTGTGCGTGTGTTATTAAATTAGGGTATAGAAAACACGACAAAGTTTTAAGCTTATTCACGAGAAATTCAAACTTAGAGAAAAAGTACTAAGATTCATTATGTAAATAGACACACATACACACATACAGAGATTTCATTCTTTCGCTTTTGAATCTAATTATACATTGAATGGCGAAATGCATAATTGAATCTATTTTCAATCAAATCACTTTCCATGAAACGCCCCACTTGTCATACGTTTGAGCCCTCCAGAGAAGAAAATTTAAAAAAAAACCAGTTACCATTTCTGCGATATATGCATTACTTTTTAGCGATAAATTGATTTAGTTCGTTGACTGGCGTGTCCATACACCGCTTATATATAACACGCTACAATTTCCCTTCTCTAATTCCATGCGGTTATGGCTTAGAAGTTAGCGGCTCCGACTGACACGAAATCGGACGAGTTTCAATCCCAGCCACACAGATGAGCTGTGATACAGCAAAACAGGCGTGTATGTAGATGACGAATATATATATATATATATATATATATATATATATATATATATATATATGCATTGAAGCAGTTCAGTTCTTAGAACTAATAGCCAGACTACCCGCACTACCACAGGTTTTGGAAGACCCGAATATGGAGAAGTAAGCCACGCTTATACTTTATGGGTTGCTGGTTCTTGCACGCGTGTTTTGTAGATTAAATTGATTCGAAAACCAATAAGATGGAAGAGAATACAACGAATGAGTTTTGCGACAGAAAAACTGTTAGCACAGAACTTACGATTAGAGTTATCCATTTGAACTGGAGCACAGTAAACCACAATGTGTTTAAACGATCAAAAGGTTTTGAGTTTTGTTCTCTTAGACCGTTTGCCTATAACTTTATCAATAGTGCAGGAGAGAAGAGATTGATTCATAGCTATGTGTTAGCACGTAAATAAATATCATAAATTTCATTGGAATTTAAACCGCTATCCATTACTCTACTATCTATCTATCTATCTATCTATCTATCTATCTATCTATCTATCTATCTATCTATCTATGTGTGTATGGAGGCCATCTATATTCTATCTCTAGAACTTTGATTATGTAAACAGACGGATCATATATTTAGTCTCCATCTCATTTCCATTTAAGAAGGTTTTTTTACATATTGCCAATTTCTTTTATTGATAATTATTTCTTCATGAACCTCGATTTATCTCTGTTGGGCGGGCTTCGCAACCAGTAAGCTAGCCCGTTTTTTAATTTTATAATTTTACATATTATCATCATGATTTGTAACACAAAAATTGTCTATTTATGGTGGTTAGAAAATTTTGTACCATATTTTCCATACATATATATATATATATATATATATAGAGAGAGAGAGAGAGAGAGAGAGAATAAAAGAAGAAATGGTTAGACCAGCAGTCGGTTATTTCGAAAAGTGCTCGACGAACAATCAAAACAACCGAATATGCAGAGCCAACAGTATATCAAAGAACGACATCTTGACACACTTACTTGCCTCACATATCTGTCTAATGAAACTGCCTGATAAGACCTATAATAGAAACATATATAGTAAGTATTAAACACTTCGTTCTTCATTATATATATATATATATACACCCTGTGCGACTAAAAATTAGCTTCTAAATTATGCAAAAATGAAAATAACACTGGCATCTGATTTTAGCCAACATGTTCATTAAAATTACACAAAAATATCTTTTAAAAATAATGAGTAAATATATTCAATAAAATGACCATTGTCTCTCATCAGAGCCTCTAGACAACATGGAAAAATTCTGGAACTCTTATGGACGGTCGAGTTGTTTAAGTTGCTGAAAACGGCCATAATCATTGAGCACGGTTAATCTTAGGTGTTACAAGAATTTATGTTGGTTTCTGGCTAAACTTTGTCTCATGCATAATAATAAAGGAAGTTCCATTTTAGGTAGTTACTTGGCGATACGTAAGGAGAGATTTGATTTCAGAAATTGTCTGACACACATGACTGGGTTATCCTGCTTGTGACGCATAGTGCGGCCACCCTCTAGAGGCAGGGCTGCACTACCACCTAAAGTCACTATATTTATCCATTCGTGCTGAGGCATAACATCGCCATCACTAGTGATCACTTCAAACACCTTCGTTTTTCCCATTGAAATCATCCAACTCTTTCCAAGTCGTATGCACCGTCCTCTATTTGACAGTCAGTCTGAAATGTTCGTATTAGAACATCTGTTTGGAATTGTTGGCGTTTCCAAATTTGTGGCTGAATGAATTGTATCACTGCGCGCTTTTTCTCACAGACGGTGCACAACTGACCCTGCTATACTGTGAAGTAAAGAAAATAAAAAATAAACCGGGCTATTAAAAATAATTTATGACGACAATTTACCCATCGCACTTCATATATATGTGCTTACATGCGTATATATATATATATATATATATATATATATATATATAGATATATATGTGTGTGTGTGTGTGTGTGTGTGTGTGTGTGTTCATTTATGTATCTTTATTTTTACGTGTACTTAAACGTAACTATTTTGATTATTATTTTCTTCTTATTATTATTTTTATATACTATGTCGGTTTTATGCATAAGAAGTCTACATGAATATCTTCACGTAAACATCGATATATATCTCCCGGATTTCTGAGTGACGCCATTGCAAAAACAAATCCTCACAATATGACTTTGAGCGGGTTGACAAGATGGCATCGAAGATAAAAGAAGCGTGAGCTGAAAATGTCGTGACACTCTAAGCTGACATAGATAAAATAGGAGTGTCCACAGGGGAGCCCCAGACAAAGAAGATCTCTGTGCAAATCATGAGTGTAATACAGTTGCAACTTTTAGCAGGGGTGATTTGGGTCAGTGAAATACACAGAGCCTAAGTGGTGGCAAAACAGGCTACGATAGAGACGAAATCAGCATGAATGAAAATATTTTCGTGTAGAGAATTGCGTCTTTTTTCTCAAGAAAAAAATATAAAGCATTCATATGAATACTCTTTATTTTTTTTATTTCTATAATCATTTCACCCCAAGCAGGGCAGTTTTACTAACCCTGGTATGCAGGAGGTTACATAGGAGGAGAGTGATGAGAAAGAAAAACAAGTTATAGGGGGTGTCAGAGAATGAGTAAGAGAAAGATGAGAAGAATGGTGTAATGAGAGAGTGGACGGAGAAAAGAACATGAGGGAAAGGATGCGAGTTAGAGTGAAAGGAAATGATAGCTGACTTTACATTTAAATTCTTGGAGATTGTGGCTGTCGGGGAAACAAGAATACGGAAGGGAATTCCACAGGCGGGAGGTGTGAGAAAAGAAGCGTTCATATATATAATAGCGTTCAGTGTGTGCTGGTGATGAAAAGCAGTGCACTACATAATATAACAGAGGTAAAATCTATATTCTTCTGTCTGCCTTGTCCTTTCAGGACGTAGGAGATCATGGCCTTCCACGACTCCCTATCTCTGATGGCTCTCAGCAAGCTTTTTTCTGTTACACCACGCAACCCACGTTCTGTTATCCACCTGCTCATGCCCTTCAAATATCTTATCCGTTACTTTCCCCTGTCTCTTTTTTTTTTCTTTATCTGGCCTGTTTGTATCAGATTCTCTAAGCCCTCCTTTCTCATTGCATGTTCGGGGAACTTTGGCTGTCTTTTCCTAATGCTCAGTATTAATTACCTTTTCGTTTCCATCCTGTCCAAAAACTCATCATTGCTCACGTGCTCGATCCATGATATCTGCAGCGTCCTTCTGTAGAACCACATTTCAGTTGCTTCAAGTTTTTTCTTCATCTTTGATGATATTGCCCAGTATTCACTGCCATATTGATGAATTGACATCCACTAGCAATCAAGTACAGTTTTCTTTTTCTAGCGAAATCTTCCTGTCTCTTAATACTCTACTCAGCTTCTGGAACGCATTCTTTGTCATGCCAACTCGAAAATCTATACGAATAATGAATAAGAATTTTGTTCTTCAAAGTTTGAGTTCCATGCACTCTGGCAATAGCAGACCACAAGTGTGAAAGTGACTAATGTAAGAGATTAATGTTAATATTTGTAAACTCTTGTTAAGCCCGTTTACTTAAAAAAAAACTATTTATTTTTGTATTTAACCCAATTTCAGTAATATATTTTTTACCAATATTTACCTACTTTATTACTAATTAGGCTGTAGCATAATAGTTCGGGAATTTGAGGGTTCGATTCCCAGCCGGATCATGCCAAAACCTTTAGAAATGGTACTCAACGTCTCTCTGCTTTGCACTCAGTAACAAACAGAACGATCACAGGTAAGTGGAGAAATCTAGGGATAAGGATCGCAAGTTAGGAGCGAAAGAAAAGAGAGACCTTGCCCTAGCGGTCGACCAACTTAACTTATTTATATGTATTTCACTTTGATTTACACTTAACCTCCCCGATAATTAGCCTTTCTTTCGTAATATTTTGAATATTTTGTGCGTTTCAAATTTCGAATAAAGTGAAGTGTTCGAATTTTGAAACGCAAATATATATATATATATATATATATATATATATATTACGGAAATATATATATGTATAAATTACGGAAAAGTCCGAAGAATGACGAAATGGAAAATATAACTGACATATTTAATTTATTTCTTTTATCGTTATTTTTAATCAATACGCGTATTATCGAGTAAATATTGTTTTTTCTTTAATTGGAGAGTATTTGTGGTCGAGTGGTCTCAGACGCACCAGATCAGTTGGTTGCTTCCGCTTTGTTGTCAGGGATCACAGGTTCGAATGACACATAGTTTTGTAACAAAATCTTTCATAAGTAATCAGGCCGGTAGAAATATATATACAAATATACTTTTGGTTGTTAATTCGATTACGTCAATCCCCGGAATTGTCCGTTATATATATATATATATATATATATATATATATATATATATATATATATGTATAACTATGTAGGTATACATAATTATTAAGGAATTATTGGTCAGAGTCAAATTAGTCCAGTAAGTAGCTGAAATTAAAAAGTTCTCAATACACATTTAAATAAAAAAACGTAATAGAAAAAGATTTAATAGGTGAAGCTTTTAAATATTCAAATTGGGAATATCAGCCCATTGTGCTAGTAATATTTTCAAACTTACGGTATCGTGAGGAGTTATATATATATATATATATATATATATTTGTTCTTCTTTAATCCGAAATGGAAGAGTAGGAAGGTAAATTCCAAGAACCTGATCCTAATCAATATTAAAAATTTTTAATATTAAAACGTGATGCAGGCAGACGTGACGTGACGTAGAGTCTCTATTAGAGATCCTATGTCGAAATGTACATCCGACACCTCTGAATTTTGAAAATTTTCTCTAATTTAATATATATGTATATATATGTGTGTGTGTGTGTGTGTGTGTGTGTGTGTGTGTGTGTGTGTGTGTGTGTGTGGTGGACACTGAAGTAAACATCAAGAGGCGACACTGTTTCAAGTTAAGCGCAAACGTCAGGCCAAGACTCATGGCGGAAAAATGTACTCCAGTCTCACTTACCAAAACACGGATCTACATTCAAAGCAGCTTGTGTTCCGGTGGGACGCTTGCACAACGATGTTAACAAAGATAATTTCAAATTTCAACAACTAAATTTTATTTCACTGTTTGATTCCATGCCGTCCCGGTATGGATGTCCGGTGACGTCGCACCCTCTGGCCTACCAATTTTGCACGCGGTTCCGCTCGGTGAATGCTTATATCAATAAAACAGTGCTCAATGTACCATAAAACAGTGCTTGATGTACAACAATATAGCTAAAATGTAAATCAAGAATAATTATATGAGGAACAAATATATAACTTCTGTTGGTATAAAGATGTATGTATGAGTTGCAAAAACGACTAGCTGAAAAAGTAATTGATTAATAATATATGACCAGTTGTTGTATACGCCTCTCACCTTTATAAATTCATTAAAATACTGAAGGAAAACTAAAAGATTTCATTATCTTTGGTCATTAATCAATCTTTTATTAATCACATATTGCCGTCTACATAGACGTTACCTAGACCAGACGTAACAGCCACAGTTAGCACTCATCATGGTCAAAATTTAAGATTTGTATAATTTATATTATAACCAGAGGGCTCGTGCTGTCATAAATAACAGCAAAATATTTATATTGATATACTGTCTAAAATAGGAGTTTTAAAACTTTTTGACGTACGGACCCCTTTATTAAAAATTAATCTATGGGTGACACTTGCGCCTGAAAAATAAATGTAATTTTGAACATCAAGCTCTTACATGTGTAAAATACTTTTTTGTATAAATAACGTTGACATGTAATGGGCGATAGTGCAAGCATTTGTCATTTGATAACATTAAGAAGTAAAAATAAATATCCAGACATTGAAAGTTTATGCTTTGAATTTCACGTGATGAGTTAAGCCACGGAACCTCTACATTATTCTTGCGGACCCCCTGTGGTCCGCGGACCACAGTTTGAAAACCCCTGGTGTAAAATGACGGAAACATATATATTGATGTATCTACTATTAAGTACCTTACATTAAGACAAAAGAAAATATCCAAACTCCTGTGTGGGACACGAGGGAAATATTTATTATATTAGAGAGGACTAAGAAAAAAAAAAGAAAGAAAGGAAGCTGTACTATAAATAGTTTATTCAATTACTTATATTGGTACTGGTAGTGTTAAACGTTTTCCTGTAAGGAAATCTTTGGCATCAATTGTGCGAAAAGTCAGTATTGCTTTCAATTAAAATTTATAAACTCTTTATGCTTAAACAATTTTTTAGGAAAATAGGTTTATCATGTCTCCTAACTATTATGGCGCTTTTCAATATATGATCAGTGCTTGCTTTTCTTTGAAGTAGTCTCGAATGTCAACATCAACATTATGCCATTCTTTGATCTTATATGCATAACCAATTTAATTGTTCCTGCTGTTCATAGTTCTCAAGCTATGTGCTTTCTATTATTTGGAACAGTTCTTTCTTAGCGATTGTGTAGCGCGAATATAAAATGTTAAAAGAAGTTTGACTTTTCGTTAATTAAAGCCTTTTGCTTTTTGCAAATATTGTAGAGCATTATATAATTAAATTTGTTTAGTGTATTGAAAATTAATTTAGTTTGCATTCCGACATATAAATTTCTATGTTTCGAGATTTTTACTTCGTCATCAGGCAATGTTAGCTTATTTTTGTGTAGTGATATAGCGCCTGTATAACCCATTGTAATAACAAATTTGCAATATTTATATATATATATATGCTAGGTATGAAGGACAAAGAAAATTTCGTCAGCTTTTTTATACTTTTCTTTTAATTTTTCTCTTGTCGTTACCAGTTATCTTTTAAGAGAATTGAAAATGTAGAGGAATTATGCATACACTTTTATGAAAATTAATTGAAGCAACTGCTTTCGTTTTTTTCTTTCATCATACGGTCAGTTTTAGACACACTGTAGCAACAAGGTAAAATCGATTACTGTTTTTTCCTCAGATTTGGTTATTTGCAGTGGTGTGCAGTAATATTACTCTATTTTCGGGGTGTATGGTGAATTTTGTTTGACTTTAAAAAATATTGCGTCAATTGTCATTGAATCAGATTTTGATCACGTCAAGACCCTATTGTCTCGACTGTTGATTAGTTGTCCTACGGTCATTGAATGCGATGGATGTTACTCAAAGGAAGCGTACAAAAGTTTGAACGCTGAATGAACACACTGGGAAGCCTTGCAGATATCGCGGATATTGTATGTGTCTGCCGTTCAACGATGTCAGACGATGGTGTCATCATAACCAAGAGACAAACTACATGCATCAGTAAAAAAAAAACTAAAAAAAATATGGTCGGAAGAGAAAAGTCAAGAGACGATGTATCAGAAAAAGTGTTAAAGATTTTATGAAGACATACAGTCTGTCGTATTTTAATGCATATTTGATCCCAACTGATATATAGATATATAATTATTGTTAATCGGTCTTTAGGTTATAATTAAATGAGTCAAGTATGTTATTAAAAAGTTCCCAGTACATATATATTGTAGAGATTTTGAATATTTTTCATTTGGAAAATAATTATTTTCCCAACCGTGGTTTCAACCTTTTGGTATCGTCAGGCAATTTATAATATTTTCCAACATTTTCAAACATAAAGTAGGAATTTTTATGAATTTGCGGCTGGAATCTTTGAAAAATCAAACATTTTAAAATTATAGATTTGTTTTTTTTAACGAACTTGAACACTTTAGATCAGGTTTGTACGATCCTAGGAAGTATTTTGGGTGTGACTAAAAATTACTAAATGAAAGATCAGAAAAATGTCCATTTTTCTGATCTTTCATTTAGTAATTTTTTTGTTGTTGTGGAAACATTATTTTCTTTATGTTTTTGAAGCAATATTAAGCCATAATATTGCTTCCAGTTACTAAAGTTGTAATTGCCTTTTGATGAAAACTGTATTCATTGGGTATAAGCCTTAAATCCTATTTACACATAGGATATATGAATTTATTTTCTAAAAGCATTTTAACTTGAACATTCTTATTCAAAGTTTAAATTGTTGCAATTCAGAGTTAAAATGCATTTCCGGAAATTCCTATTTTTAACATCTTCTCCCACAATGCTTCCCTTTGGTCAAAATGCTCACAATAAATATAAAATATATAATATTTTGTTTTTTTAATTTCTCGAATTTCTTTCATTGACCTTCTATGCTTACTTATTATAAGAAGCATATGAGGAGAAACTTTTTTTTACTTTTGTGTATATATATATATATATATATTGATTGTTTAATTACTTAGTTTTTGGTCATAATAAAATTAGACCTGTGCACATTTGTATTAAAAGCGTTCAATACAATTATATTGTAGAACTTTTGAATATTCTTCATTTCTAAACGAGTTATTACATGTGGTGTCTTCAGGCGATTTGCAATAATTTCCAAATCGCTTGGACACACCACATGGTATATATATATATAATATTGAAGAATTTGTCAATTAAAAGGTATAATTTCAGTCATCAAAACAGAACTTTTGTGAGGATATTATTGTAATGCCTTCAATTGGTTTTGCTTTTCTGCTATTTAACAGGGTTTTCTTATTTATATAACATTTGATGCAAATTGATATCTTTTTACGTACGTGTTTTTATGAATGATATATATCATCCTTGTTTTTTCTGTTTCTTAAGTGGTGTAGGATGTGTTACTGGTTAATTGCATTGTATTCTGTTGATTCCTTTTAAATATGTTTACGTATATAATTACCGTGTCTGTATATATGCACCCTTAATGATTGAATGTTTTTGTTCATGCGTGCAATTTTGCTGGTTATTTATTTATTTATTTATTTGTTCGGTGTTTTTGTGTATTCTTTGTAGGTTTAGAGTATGATTTTTTTCCGTTTAATGATTGTTGTGTTATCTGGTTGTTCCTTTTTCTTTCTTTCTTTCTTTCTTTCTTTCTTTCTTTCTTCCACTTTCTTTCCTTGTTATCTTTTTTTTTTGCTTCGTCATGATTGAGTGTTTATACTTATGTGTTTGAAAAGCTGTCATATATGGTCAGGATCCCTCTCTGTTGATCTCAGGCTTCAAAGGAGAATCAGTAATGTGATAGGTACCGACTTGGTGGCTCGACTCCAGCCATTTTCTCACCGTCGGTATGTGTCAGTTTTATTGATATGTTCATGGTTTCGACGAACTTAAGTCACTGGTGCCTCTGCCACAGAAGTTTACTCGTGCATCTGAGCTGATAACTGGGTCTCCCTGAGGTCTACAACCTCCAGGAATTTAAATAAATGTTAATACGCATTTCTTAACCACTTTACTCTAGTTCTTTCTACATCACCCTGTATAGCTTTTCCATTCTCTCTACCTTTGCAACTGTAATCATTCCTATTGTTATCTTGCTCCTTTCTCTGACACCCCCTGTTACTGGTTCGTATTTCTCTTTACTCTCCTGCTATCTAATCTTTTATCCTTATGTTGTCCACTGCGCATCAGTGGCGTTACCGCCTTTAAAAAAGAAATGTATATGTGATTTTCCTGGGTTTGCGTTTTGTGTTGTGTTTATTCATTTTTGTTTGTATTGGTATTTAAGTACAAAACGAATATTTATTTAAAACTTGTTTTCTTGTTTGATTACTTTAGATTATTTTCGCTAATTCGTCAAGCCAAAACTAAGCAGGCACGCACAAATATATGAAATTACAATAAAATTAATTTATATACGAAAAGACTGGGAAATAGCAGCAATAAACAAATGACCCTAAAGAGTGAAGATATTACAATAATTCCCTCATGAATCTTCGAAGTCGACAAGATTGTAATACCACCGCTCAGCTAAGTGACAAGTTTCTTCACATTACTTCTATTAATGCACAATTTTAATTGTTATATCGAGCACTCCATGATAAAATATACTTGCATAAAATGCTTACTACTGAAAAAAATTAGAAATGTGTGTATTAAGCTATTAAAATTGAATGAATCAAATTTATATATATATATATATATAAACAGTACATGTTAATTTCCACTGGTCATAATTTTTTGTGAAATCATTTAGAAAATATCAATCTACCGGCACGAATCGAGCCTGCATCTTCCGAACACCGGAGTGATGCCGTCTTAAGGTCAGACGTGTCTTTACTAATCCACCCACGAAAGATTTCTTGGTAAAGAAGATTCAGTTTAACCTTTATATAGCCATTCTCCAGATTCATTCTATTGAACGATTAATACCTGCACAGATTGTATCGGATGTAAACAAACTCAACTGAATTCAACATTACCAAATTATACGGAAATTTACGAAACTGGCATTAGCCGACATATTTGGATATTTCTATCTGAGTTGAAAGTCTGTTTATTATATATATATATATATATATATATATATATATATATATATATATATATATATATATAGTTAAACAGTATAATATATTATAATTTCCACTGGCCTTAGTCGTTTGAGAAATCATTTGGAAAATATCTGGCTTCGGGCAGGAATCTGACCTGCATACTCTCATTATGTATTATATCTTTTAAAGGATTTTGATTCATACATGTCGGCTAATGCTAGTTTCCTAAATTTACGAATATATGTATTTATTATTCCAAATAAATACACATATATATGTCAGTAAGTCTGAAACTAATAAGGATATAATACAACAAATAATTAACATAAATATTTTTTCAATTTCCCTATTTCGTGAGTGAATAACAAAAATTATTATACAGAAAAATTGAAAGTTTCAAACAAAATTTTAGCTACTAACTCACTATCATGTTAGGAACATAATGATCTGGGGCAACACTTACTTCTGAAGGTAGTGTATATTTTGAAATATTGTAATTCAGCTTTTAAAACTGGTACGTGTACATCGCTGTCCACGTAAAAACTAACATAGAAAAGAACTTCAAAAGCTGAATAATGTTTCTGAAGAGACGAGCAAACACCGGGTGAGTATAGGTGGCTGGCAGGCTTGGTAGGCATCTTTGGCTACATTTTTACTTCTTATCTCTGTGAAAAGCGACGCTTGTGGAAGCTCGGTCGTTTATAATGGCGCCGGTATGGTTGATGAGAAGACAATGTCTGCATTCTTCCGGTTGTGACCGGAAACAGTCAGTGAGGCGATAGGATAACTAAGCGTTACTAGAACGGTATTGGCAAAAACCCTTTTGTTTATGTTGTTGTTGTTGCTGTTGTTAATTTCAATTTGGCGGTCGTTTTTTGCGTTGTATAAGGCGTTTGTTTTGCTTGTATATATCTGGGGAGTTTGTGAATCGAGAAACATGAAAGCGATAACGGCTAGGTTGTCGAAATGGCAGCTGAATTGAGGATGAATGTAAAAGACACAAAAAGATAAAAGTCTCCAACAAATTAAAAGATGTTATGTTGTAAAAATATACTGTCTTCTATAATATCCATCAATAAACAAATAAAAAATTACAAAGTTTATTTAGAACCTTTTAAGAAACCAACCACATGATCATACAAACAAATACTGTAGGTAGAGAAAAAAGAAAATATGTTGATAATCATTTTAATGAAACTCGCATCAAAGACGGATTGCTGCTTAAATACAATATATATATATATATATATATATATATATATATATATATATATAAACAAAACAACTTATTCGGAAAATTGAAAGATCTAATAAAAAATCAGTAAATAGAACTTGTTCATAATAAAATGCACACACACATACACACTCAGACACACACACACACACACACACACACACATATATATATATATATATATATATAAACTTATTTTATAAATGGAACTATGTCTCTGTGTGTATGAGTGTGTGTTTGTCTGTGTGTGTGTGTGTCCATTACCTATAGACTCCGAAATGGCTGAACCGATTTTCTTGAAAATTTACACAGTTGTACTATAAGCGACTGTGGGTGTTCTTAGTTAGGTTTTGTGTCAAGGTACACCCGATAAATATCGAAATTTGATAATCGAAAAAATCGGCTTATAAAATGAGTGTTCCGATTTTAATCAAATTTCATAAACAACGACATAAAAATCGATATTCAGAAGTTTCAAGGTTGCAGTTCTTAAAATAGTGCAGTAAAATCGACTATATATATATATATATATAAAAGGCAAGATGTTTGTGTGTGCGTCTGTTTATCTGTCTATATGTCCTTTATACAAATCTTCCGATTCTCATCAAACTTCAAAATTTGACTTTCATCCATTCATTTTTCTTTCAGTCTACGGTTTCGCTTTAACTGGAAACAACTATTGCTTTTTAGTCTTTCGTGCCAACGTACAAAGAGTCTGAGCTCCAGGACCATGGATTAGTTTTAAAGCTTTCATTACACCCGAGCAGCGCCGGGCTATACTGCTAATATATATATATATATATATATATATATATATATATATATATATCCAGGTAAAAAGGAACTAAAGTTTTACGATTTTGACTTCCCTGGCATTTACTTTTTTTATAAAAAGTGCTCAATACCATAAATGTAAATAATTTCACAGCCAACATCCAACATTGCCTGATGACGAGATAAAAACCTCGAAACAGAAAATTTCGTGTCGCAATGTAATTTTATTCATAATTATATGATTATATATATATATATATATATATATATATATATATATATATAAACGCTTGTGTGTATGTGCGTAGGTGTGTTTTTTATGTACCGACGTATGTTAGAAAGCGAAACAAGCTTTTAACGATATTTTTATCAATCTACTTACAAGTTTGCTTAGCACATAGCGCATTTAACATTATAGTATTTTTCTTTTAAATTAATATTCCAGCTTTTTAACTCAGTCAATTTTTGGCTTTAATTAGTTTCTAAAACCAAAATTTAATCCGAGCTATCTTTCCCTAGTTGAGATCTACTTAAGTTGATAGATAGATAGATAGATAGATAGATAGATAGATAGATAGATAGATAGATAGATAGATAAACATGAACATAGATAGATAGATAGATAGATAGATAGATAGATAGATAGATAGATAGATAGATAAATAAACAGACACTTCTCATTAGAGCTTATGAAACTGTTTGTTAGATATGAGATTGAAAGATCAAACGATTGTAAAGATGTGTAACGCAAATATATCACCCGAGGTAAAAATATAAGATCGTTCTAACGTTGGAAGAGTAGAAAGTAAATATTTGGCATTGAAAATTATATGATTTGCAAGCACATTTGGGAGCTAAACACTGACATAGCAACAAAATATATACATGAATAATATACATGAATAAGTAATTCGGCGTCATATTGACTTAACACTTAAGCATAGGTTGTACTCTACAAGACCAGACTGTTGTCGTGAATAAAAAGAAAATATTTATTTGAAGTTTACATTAGGATATCTTTATAGCTGAATAAACAGAAGATGCGCAAATTATATCTTTATTCCTGTTAGAAATATGTGTTAGTTATTTATGGGTGATTCATATCTAAAAAAATATTCTACCCAAGACATGCCTAATTCTAATTATAATTTAATACTTCACATTATATTAGGATGGTGTCTACAATACTCTGACTGAATTCATTTTAGTGAAGCAGGATTGCCAAATAGAGACCATTTATCGGATGGATATTTGAGCTCTCGGCTATGGCCGACCAATGTTTTTTTTTCCTATTGATTCGTGTATAAAGAAAAGATTAATGTTTACCTATAGATTCAACTTTGAAAACGGTCAATATTTAGTTATAGACGCAAGTATAAACACACCCAATATTTACGCATAAAAAAGAGTGTAAACACGACCATATTTAACGAAATATTCAAGTGTATTAGAATAAAAAGTATTCTATATTATAGGAGCACGGTGGAGCGATGGCGGCTCGAAGAACCTAGTTCGATTTCCAGTCGAGTTCGTTCATTCTCTTACGTGCAAACTCGCTTGAGAAAGGTATAAACCCATATCTTATCTCCCTCCCACCTATCGGTAAATAGTAGAAGAGATTATCGGTTTGAGAATCGTTCTAAAACATGGACAACTCTGAAATCAAAATCTGAGTTTTCGAGTGGTCGGTGATTAAACCTTGTAAAAAAGAAGAACCCGATAAACTCCTCAGGATTAACGATGATCCACCCCAACTATGAGTTAAACAGCCTCACCAACTCGCAGTTTGCCAAACCTGTTGTGTACGTTTACACCCATGGAGACATTGTCAATTAGGGAGGTTTCTTCTAGGGTGTTAGTAATCCCTTTATCTGAACATTAAATAGCTAAACAGGATTTGATATATCGTCAAATCCACTAAACAAAATATACAAATACTGTAAACTTAAGTACATGCGTAGCTATTTCATTTTTAATTGAAATGTATTGCAATAATTCAAGCATACTTTTGCAAATTTAATATCGAGTTTCTACTGCAAGTGAATAACGTGATGTCACTGTCAAAAAACTAAAAAGAAACACTACGCGTAGTAGTTTTTTATGTTATTCAAAACCATGTTGATTACGCTTAGATTTAGAAAAATGAATACACGATGACCCTGTAATGACAGAAAAAAAAGGAAATTTTGTATGTGGAAAATCGTGAAGTTAAATGTGTTAAGAGTAGATTGATGTCCCCAGAAAAAAAAACAAAAAAACTACACGACCTCTTATACAGTCAGTTAAGTGTCATAAGTGATACAAGCTTTGGACAATCATATCTCAAAAGAGACATAACTGACTGGGCAGAAGTTTATCCCGCAGTAGGTTGCCATTACTTTCTGCCGTAGAGCTATAAGGCTATAGAACCCAATCTGTTCTGCTATTTAACCCATAACTGGAAGGAAGTGACGGATTAATACCTTTCCCAAGGGTATTTGCGCGTAAGTGAATACAATGGATTCCAACTCGGCTCCCCGGTTTCTCGTTCCGAGCCGATACCCACTGTACCACAAAGGGTAGTTTTAATGTAGATGAATGTTTGCTATTCGGAGCAGTTTTTTCGAAAAAAATTATCTCGTAATTAAAATAAAATTACATGATTAGCTATTATTTAGCACATAACTGGAGGGATGACACGGATTAATACTTTTCCCAAGGGTATTTACACGTAAGTGAATGCAGGTAATTCAACTGGAATTCGAACTCGGCACCCCGATTTGTCGTTCCGAGTCGATATCCACTGCACTACAAGGCACACCCTCTTGGTATCTCGAAACGCACATTTCTTTTGGTATCTCCAAACGCTCATCTTCTTGATATCATCATAACTCAAATTTCTCTTGGTATCTCCCCAAAACACCACTCCGCCATCCATTTGCTTAAGCTAATATAATATGTACCGTGTTGCTTTCCACTGTCTCTCTTTCCTTCTATCAGTGCTGTCAGTATTAGATTCTTCATGCCTTCTTTCCTCGTTACCTGTCCCCTCGATGTTAAGTATGAGTTTTCTTCTTGTTTGCATCCTCTCCAACACCTCATCGTTGCTCACGTGCTTTGTCCATGGTATCTTCATCATCCTTCTGTAGAACCCCATATCTGCTGTCTCGTGGCTCTTCTTCATCGTTGAAGAGATCTTCTAACATTCCCCGTCATACAGAAGGACAGATATCACATAGCAGTCCAACACTCTTTTCCTTGTTTCAAATGAGGGTTTCCTGTCTCTTAGTACTCTGGTTAGCTTTTGAAATGCGTCCATGGACATGACAATGCATTTTCAGATCTCAGTGTCGCACTTTCTAACCTCTGTCAGAACTCTTCCCAGATATTTAAATCTTTTAACTTGTTTTATTTTAGTTTCTTCGACTTGTATTTGGCATTTCGTGTTCTTCATTTTGCAGATGACAATACATTCAGTTTTCTTAAAAGTTATGATTATACCTTCTTCTAGTTTTCTCTTGCTACCTTCTGTAGGAAGACTTGCGTTTTTCTTTCCGTGTCTGCTGTCAGATCTGAGTCATCTGTGTATCTTATACTGTTGAGATTGTGGCCGCTAGTGACTAATTCTTGCAAGGATTTTATTTCTCCCAGAGTTGTTTCGCTGTATAAGTTAAATATTTGTCTTACGCTCCTTTATATTTTCGTATACCTGCTGAATCCATTTCCTGTCCGTACACAATCAGTTTGCTACCAATATAGACTTTTGAATATCCGATTGTCTTTCCGGCCATAGAGGCGCAGAAAAGAAATCTAGAGGCTGCAAAAATATAGTTTTAGAGAAGGATACTGAAAATCCCAGAAAATCCCATGGACGGAACGCATAAGCACAAGGCAATCTTAAAAGATGACTAGAGAAGTATACATTTATACTCAGAGTTAGAAAAATAAAATATCACTTGGAAAGCTTACCACCCGACGGCGCAGACTGACCGCAATAAATATACACTTAACTTGTGAGACACTTATCTGATGAGCTTGTGGGAATAACGAGACAGAAGCTTGTGGTGGTCTGTGTTCTGCAGGAACGCCGTACACAGAAGATGAAGAAAAAATTCAAACAGTTTATTTAAATAATTTCTATACTTTTAAAAAAATACCAGTTTTCTAGTAAAAGCATATTTGGTTAAAGAAACTCTCTGAAAATTTTACATTTCTTCCTGAATGTAAAGCTGAACGACATGTGACAGCAGTAACTTAGATCGGGAGAGTAGAGGTTTTGAGGAGAGTGATACCCCTTCTTAACTTTCTTGTTCCCAGCTTCACTCTAACCCAGTGTGGTAGCATCTGTTAGGGACAAAGCTATGGGCAAAGAATAAATCCCAAAACAAAAATTAAAAGATTAAGAACATATAAAAGTACATTCTATAGTAAAAATTTTATACATTTCTGAAAAAAAAAAATCAACAGTTTATTAAATAGTAAAATTAGTAGCAATACACTTTATAAAAATTCAATCTACAAACTATATATCTAAAAATCATCCGTTTACCCTAAAAGTATAAAATTATAACATAACTATTGTTGGAGGCAAAGAATTGCTTTCAAAATATTTAGATTTCGGCTTAAATAAGCCAGAGTTTGATATGCCGCTAAACAAAATCAAACACATTTTGAATACATCGATTATTAAATAACTTTTATTAAAAATCAAAATTTTCAGAAATGTCTAAGGAAAAATACAATAAATAGTTTCATTTTAGAAGTCTTTCTCTTGCTTTTTCAGACATATAGGTTGTCTTCTTTTTTTTTTTTTTTTGTTTTTACATCACTTGGAGTTTCAAATGAAATATTGACTGATTTAATGGCAACTGATTTAATTTCTCCATGGATTTAGCTTACAGACATGTACATATATCTTGTGATCAAATCATATTACATTGACATTTCATAAGATTATATAAAGTTCGATTTTGATCGACTTTAAACATGATTTTAAAAAGATTTTTTTAAAGAAAACTAAGAAAAACACACTCTTTCAATAAATGAATACGTATGAAAAGTTTATGGAAATACGATAATTTGTTGATTTTTAGTATTTTTTAAGATCTATACTTTTCAATGCAAATTATTACATGACATCTCATGCAGTATTTACAAATTTTTGATTCTGCAGTGGGTTGAAAACTGTCATTCCTTTCGTATTCCGTTGGTAAAATGTAAGTTCTACTGCAGCAAGTTCTTCACATGAACTCCTGCTTTGTGGAACCTATTCTCAAGGGGAGGTTCCCTCAATCGTTAAAATCTTAACCTGTTCAACTCTAGAGTTAACCAATTTCTTCCACAGACATATCCACATATTCTGTGCAAAAGAATATCTTGTTACAAGAAGTTTCATACTTTAGACATCTATTAAATCTCTAGTTCAAACCAAGTGGGACTCATATAAAAATATGTATCTAAAGATATTGGTAAAATGGTTATCCCCATTATATCCTGTTACTAAGTATCGCATAGGTGCCATATTGTATCTTTGCCAGTAATGGTCAGACAAGAACATGGAGTATTGCTACTATATTTATGCTAGAATTGATCAGTCGTAACTTAGATTTTCAAATGATTTATGCAACCATGAAGATAGAATCTTAACCGTTGCCTTGGATATTTCCAAAGCGTTCGACGCTGACCTCCTGTGCAAACTGCGGAGCTACGGGATAACTGGACATCTGTTTGACCTCATCCAGTCATTCCTCTTTAACCGCACATTAAAGGTGGTATTAAATGAGCATGCCTCCCAAAACTACCATACGAACGCGGGCGTCCCTCAAGGTTCTATTCTAGGTCCCACGCTCTTTCTGATCTACATTAATGATCTCTCCGACGCCATTAGATCCCAAGTTGGCATGTATGCCGATGACACAACAATCTACTCTCGCATCGATCAAAAACCAGGTGTGGGCGACAAAGCGAACCTCGCTGCCGTGCTTGAAAAGGACCTCCAATCCGTAGTGGCCTGGGGTAGGAAATTGCTAGTAAATTTCAATGCTTCTAAAATGAAGCTGTTATCAACTAACCACCATAGACAACCGCATCTACCTCCCATTATCATGGGACAGGCTAACCTCCCAGAGAGTAAAATACGATGCCTCCTTGGCCTTACACTTTCGGCGGACCTCAAATGGAATGACTATATCGAATCCATTGCCAAATCTGCTGCTATGAAAGTCGGCTCTCTGTGCAGGGCCCGGAAGTTTTTCCCACCTGAATCTATTCTGCACATATACAAATCTACTATCCGCCCGTGTATTGAATATTGCTGCCATATCTGCTCGGGTGCCTCTGTTGCTCTCCTTGGACTTATTGACAAAAGACAAAGGAGAATCTGTAACATGGTTGATACTAACTCGTCAGACCGGCTGCAACCACTCTCTCACCGGCGTGATGTGGCTTCCCTGTGCCTCTTCTACAAGTACATTCATGGCTTCTGCTCCGATGAAATTGAGCACTGGTGCCGCCTAAGCACGAATTTACACGAGATAATAGATTAGCAACTAGGTCCCACCCTTTTACAGTTAAACAGATAAGATGTAACCGTAAATTCTACTCCAACAGCTTTTTTTCTCGCGCTTCCCGCCTGTGGAACTCCCCTCCACAAGTCTGCTTTCCCGACACCTACAATCTCCAGGTGTTTAAATGTAGGGTCAATAGACACCTCCTATCACCCTAACTCCCAATTATTCTCAGAACACTCATCTACCCAACCCTCATTCTCGGTATCCTTACCCGCCTATCACCCACCCCTGACATTTCCTATATTTAACCATTCTCGGTATCCGTACCCGCCTATCACCTACCCTCTGACATTTCCTATATTTAATCATCCTTTCTCCACTCTATGTAGCTCCCTGCGCAGTAGTGGCAGTGACATGCCTTACTCGGGGTGAAACGCTTATAAAAAAAAACATTCACCAGCCTCTTCTCTATAGACGCAACTTGCAAGCCGGTATTATTCTTTCCGTGGTAAATGGTCTGATTAGCTCCATTTTAGTTCCAGAATTTCAGAGCGACTCTACTAGAGTACATATTTCTACTTCCAAGGAGAGAGGTTATTAATACGAGTGCATAGGTTTGCCTATTGTCCAATTTAACATCTTCCCTGGTATTTTGGACAGGAGTAGAAAATTATCCCTTATTTCCTGTTTAGAATTAGCGTTCTGGTTTCTTCTAAAGTCTTCTCATTGTCTTTCACTTCTAGTAACGTCTAGTGTTTTAGTGGCCTTTCCTTTTTGCTTTGCGTGAATTGATTAAATCTAGCAATAACATTTTTTTTATAATCTAAGTGTGATATTTCCCCTCAGGTTTTGCTGAGAACTGGACATTTAGAATAAACAACTGCGTAGATGTTTCCTTGAAAACATCAGTCTTGACTTTTCATCAATTCATGCCACACGCCTCACTCAGCATAAGCATTTTGACATCCTTTCCTTACCTTGAGTGGATCTCAAGCCTTATACTGAGTGAAATTTTAAAAACAGAATAGGCAAAATTAACATTTGTACAAGTTTTCGGTGTTTATTTTATTATGTACCGCATTTTTAGCAAAACAGTTGAAGATTCCTAGAAAGGGCTAATCTTTGTGCAATGATTAAGGGATATTTTATAATTTTTTATATGTAATTCGAGCCGTTAACTGTAGAGCAATCAGGACGTTGTTTCCAAAATTTGAGAAATAAATTCTAGAGTAAGTTTTATGGGTTTGATGGAAACTAATAGAATCAAATCTTTCTCTTCTCAGTCAATACACAAAAAGAGATTTTCGAACATTTTTTGCGATAATCCAGATCAATGAAAATAATTTCAACCTAAACAGAATCAGCTGAAAGGTTGCATTCCATTTTCTTAAAAACAGCACTAAACTGCTAAATACGATTTAACAAGAGCAACTTCTTTGAATGCAATAAATCCTGATATGTTACATCTAAATTTATAAATATCTACATTTCTGTCCCCTGCCACATAACCCGAATTAGTTTTTAAATTCTTCAAATAAATACTTCGATTTATTTAGTGACAGGCTTAAAATTTAAACCTGGCATTATTTTGATTGTTTCCACTGTAACAGTTTATATACAAAATGTTTCTGGTATATTGCTATGTATAAATATAAAACTTGTGATCATTTTCTTGAAATGGATTATTATAATTTTTCGTTAAGCCACCAAGCATCATTTTATGTGTTGTTTTTACATTCAGTATTTGTATGGCGTACCTTGGATGTCCGTTGAGATGCAGGGATGTTGGCTTAGATCCTGGAATTGGAAAAGCGAGTTCAAATTTTACTTGAATTCGTTGTATTATGTGCAAATACACTTGGAAAAATTATTAATCTTTTACATCTCCCTCCAGCTATGGGCTAAGTAGCAAAACTGATTAGATTCTATAGCCTTGGTTAACAACCAGCCTACCGCAGAAAGTAATGGCTACCTACTGATCACGTAAGGCACTCAACTCACTGCTGGTCCACCAAGTATAAAATAGATTTATGTATTTTGTAGATTCTGCAAAG
Source organism: Ascarosepion bandense (assembly GCA_037127315.1). Lineage (NCBI taxonomy): Eukaryota > Metazoa > Mollusca > Cephalopoda > Sepiida > Sepiidae > Ascarosepion > Ascarosepion bandense. The sequence goes on from JBBBDQ010000187.1 coordinate 1,401,294, forward strand.
TTCAGTAGAACTGAAGTAACTTCAGCAATCTCTGAATAGTAAGTTTTTTAAAAATTCGCCAAACATTTTCCTGATATATTTGTTTCGATTCAAAAGGAATTCTTTAAAACAAGTAGCTAGTGTTTTGAAAAAATGGTTCATTTCAATAAAGAATCGGAATAGAAAAAAATTGGGATCAAGGAAGAATAACTAATCACGGACAAAAATCCAACATCTTTTTCACTATCTTTATAGTATTTTTTATTGTTTCTTTCTAATCCAATTGGTTGTTTTAAAGAATATAAGCCCAGCGTTATTGTCAATTCTGCCAAAACTGTTCAACTGCTCTCTGAAGAAGAGATGCTTCCCAAGTCTAATTGTGTCTCCTCAGCTTAGCGCTCATGACTGTAGTAATATCGACCCACTAGCCTCCTTAGTCTCATGAGTAAACTCTTCGAATTTATAATCAGCAAGTAGGTTGTTGGTACTTCAACAGAAACAACTACCTGAGCGATAACCAGTATGAATTTCGCTCCGCTAGATTCACTGCTGATATCATTATTGTCATTACTTACTAAATCAACAAGGCACTATCAGTTGGTCTCCAAACGGTACGACGTGCGTAGCGGAAGATAAAAGGTGAGGCAGGATTATTAAAAATTCTATGCCAAAAATAAATATGATTAATAAATTTGAAATATTATGATAGATTACTTATAATACATGCATAAATTTCAGTATAAATAGATATAAATTATTATTGATCTATCTAGTTATTGTGATATTCTCGCATTAAGAATGTAATAACTAGAGTCCGCAAACTGGAGAAGAGAGTTATCAATGATAATATTCTGACTTTTAAACCGCGGTTATCTCCCTTTAATCTTCACTCTGTTTTTTCTTTTCATTTTAAATGATTTTTTTTAATCATATACAATTTGGCGAAGCTCGAGAAAATTTTAATTTTGAAAATGCGGCCCAGTGAAAAAAATGTTAGGAAACCACTGTATTAAATAATAAATTCCTTACAAGGTTTATTGATTTTGACGAAATGTGGCATTACAGAATGCTGTATAAACTATTCAGCGATGCGATTTCTGGAAGGTCTCTCAATTATGAATTCCTTGCTAAGATGTCCCATAAGATAAATGCCGGCGTTCAACTGGGTTCTATCCTCGGTCCTATTTTTATATACTGCGCCTGGAAACTAAAGGATGACGATCAGCTTGGCAGATAAGCGACAACAGACAACATGTATATTAAAAATATTAACTTATATTTTTATTCTATTTGTGTGTGGAGATGTGGTCAGTGAGATAGTTTTTTCTTTTTCAGTCAAATCTTGTCTACATCCCTTCCCCCGATACTTTTGTCTTCCGATCTGTTTACATCTGTCTTTCTTATATATGTATATATATATATATATATATAGGCCGCATCTCGTTTGTCATCTTTCATGCTGCATATTGTTTATAATAAACAATTTCATGGTTTATTTTCTCTGACCTTAGCTACGTTGTTTATCAAACCAAATCACATTTCTTCAATGCAATAATATTTATTTGACTATAAATACATTTGTTTCCATATCTTCTGACCTGGAAAATCGCTGTATCAACACAACTTTGCCCGTCACGAGTCGTCCGCATTTTTTGATTCTTAATACAATATCCTTTTTTTTTTTTGTTAGTCAGCTTGTATTTTTGCCGTTTAATGACACTTGTTCGTTGTAAATACACTTCTGCGAGAAATTGCGCATAAGGTCAGAAAATATATAACATTATCTTCTACTGTATATTAATGATCTGCCTAAGAGTATAATCCGATCATTGGTGAGTAGCTATGCGGATGGCGCAACAATTTACAGTTAAAACGCCAAAAAATCAGAAAAAACTAGGACCTAGCATCTCATCTCTCCTCTAACCTAGATCAGGTGTCTCAATGAGGAAAAGAATGGCTTGTAAGTTTCTAAGTGAACTAGTCCCTAGTAAGCAGATCCTGAACTTTTCCCTGTCATGATGGATAGGTTTCTTTCAAGTCGGTCCTTTTCTTGAAGTCAAACTCTTCAATGATCACATTGAACTCGTATATCTGATCTTTTGCTAATGATGTTTGACGCCATTGTACACCTTCAGTAAGTATAAGTGACCCTGCTGTACTCTCCTTACGAGAACCAGATAAGGCCACAAATGGAATGTTGCAGTTATATATGGGATCCAATTGCGTAGTCCTTATTTGACTATTTTGATAGAATTCAAAGTGTCTACCTGGCTTTAATGACGTGGAATTATTTTGCAACCTTCAATTGTTTTCCCACCTGCGCAGACTTTTGCTGATTTATCGCTATTTCCATGGCATGTGATCTGACAAGCTGAATTCCTTGATTCCAACACCCTAGACATTTGCAAATGAAACACACTATGCCACGTACAAAAGTTTGAATCAGCCAAATTCCCTTTTATTCCATGAGTAAGAATGAAGTTTCCAATAAATATCTGTTTGAAAGAACAAACTTCCAGTAGACAACTACATTCTTGTCATCTTCATGGCGAAGGTTATCTACTACCTTCCCATCACATCTTGCCTGTTCTTACTCTCGTACAAAACTCAGTAACCCACTACAATGGGTGGCTTTTGGGCCTTGTGTTAGATGAACATTTGAATTCACATTTTCTCAATTTCTGCTCTATCGTAAACAATTTTTCGTACTTTTTTCGTTGTATCTGTTCTTTAAATTTCTTCTGTTTATTCTCTTGAACTTTCTTCTTTCTTTCTTTCTTTCTTTCTTTACTCTCGTGATCACATTTCTGTTCTTTTATTTTCTTTCTTCTTTTCTGTCTATCAGCTCTTTAACTCATTATTATTTATTTATTGCTCATTTCTCTATCTTCTCTTGAACTGTAGTTTTTCTTCTTTATTTCTTTCATTCTTTCTTTCTTCACGATCACTTTCTTTTAACTATCTATTCTTTCTTTCTTTTTCACTATTACTATTCTTCTTTTAATCTGTTCTTTCTTTCTCTCTTTCTTTCTTTCTTTCTTTCTTTCTTTCTTCATTATCACTATCTTCCTTTTAGCTTGCTTTTTATTTTCGCCACTATCATTTTATTCCTTTTAACTTTCTTTCTTTCTTTTCTTCTCACTTTCTTTTTTCTTCCGTCACTATCACTATCTTCCGTTTAACTTTATATTCTTTCTTTCTTTCAATCTTTCTTTGTCATTTACCTTATAATTCTGCTTTTTTGCAATAGTTCTACCTTTTTCTTTCTTTCTTTCTTTCTTTCTTTCTTTCTTTTAATTCATTCTTCTACTGTTGTCTCTACACTCGCTGTATTCATATTCTTCGTTCTCATTTTTATTCACATTTCACTTCATATTAAACTGTGCATACTATTTATTACCTGTGTCTACAATCAAAGACTCATTTCAATTCTAGAATAACAACCAGAAACTGAAATGGCCATAAAATACTCGATATATTTAGAAACTTAAAAAAAAGTTACTCATGTTTTGAATTCCTAACAAAATGTTGACATCAACAGCCTTGCTTATATCCTTTCCTTTAATACCAATGAATTTCTATTTATTTTTTTCGGATTCATTGCTTCCCTGAGGTCTCAGCCATTCCATATTTGTCCTCCACTGATTGCAGATGCTTTTAAATCAACGCCGTTATCCCCAACAAATGGATTACGCTCCGTTTAACAAGCGTCCACCTGTGACGTGGCTCAATGTTTGCTGAACTGTCGTATCTACAGACGGATCAAGATTCTGTTTACTTAACGTGATTAGTCTGCGTCATATTTTAAGCTGCGACTCAGAAGAATAATTGGTGACAAAATAGGAAAACCTTGAAAAGCATATGGTTTTTAATTTCTTTACTCCCTTTATATGTGGAAGCCTATGTATATATCTATGTGATTTTTCATATATATTTCTATAGGGTGTTTCAAAATATTTGATGATTTAGATGCAAATGTCTGAGTAAGTGCATAATCAAAGGAAATAAAACTAAACAGGCTTAATTTTTTTTTTTGCAAAACCAGATTTATACCTCAAAATTTGAATGAGATATTCAAAAGGAGGTTGATTTCATAAACGATCTTACTTCTCTTGCATATCGACACGGAAATGGTTGCTTTTCTGTTAGTCATGTATCATTAAAGCCTGAACAGACAGTAGTTTGTAAGATGTCATTCACAAGAATTTATTTGTGATACGACAAACTTACGTATCGGGAATCTGGGTTTTCCGACAAGCTCTACTTATAGACTTCCTGAGGTTTCGCAAAAATGTTTCCCAAACTCGATATCATCTCTTCCGATACTGGTAGTCATCCAGATTTGTTGTGCTTTACAGATAGCATTCTTCTTTAAACGTTTTGCTCCATATCCAATTATGTATTGCAGTTGGTGCATTTTTGCAAATTCTCTCATGAGTGCACGGCGCAATGTCTTCTCCAACTGTGTTCGGTTATACTCTAATACTCAAAACGATTTTTCTTTTCCTATAAATGCCAGTTTCTCTACCTAAAAGCGCTTAATACATTAAAACATAGAATTTGGCATTGCTTTTAAATATCTTGATAAAATTAGAGATCATTTGAATGAGAATTAGTCAAGTTATTAGATTACGAAATATCATTTTTTAAATACCTCATATATATATATATATATATATATATATATATATATATATATGATAGATTCTCCCGTCGCGTTCAACGTATGAGGGTCCAACCTTTTTCCAGCAAGACAACCACACAGAGATTTGTTTATAGTGGTGAAGGCATTGTGTAGTACCATCCACACTTCTTGGAACTGCTGATAACAAACAATTGGTGCAGATGACTGCCACAAATCGCACGAACAGCAGACCTCAATTATTTAACCCATAATTGGAGAGAACGAACGGATTAATACCTTTCCCAAGGGTGCCAGTGCGCAAGTGAATGCAGCGTGCTCGACTGAAATTGGAACTCGGCTCACCGATTTCCCCCTCCAAGCCGACATCCACCGCACCCCAACGCACATCCGTGAATGCTAACAGCACCTGGTATTCCCAAGTGGTCACCCACCTAAGTACTGACCAGGCTCAACGTTGCTTAAGTTCGGTGATCGAGCGGGAACCGGTGTATCCAACGTGACATGACCGTTCAAGGAAAACCTTGAAAAGCATATGGTTTTTAATTTCTTTACTCCCTTTATATGTGGAAGCCTATGTATATATCTATGTGCTTTTTCATATATATTTCTAGAATAACAACCAGAAACTGAAATGGCCATAAATTACTCGATATATTTAGAAACTTTAAAAAAAGTTACTCATGTTTTGAATTCCCAACAAAATGTTGACATCAACAGCCTTGCTTATATCCTTTCCTTTTATACCAATGAATTTCTATTTATTTTTTTCGGATTCATTGCTTCCCTGAGGTCTCAGCCATTCCATATTTGTCCTCCACTGATTGCAGATGCTTTTAAACAGCAATTTAAATTGTATATATATATATATATATATATATATATATAGCATGCTGCAACTTAATAATTATGAATTTTCGGTATTTAATATATCATCAGGCAGTGATATCTATGCTCTATACTAGTGAGCACTATTTAAAATAAATATCTAATCGTGATATTACTTGTGTTCGTATTAAACTTTTATATATATATATATATATATATATATATATAGTTATGAATTAATTGTACATTGCGACACGGAAATTTCTATGTTTCGAGATATATTCTCATCGTCAGGCAATGTTTGTTGTTGGTTGTGCAGATGATTTACATTTAAATAACTAAAACCTTTGGTTTGCTGTGTATGTATGTAGGAAGATAAAAAATAAATAGACAGAACTTCTCTATATTATCTAATGAAACCTGCATATATATATATATATATATATATATATATATATATATATATATATATATAGTTATTATTATTACTTTTATTATGATACTAATAGCATACTGTAACTTAATAGCTATGAATGTTGGTATTTAATACACCATCATCGAGAATGATATTTGTGTTCTACTTTCGTATTTAGCACTTTTTAAAATTAAATATCTAAATGTGGAATTAGCATCAACTCCTTACCTATCTATCTATCTATCTATCTATCTATCTATCTATCTATCTATCTATCTATCTATCTAAATTAATAATGTTTCGTTAAAAACGACCGACAACGAGGATGTGATTTTTCCAGTATTTTTACATGCTACTATTTTGAAAGAGATAATTATCAACTTTCTAAGAGATTTTAACCTCTTCACAGGCCATTTTCAAAGGTGTTATTTTCCAGTGTTGTGTCTTCGTGTTTGACTGTAATGTATTTTTTTCTGTTTTTAGTGTGTGTGTGTGTTTTTTTTTTTATAAAGGGAAAGTTCTTTAAAGATGTCACCTGATGCGATCGCAGGGCATTATGTGAGCGTCTGACTATTTGAAAAAAGAAAACCTTTCAAATAACCTTTTCAACTGTTAAATATTGTGAGATTGCTGGCAGGAGAAAATTGTTTGATATATAGTGCCTCTCTTATAGCGAAGTGCATTTGATATTGTGATTTAAATAGTAATTTTGTATTTTCAACTGAAATTTTTATTGGGGGTTCTTTAGGTTATTGGTTGATAAATATTTCATTATTATTATTATTATTATTATTATTATTATTATTATTAGATAGTTGGCATGTAAGGCAACGAAGTCGTAGTATAGCTAATATGAGTAATTGATGTATGTCAAGAAATACAGTCTTGTTGAAGGAATTGAAATTCATACACTGTATTAGTCATCGCTATTTTAGATTTGATAGAGTTATTATTATTAGAAACAACAAGGTCTCTACAACATAATATAAATTTTACATGTCTTTTTAGTACCTACGGCAGAATTATGGTGTTTAATATTTTTTGTATAGAAAATTTGTTGTTTACGAAGTTTGTTTAATAGATCTATGATCACGAAGGATGACAGATTGGATTTACTACAACCACACTCTTCCGTATATTTACCTGTCCCCTTTCTAATCATAATTCTATTAAACATCATTTCGTTGAAAAACATTGCGATATGCGTAATATTAGACATATTTTAGACGATAAAACTCACGCATACACACAGTAAAAAGAACCTTCCGATATTGGGGGTGATCTACATTAAATCAAAGCAACACACACTCAATAAAATCACATTTAAATATAAATACAACACATTAAAATGCTTTTAGATATATGGTTCTGTTGTTGACACTTCGGTCAGACAATTTGAGTGATGTCATAGAACAGCTTTTCTAATTTACGACCTACGTCTGCTATTCGGTGTCTGTTATCGTCGTGTAGCAATGTTTTATGTCAACACAAGGGAAAATCATCTTTGATGGTGTTTATATTTATGTTTACGTCCCTATGACCACATTGAAGATGACTTAAAACGAAAGCTTAGAACCAGTGTAATGAAAAAATATCCAAATGTTGGACAGACTTTGTCTTTATTTTCTCCAGAAATTAACAGAAATTAAAAACCTAACGACGTTTAGAACGGCTCACGATTAAACATAGTAGGCATTTATAGTCTGTTATATTTAACAATATATATATATATTCGATTTTGCAAAGACATGCAATACATTATGGCATCTGTATAACAATAAAATCATTTTTTAACAAAACGACAACACACAACAGTCTTCTGAATTATGTCAATATAACCTCGAGTTAAAAACAATGAAAAGGCAATTTAGGAATTATGAATCGGTCATTCCATTCTTCTGGCCTCCTTCATTAGATTATCAGTTAGTTATTTAAGTGCCATACGTGATACTCGCTTTAGGCGATCGTGTCTCGAAAGAAACATGACGGACTGGGCAGAAGATTATCCCGCAGCAGGTTGCCATTGCTTACTACGGTAGACTGGTTGCCAGCTAATGCTATAGAACCCAATCTGTCCTATTATTTAACCCATACCTGGAGGGAAGAGAGAATTAAAACCTTTTCCAAGAGTGTTTGTGCGTAAGTGAATGCAATAAATTCAATTGGAAATCGGCTCCCCGATTTGTCGTTTCGTGTCGATATCCACTGCACCACAACGCACATCCGTCATTAGATTAGTATAGGAGGAAATTAATAAGAGAAGCCGATATAAATACACAAAGGAAGAGCTTCTAATGTGTTTGAAGAATATTTGAGAAGGTTTTCCATCTACTGTTTTTCAAAAAAACTGTTGTAAAGAATGACAAAAATTTGTAAAGCAATATTTATAGCAGGTGGTGGTTTTATTGACGGAAACAAAATATGTATCTGTTGCGTGATTTGTTTTATAGTTAAGTGCTTTTAAAAGCAAATACACAATAATTACAAAAATTGTATATTTTACATTTGAAAATATTTTATAAAATTTTTGTGAATGAAACACAGGATTCTCACAAACTTTCTGTCTGTCGGATATATTCTAACAAAATAAAAACGTTGTAATTTATTCATTACTGAAGGCAGTTTGGACATAAAAAATTATATAGACCAGAGGAAAGAAAGAATAATTCGCTTACGTAAACAAAAACATAAAATTATATACATAAGTCATTTTGCTTAACCTAATAAAATTAAACATAGTTTAAACTGAGCTAGAGATATTTTTGTCCAAAACCGCTTGTTGCAACACAATCAAAACTTTGAACTAAAACCTCGAGTCAGGCTCTTAAATAGATTCGAATTTCATATGGTTAACACGCATGCCTTCATCCCTATGCATAAACAACTGAACTGTCATCTCTATAAAAACGCTTACTCAGATCTGATAGTTAAAAATGGATTCGAGCAAGTGAAGTCTCTGATATTTTGATGAAGACTAAAATTCTTTGAAGGTTGAGGATTGGCGTTACAGAATCACAAACAAAGAACTGTACCAAATAACAGAGCAGATATCACGTGAGATCGTTCAGAAAAAAAAAAAGTAAAATGGAGAGTATATGTAAATCAAAGAGAAAATAATAGCATAACCAACATGTTGTTCATCCACGCCCCTTCAAATAAAAATTCAGGAGCCTCCATCCCATTTGTACTAAAATGAGCGATAACAGCTACTGAATTCAGAAACTTATTTTCATGAAATATTTATTTTAAGAGAAGGAGATTATACATTTCAAACGACAGCAGTATTACCTGCTCGGTGAATGAATGTCTGATGTTTTCTTATAAGGAAACGGTTAATATTACCATTATCATTACGAATGTTGCTTCAGCGAGGACAAACTTCATTAACTCACGAATCAAATCGCGGAACTGTTTTGGTAAACATTGGCTTACATGCGGAAGAGCAAACGAATTATTCATGAAGCCAAGCATTGTATGAAAAAAAAAAGCCAAAAAATGCGTATAGGAAACGAGGTTCGAAATCTGGTTACTTGTAATAATTGGTTTTCTGGATGTATCCGTGACCCACCAGTCTTTTTTAACCTTTTTCTCTCCTCTTTTTTTTTTTACTTTCCCCTTTCCTCCTCGGAAAATAATAAGGCACTCAAAGTGGATCGATTTCACTGATTAAGTGAATTGGTTCAAGAGTTGAGTTTGGTAACAAATCCGCCTCGGCGAAAAAAGGAAAAAAGCCAAAGAACTTTATTGATATTTTCCAAACTTATCTACAAGTGGTGGTCATATTTTGTGGCCTCTAAGAAGAGATTACTCGTTGACTATCAAACGAACTAATCTGGTTCAGTAATATTTTAATCGAGTTTCTTAACTATCGCACAAGTGGTGTAGATAAGCATATTCAAATTCATTAATTTATATTTTATGCTGCTCATAGACATTCGATAACGGCTAAATCGATGATGTACAGGTCGTTCCAAAAATCACCTCGATATTATAATTGTCAAAACATGTTATATTTTTTCAGATTTGTATTTCTTTTTTATTTCAGAACTTAGATTAATACACGGAACTTAACCATGAAACAATACACAACAGAACAAATAACTATAATTATGGTATTATTTTAGGGATTTTACCAATCCATCTAATTTCATGAATTTAGAAAACATTATGGTAACTAAATTCTCCTGATTTGATACTTCCGGGTATTTTTGTGGTGGGAGGGGGTACAACTTAAAGGAATGTTTAAAAAACGGTGTGGCCTACCTTATAGAAGGTGAGGTGAAATGATTGAAAGATATTCAAAGATTTAGAAACAGTTTAAAACATTCATACACCAAAAATAACTATGATTTTATAGTTTAAAATGTTTTTATGGAATTGCATGAATGAGGCCCAGTATAAATAATTTATAAATAATTATTGACCGATGATATCGTGATATTTTTGCATTAAATATTGATAATATAATAGCTATATAATTGAAGGAGTGTATTATCAATGATAATGTACTGACATCGAATCTGTACTCCTCTCCATTCAAGTATATCTCTGTTTTCTTGTATTTTGTTTTTAATATAGTTTTTATCACAGAAAATTTAGTAGAATTTTAAATTCCCCTAAAAAAGGTTCCGAATATCTGCCTTAAAGGGTTTTTACAGATTTCAAATGATTCGCTGACTCAGGGATAATATTTGTGCACATATTTTAGTTTTGAAACCATAGTTCTTAAGCAATGTTGCGCCGAAAGCTACTGAATGAAGTGAAGTCAAAATCGAAGATATGTACATTGTATATTTGTTCAATGTTTGCATTTTCATTAAGTCTGAAACTATTTTAAGGTATAAGAATTTACTGAAATACTAAATTTTTGAATTCCTGTCTGGGATATCTTGTACTTGCACTGCGAAGAAACTTTTGATTTTTTCGGTAGACTTATTATGATAATCCCCAATAATTAGTAGGAACTACTTACATACGGTGTGAAAATGTATGTATACGAAAAAAGAAAGGTCCATAGGGCAATAATACATCTTATGTTATACAATTTCCACAGCAAGACGATACGTTTTCTTTATGTATTGTGTCTGTTCAGGACGTAAGCGATCAAAGCTCTCTAAAATAAGCGATTAGAGCTCTCTTTGCCTTAAACTCAGTTCTGCTATTAACCCTCTAGGGCCATTCGTATCATATTTGATAACCAAGCCTTGAAAGAAATATTTTCCTGAAAAATTTTTAAGAGAAATATTTTATAAATTTCAAATGAAAGCAGTACTGACTGCTCAGTCAATGAATACCAAATGTTTCCTTATAGGGAAATACCAAATGTTTCCTTATAGGGAAATACTGTATCAAATATGTTACGAATGGCCCTAGAGGGTTAATTTACTTAAGCTCATTTTATGTTATCCTCTGTTTTCCTCTGTTTCTTTTGCCCTCAAACTGTTCTGTAAGTTTCAGGTTTTCCAAGCCCTTCTTATTTATTATATGCCCCAGAATTTTTAATTGGTTTTCATTGATAAGTATCAGTTTCCTATTATTTACATTTTCTTTAAAACCGCTTCGGTTCATGTTATTCTTAACATCCTATGAAGGTTGATTTGTTTAACGGCATATCGTTAGATAACCTATATCTTTATGGGTTATCTCATGCCGAAATCGAAATATTTTGAACACAATTTTATGGCTTCAACTGCAGGTAAAATGTACTGTTCGCCATTTTGCTATAAAATATAATGTTTATAATTTTACCATAAGCATATATCGTTGGTAATTTTTTATACGAAAGAATTTTTTGCTGTTATGGTTATATAAAAATGTATTTTTGTACTTTCATGGTATTTTGTTTTTATCAGTGGGCTCACAATTTGCCATAGATTTTACTCTAACAGGCACTATCACATTGACACAGGGTGCAACTGGGAACAACATCAATTAAGAGGTGTCTTCATGCTCCTCAAAACATCTAAACCCACGATCAGGGGTGTCGGTGCTGGATATAGTTTGTCGTCATACCTATGACTGTAGTATCCTAGGAGAACTAGAAATGCTATCAAAACTTATTTTTATTGGTTAAAATTGTAACAAAATGATACGCAGATTATAACGTATTTTATGTCAGACACAAAGAGAAATCTGTAGAAACTCTAAGATAAATGAGTAATCGAAAGCAGGAAGAAGTACAAAGCATTAATAGTTTGTGTGTACTCTTGCCAGCAAGAGGAAGTCACAAGATGCGAGATATGAACGGGAAATGATAAAATCAAGAGATAGAAATTTTGACATCGAAATCCAAAGAAGTATTGGAACAGCAAAAGATGACTACCAGAAACTAACAAAAGTAATAAGTGACATAAAATTTTCATTAGAACCAAAGAAAAAGTGTGCTGAACTATTGTGTAATATCATTCTTCTAAATAAAATCGAAAGTTTGACTTTGCCCTCAGAGATAAAGACGAGATTTTAAGTAGTATAACTATGGTTGTACCGTTATTCTATCTTTCCGTGTCTCTTCAGGAGGTGGGCGATAATGGTCCCCACAACTTTCTGTCATTTAGTAAAGGAATACGTAAAGTTTATCTCTTTGTCATATTTTATAATCCGTGTCTAACCAACCATTTCTACAGGTTTTTAAAGTAGGTGATACGGTACTTTCCAGTGTCTCTCTCGCATTCCTTATATCCAAGGATTGACAAATATAGTCGAAACATGTAAACATTGAGGAACTTGTTAAGGAAAAAAAAAGGGGAATTCTACAAGAATTTACTCGGGCAACCAGAGTGGCAACAACTGAGTGTTTACAGTCAAAACAATCAAATGCAGCCGTTACTTCTACACTCACTTCTTGCCTGTGGAAATTCCTTCCATATATTTGCTTCCCTGATAGCTACAATCTCCAATAGTTTAAATGAAACGTCAATCGCCATCTCATATTTCCTTGACTTCCATACTTTTATCATTTCCTCAGTAACCCCTGAATCTTGTGCTCAGTTTTCCATTCTACTATCGCGCAACTCTCTTCAGGCCAGTATTCCCATCCTTATTTCCCATTATTTGGCACGCCCTGTAAAGAGTTCCTCTTCGGTTCCACTTTGTCTTCGCTCTCCTCTATGTAAACCTTCACTCTCTTCTTATGTAGCCCCTTGAGCACCAGTGGTATTACTGCTTTGCTTGGAGTTAAATGATTAAAAAAAAATTGAAACAGAAGTAAAAATCGAGTAACCGACATAATGTGATTGCGTAAATGAATTAATTACAGAATATCGTTTGGATGTTGCTGCTTTGTGCTGCAAATGATAAGAAGTTGTGGAGAGTTACGATTACGCACGTCTTAAAGGGGCAAGATGAATTTTCCACATAAGCTATATTACGAAATTACTGTATAAATCCAACAAGATTTTGTCAATCGATTCGTTAGCTTTACACAAACGAAGTAGTCTCCAAATTGATCCGCTTAAGTAAGGCACCAATATCGCCCTTCCCTTTTACTTATATTGTTGTGTGTGAAAACACTCTGAAATGTGTAATTATTTGCTACTCTTACTTACATGTGCGTGGATACATGTATGTTTCGCTTGTCAATTACTTAGTGTAATAAAACTCTCAGAAGATATCCGCTGGCATGTTTTAAAAAAGCTATATTAGTCACGTTGGCAAACGTGATGAATTTAGTGACGGAGACATATTACTCTTTTAGAGAAATATATACTTGCAAATGACTCATACCACACGGGATTTGCAAGTTTTACAATTACACAAGGGTTTCCATAACACCGCTCAAAGAAAACGGAAAGCAAAGTCATCAAAAATTATGTAGCAATAAAGAATTTTCATATTTTACACCGTATCGAGATTAAGCAAACGTCGAAACGATTTGGACTCATTTAGACGAAGTCCATCAACTTACCTTCCTACACATTAGTAAGTGCACACGTAGTATAATAGACAGAGGTTTAGAATTAAAAACCAGAGAGCCAAGTTCGAATTTTATTCACATCGCTTTTACATTCCTATTTTTCTTCATTGTGCCATGTGCCCTGAAGACGTAGACGATCATGGGCTTCCACAGTTTGTAGCTCTCAATACTCTTTCTCTTTTTACCCCTCCCAAAACTTCTCTGCTATCCATTTGCTCCAGTCAATCAAGTATGAAATGTGTTACTTTTACTTATTTCTCTTTCTAGCTATGTGAGTATCAGATTCTCCAAGCCCTTCTTCCTCATTACATGTCCTAGAAACTTCAGTTCTCTTTTCCTTCTTGTTTCCATCCTCTCCAACACCTCATCCATGCTAACAAATTTGGTCCATGGTATCCTCAAAGAATCAGATTTTGGTTGCTTTAAGTCTTTTTTAATCATTCATGAGATAGTGCTGTATCACTTACGCGTAAATATCCTTAGAAAAGATAAAAGTAGAACCTGTATATGCAAACATCTTTGTCAAAACATTATTCACTCACAAAAAATACTCTCATAACACTACTATGTTTCGGTTTAAACCAACTCGCAAAGAGTTGATAAACTGTAAAATTAAACAAATTAATCAATCAAGCGAGGAAATACCGACAAAATTGTCTTTTTTATTATTATAGTCATCTAAAAGGATGCGTCAAAATGTAATGCCTGTTATTCTTTAATAGCGAGAGATTTACTAATGTTATTAATAGTAATATTAGTCATTTCCTTACAATGAAAACATTCAGTATTTATTGACAGACCAGCCAGTATTCATTTCAGTTAAAATTTATAAAATATTTCTCTTAAAATACATTTTTTATGAAAAGAAGTTAAAAGAATCCAGTAGCTGTTATCGTTCTTTCCAGTATTGACGTTGGTTTCCTTCCGAACATTCTGTTTGAAGTATTGTGCAACGTTAACATCTTTATTATGTCATTATTTTCTCTCCGCGTTACATGTGCTATTTATTTTAGCTATTACTGCTGTTGGTAGTTCACAAATAATGTGAGTTCTGTTATTCTTTGCTTGTGATTCTGTAGCGCCAGTCCACAATGTTCAACGAAGGACGATCTTTGCCAAGACCCTCAGATTGTAGATATCTCTTAACGAGATTGTTCATCATACAAAACATATCAAAATGAACAAAAAATCTCAGGGTTCCAAGTCTAACTATCAATATTGTCTCTGTACTTCTCAATGGTGATTCAAGCTAATGCCAGTAAAAAAAAACAAACTAATACCTGCTTTTATTTAATTACAACTGGTTTAGTCGTTGTCGTCGTCGGTTTTATCTGCTGTCCAAGAATATAAAATTTTATTTGCTGATCTTTTCATTCATTATGATGGAGTTGATAACTAAATTCGGCGCAGGTCTACTACTAGAATCTTCAATGATTTATTAAAACCTGATGCCATCATCAATTCTCTATTGCCATTTGGCGCTGTAATAATTTGAGGTAAAAGAAAATCATAGTAAAGTCCCGTTTAGGTGAAATTTTTAAGGCGGACCTCAAATCATCAGAAAGTGAACTATACGCTTTGATTTCATTACATTTCTCTGTGGCACATATGGAATGAGACATACATCATCGAGTTATGAAACTGCAATGAACTGCCGCTGAAGCTATTATAATTCCGAGTACACTTTCTGTTACATATCCGTTATGCCTAGCCCTCTTCATCCGCTTGTTGAGAATTAATCGTAGTAGTTTACAAATAAAACAAAAAACTCCGACTTTCATATTTCGTCATCAGGAGGTCTCTTTCTATCCCAATCACAATATTACACTTTTCAGCGCATCTATAGCACAATTATATGTTCTAGACTGCTTTCATAATTATTTGAGATTTTTCACTTTTACTGAGTTAAGTTTTTTCTTTTTCAAAATATTTGAGATTTAGGAAGGCCGTAGTTAGAAAGAGTATTGAAACAAAAGAAGACTGGGTAGAAGAAACAGAAAAGATGTTTATGAAATGTCGAAACATATAACAGAAAAAATACTCACATCCTCTTTTAATGTTGCTACTTGCAATATTTAAAAGTAAGAGCAGTTTATTTTCAGAGTAGTAGAGAAGAGCAGGAAGTACATCTCCCTTTTAGTTCTTATTGCTGAATTATACTAAATATATATTTACTTGGATTCACCTCCAGTCAGCTTGAACATTATATTTTTTTCTCCTACCCGTGTAGCTGATACATCTTCGTCTGGTGCTATGGTAGTCACGACAGCTGAAATGTGTCACACAAAAGTATGAACGGCAGTGCCATTGACCGGCAAGATTTTTCCTTACAATCTCGCCTACGGGGTTTGTTTATGTCTCTTATGCAGACCATTTTGATTTTGAACCAAATATATTCCTCAGACAATTCGACGGAATTATATTATTATAAACCTATACTTACAATTAGAATGAGTAAGATTCGTCGGTCCAGATGCGTGTAACCTAATTGATGAGTTTGTGGATTGTTGACCAATAACAAATGTACATGATTGCGACCTAAATATTATTTAGGACAGCAATGGAATTTGCTCATAAACGCTGTTGACAATGAAAGATCATTAAAACCAAATGAAGTCCGAACTTAGGTGTATTGATTGACGGCGTCCTTCGTTTTCTACAGATTATCAACCGCGAATGTGCGTTGTGGTGCAGGGGATATCGACTCGGAACGACATATCAAGGAGCCGAGTTCGAATTCCGTTTGAATTCCTTGCATTCACTTGCGCACAAATACCCTTGGGAAAGGTATTAATCCGTCTCTTCTCTCCAGTTATGGGTGAAATAATAGGACAAATTGGGTTCTATAGCCTTAGCTGGTAACCAGTCTACCACAGAAAGAAATGGCAACCGACTGTGGGATAATCTTCTGCCCAGTCAGTCATGTCTCTTTCGAGACATAATCGCCCATAGTATGGCACTTAACTGACTGACTGATCAATCTTTTGCAGGTTATTTACAGCCAAAAAAATTTATATTGCACGAATGTTTTTTTTTTTTATATAATGAGTATTTAGGAATACCAATCTTATTAACTGACGCACCGATATATGGGGAAGGGGTAGATTTCTTTCTTTCCAAGAATATTACCGCTTAAGGGAAAAGAATGAGCACAACAAAAACTAGCACTCGATACTCAGATCAAAATTTCTAGGCCCTTATCCATTATACTACCCGCACAACCAAATTTATAGCATCTGGTATTCACAAGCGTTCACCCCTCCAGGTAATGATCAGACTTGACGTTGCTTAAGTTCAGTGATCGTATAAGAACCGGTGTTTCAGCGTGATGTGGTCGTAATCTCCGAAAATAGAAATGTCATTCAATATCTTCAATTATTCCGACGGGTGCGATTTGCTTGATTTTTTTTTTTTTAATCATTTCACCCCGAGCAAGGCGGAATCGCTACTGATGTGCAGGGGGTTACGTAAATGTAAAAAGATTAATTAGAAAAGAGTGAGGAGTACAAGCTAGTTAGAAAGGAACAATAGAAAGCTGAGAAAGAAGGTGCGATGACAGATACATAGGTGGAGAGAAAGGGAAGGTTATACAGGGGAGGGGAGAGAGCTAGAGGCCAGTGGTTAGTAGATGAGTATTAACTTTGCATTTAAATTTCTGGAGGTTGTAGCCGTCAGGAACGCAAGAATACGGGAGTGAGTTCCACAGGCAGGAAGTGCGAGAGAGGAAGCTGCAGGAGTAGAATTGTCGTCTGCATTTGGCTAACCTGACTGTGAACGGGTGGGGCCCAGTTGCCAGTTTGGTTGCACGGGTAAACACCTGTTGAGGAGGCATCAGTGACTTAAGCTCATCCGAACAGAAGCCATGAAAATATTTATAGAAGAGACAGAGGGAGGCCACATTTCGACGATGGGAAAGTGGCTGCAGTTGAGTCGCCAGATCAGTACCTATCACATTACAGACTCTCCTTTGGAGCTTAAAAATTTTTCTAAGACTATTTTTCTATAAATGTCTTGTTACTTTCTACACCCTTCTTCATAATTATTATTAATATTTGAATAGGCATTTTATTTTAAAATCTTTAAAACAACTCACTGAATTACTATGTAATTTTACATTTTAACGAAAAACGTTTGAAATGTTGTTTTTTTTTCAGCATGCGTGACGCTTCAGTTAAAATTAAAACAAAAAAATGTTTTTGAAGTTATTTTCTCTTTGTTTTACTTTGAAATCTCCAAAACAACTCATGAATTTCTTTGTCACTCCGGTTTTAACATTTTACAATACGAGATAATTTTTTTCAATATGCGTGATTCTTCAGTGAAAAAATAAAAATAAATAAAAACACAACTTTATTTTCAAATTATTTTCTCTTCAAAAATGTTAAAAACAACAACAGCAAATTTTAAAATGGGTTTCTAAAAACCTGTTAAAGCTTTGAAGTTGTAGTTTTAGTTTTAATTTCAAGATAATGGATTACAGTCATTCGTAAAAAAAAAAGTGTTTTTGTGTATTTGAAATCAATAGGAGATTGATTTTGAAAATTTGTTTACATTTTATCAGAAAAATATGGATTTGGCCCCAGTGACAGGTTTGTCAACACAAAACCGAATCGTTTAGAAAAAATACCTTTCTAAAAATGTTTTCAAAATAGTGTATTTAATATTTAATCTGGTGAAAAATATACTACGTAAGATATTATTTTACGAATTATTACGAAATGAATAACTAACCAACACATATATTCGTTATGGATTTTTTTGTTTGAAGATAATTTTTAAAGGACACTCGTAATTATTTAGATTCTATGACTTTTATCACGTATAATATTTATACTGATCCACTGGCCTGAATATTTTGAAAAATCTAGTTAGGAAAATATTTAGTAGGATTTGAACCTGCGGCCTCTTGAAACAGAATAAGCCGTCAATAGATCTGAAGTGTCTCACCTGCTTTACCTCAGATTATTTCACAGTTAACCCATTAATTAAGTTAAAAAAAGTTTCATAGTTTTAAAACGAAACAAAACTCTAAAGACAATTATTGGATACACACAATACAAGAAACTATTGTTCGCCGTTTATAAGGTTAAACTTGAGAAAGAAAGCTTTGTAACAGGGATAAATAATTAATTATGTCACATATTTCATATTTAAAAATAAATCTATCATTTTAGAGAATTCGAAAAAAATCCAAATTCGATTTTAAATTGTCGTTTAAATTTCGTCAAATGTTTAATCTGCAATTATTAAATGTAGTTCAAATCAATAACAATAACATTTTAATTATCGGCCAGTCAAGTGCCATACGTGATACCCGCTTTTGCGATCATGTCTCAAAGGAGAGATGACTAACTGAGCAGAATTTTTTTCTTGCAGTTTGTTGCCATTACTTTCTGCTTTAGACAGGTTGCAAACCAAGGCAGGAGATCCTAATCTATTCCAATATTTAACCAATAGCTGGAGGGTGAAGCGTAAAGGTTATTTGCAAGTAAGTGAATGCAATGAATTCGACTGAAATTCGAACTCGGCTCTCTAACTTCTCCTCCTGGTCCGATACCCACTGCACCACAAAGAACATTACTAGGGCCATAATGAAAAATAATTTTCAGGACGTTTAAAAATTATTTGTATTAAAAGGTAAAAAATAGAGAATCTGTTAAAAGTTTATTTTTCATCCAATTTTGTTCCATAACACACTATTTTATTCGAAAAAGCAATTAAAATTTTCCAAATTCGAAAATATTTTATTTTTATTGAAATTTTCATTTGAACATACATAGCGAATTTGCTTCAGACATGTTACATTGAAATATCTTCTCTTCTATAAATCTTTATTTAAAAATTCTGAAAAATTATATGATAAAAAAGTGACAAATGTAAAATATTACTATAAAGTATATAAAAAAAATAAAAGAATCTTTAATTCATTAACTTCGTATAATTTTCTTATAATCTGAACAAATAAAGTTTTGGGGATGATTTCATTATTCAAGATGTTTTTTGAGATAGAATTTTTTGCAAATTTTCTGTTCCCTGTTTACTGAAAGCAATCAACAATTTTAAGCGATATTTTCAGTATTTTTTCCAAATAAAAATTATTGATCCAAAAAAATATTTTCCATTAAAAACATTTGATGAATCGAATAATCACATAGATATTTAAATAGTTTAAAATATGTGATCTGAACTGTATTTGAAAGGTATTTAAGCTTGTTAGGGTATAGAAGGCACGTATCGCTTAATGAAGTCCATGCAGTATTCTACACGGCAGTCAAATTCAGTTTTCTTTTCTGCAGCTAATGTTGTTTCTTTATCTTCTATCCCCATGGTCCGGGCAGAAATTAAATATCCTTGCCAAAGGGTAATGTGCTGTTTCTCATTGGGAATATTTGTATATATACAGAAGGAAACTCTAGTGCATGGTCCTTAATTTGAGAAAACTTAAAACTCTTTTTTCTCGTTCGTGGAATATGTCTTCCCCCGGTACATTGATGAATCTAGCCCGTTTGAATCTGGAATTCGAAACAAGAGTATCTGCAGACAAGGGAGTATCCCTATATTATATGTAATACGTTTTGTTTTTGTTTCCATTACACTCTACTTTGCTATGAAGATATGTGTGATATATTATATATTATTCTCTGCGTGGGACACACGTGTGTATATGTATATATAGATTTGTGTATGTCTTAGTATATAAAAGTGTCCCTGAGAGTAAAGAATGTTTGTCATTCCTTTTCCTCTCAAACATTTAATTATCTCTGAGAAATACGGTGTTGTTATATAACGGATATGGTAACGCCCATAAGTCGGGAAGAGTGGCAGATTGGAGAATAAGTATTTCTTCCATAGCAACCTCACATTACACCCATGATCTCGTCGCGATTTTATTTACCCGACGTGATCTTATTTACCTCTATTAACTGTTAAACATGTCCTAGAATGCATATGCAATAAAATATGAAATGTTAATTTCTCTCTAGGAAGAACGATGTTGAATGAGTTGTGTGCTATGTACATAAAAGGAAAAAGTAGAAAGTGAAGTTTATAAGGATATGGACGATATATAATGAACGACCGTTGACATAAAAAGTTTAAGATAGTTCGTTGAAGCATTTACGCGAGATTTAGTGCCACAAGGTAGCGGTTTTTTGGTAGAAGGTTGTAGAGTAGAACAGCTTTCTTACCATTGAAATACAAAGGAGATGACGTCAATTCACAACTGTGAACGCAGCAAAGTTGGTCTTCAGTGTAAAACTCTGAGCTCGTGGTAATAAACAACGGAGAACTTTAATAGTTGGTTTTGAACGTATTAAACCTTAAAAACCAAATCCTTTCCTAAATGATCCACCAGGGTCTGTGATCAACTGCTATGATTATCTAAATTTTCGGAAGGTGCACCTATAAACTGTTGTATTATATGCATAAAAATTCAGTATATGTATTCAGAATATGTATTTGGTAAAGAACAGAATATATCCAGAGAATTATTTATTTACATAAAAAAAACCTCTACAAACTGATTGTATGCATGCATAATAATGGCTCCTTTGTTCCATCCTTTTGCTATCAAAAAAAGTCAAATATAACTACTTCTACTCTACAGCTTCTTTTCTCGCACTTCCACATGTGGGAATCACTTCTTTATACTTGTTTCCCTGATATCTACAATCTCTAAAAGTTTAAAAGCAATGTCAATTGACATCGCTTATCTCTTTACTCCCAGTTTTTTTCATATCCTTTCTTTGACATCCGCTTTATCTTTTTTCATATCTACCGTTTCGTGTTCTTTCTCACTGTAACTCCCTGTGCACCTGTGATGTTCCTGCCTTATTTAGAGTGAAACGATTATATTATAAATAGAGAGAGAGATTGCCGCAAATAAACACTTTTCCACAGTGGCAAAGCATGGGTTAAAAAATTAAACAACGGCACCTTTGATGTACTACAAGGACCGTATGACGGAGCAGAAATTTCAGAATCAACAATATTATCCATATAGACAACCACTGATTATACAGAGATTACGGATTAATGATAGCACTGGACAAAAAAAAGAGAAAATGATATAATAAAAAAAGAGCTTTTAAATTATTAAAAAACTAGATTTTGGGATAATAGTAGAAACAAATAGAAAGAATATAGTAGAAACAACATTTAGATCTGGAATTAGATTTACAAACTTGCAATGGCTTTCCATACATGAAAGCAAACACAAAGTTAAAGTACATAAACACAAGACCCGACCATCACAAAAGCGTAACAAGGCACGTTCACAAAGGAATAGAACACAGACTATAAAAAGATTTGACAAACAAAATAGTATCTGATGAAAATAAGAAAAATCTATGCAGATCTGCCCATAAGAACATTTTAGAATACAATTCCCAACCAAACAGACAAATAAAAAACGATAATAGAAAACGAAACGTTATCTAATTCAACCCACCATTTAACTAAGAGGAAAAGACAAAATAGGACAAATATTTTTTAAACAGATCGTTAAACAGTTTCTAGAAGCTCAGAACTAAACAAAATTTTCAATAGGGATACAATCAAGATAAGTTATAGCTGTACTAGTAATTTCTAAATTTTCATAAAGAAAAAAACGCCAAAAATTAAAATAGCATTGTACAAAACAATATCAGTAATAAAGAATGCAACTGTAGGGACAAAAATGCACTTTGTAATACAAAAGAAATAATTTACAAAGCAAAATTACATGACTTAAATGGTCAAAACAAAACATATTTGGGATCAACTAATGAGACATTTAAGACCAGGTGGTTCAATCACAGGTGTAAATTTCAAAAAGAAAACTTAAAAAATTTACAAAATTGGCTAACCACGTGTGGTAATTGAAATTAAAATATGGAAAAGACCCATACTTAACGTGAAGTATAGTGAAAACAGCTAAGCCTTACAACGGTGGCAACATATCTAGACTTTACCAGGAAAAAAGTTAACGATTATCTTATTCCCAAACAAAATGAATTAATGATTGAAAGAACAGAAATAATGACTAAGTGTTACCATACCATAAAATACCTATTAGGTTCATACAATCATGGATGAAAAAGTGATAATTTCTTCTAATTTTAAAAATTGCGCGTTCAAAAATTCCCCGTTACGTGAGTGTTCAAAAAGATCCGTTAAGTGAGCGTTCTTAAAAGCGATAAAAGAAACAGCAACATCAGTTATTGCAAATTGCCTGAAGACACCATATGGTAGAAACATAGGTCGTGTAATAACTCGTTTACAAATGAAGAATATTCAAAATTTCTACAGTATAATTTTATTGAAAACTTTTTTAATACAACTGTAGAATGGTCTAATTTTATTATGACCAAAAAATAATTAAACAATATATATATATATATATATATATATATATATATATATATATATTGGTGTGGACAAAATAATGGAAACACGTAGTCCCATAATAGCATAATTTAAAAAATCTTATTAAACTGTAAAAAGTTTGTCTATTTTTATGTTTGCTAATTTAATGTTAGTAGTTCTTCAAAATTTTTTTTTTTTTTTTTGGCAGAAATTCTTTTTTTAATAAATATTATTTAAGTAATTAAAATCAACAGTCAGGACTATTTTAGAATTTGAAGTCATCAACTTCACCTTATGGTTCAGGAACTGTTTCCAGAAGGAAATGCCATAATTCATAATAATAATTCACCCATTCTTACTGCTAAAGTTGTATCTTAATGTCGCGAGGAACATTCTAGTGAAGTAGGACATCTTATCCAGTTACCACAGCCCCTATATTCTTAACATCATTGAACATTTATTTTCATTTTAGAAAAAAAACAAAATACAAGTGAGGAGTCGATATCATTTACCATCATTATTGAAAGAACTGGAAACTGCTTTAGCTGAAAAATGAATAGAAATTCCTCTGGAAAACAATTCAAACTATGTAAGAGTCGATCCCACGCAGATTCCAAGCTGTAATTAATGCCAAAGACGTTCTACCTTATACTGAAATAAATTTTCTTGAAATTTCAAGGTGTTTCCTCCCGACCCCTGTATATAGATGATTGTCGTATAATAAAGTTGAATTCCTTCGTTTCACTTGGGAAAGGTATTAATCCTTTTCTTCTCTACAGTTATGGGTTAAATAACAGGACAGATTGGGTTCTATATTCTTGGATGGCAGACTTCAGTTTTGGAATTCAATAAATTATTGGTTTGTTTATACGAAGCTATAGCATGTTTTTTCCTCTGCACACAAACTACAAAATTTCTGGCCGGCTTTATATTTAGCGCATCTCTTTAATACTTCCCATTTCAAAATAGGGTCTATATTAAGCTCTTGTTTAATAGACCACACATAAGTGGATAGGGTGGTGCTATGTTTATACTTTTCATTATTAAAGCTGCTAGTATGATTTTAATATCTTTTTTTGTAAATATCTTGGGTAGCATCTAAGTATATTTTAGGTTCAGTGTCCTCAGCGTTTTTATAAATTTTAACGCGATAGACGACGCAAATTTGCTGACATTTACCCTGCAAGAAACAATTATTCTTAATCCTACAATTACAACTACTTATGCCATCTCTAACTTTTTTCTTGTTTAATCCACTAATAATTTTCTCCAAATTGGGCATACAGCAATAATTAAGTTTTACGTTGTTTTTGTTAAATATTTTATACAACTTATTATCTTTACCACAATTTAGCTCTAAAAAATTGAAAACTATTTTACCGATTTTGGTTTTTATCGCTAAATTAAACGGGGGATTAAACCATAAAATGTTCCTACCTCTATTCTTTTGTTTGTTTCTTTTAGTGACCGTATATACTAATTTATCAATATGCCCACTTTTAATAAGGGCATCTTGCTACACTTTTTATGATTACTGAAAATATCTTTACTAGATGAATTGCTTGATAGTCTATAAGAAATACTTTTAGTAATACCTCGCATAATGTGTGGGGATGATTAGATTTAGTGTTTACATACTGCATTTTTTTTATGTATGGGGATATAGATTCATTCAAAAGATTTAACGTGATGTCTAAATAGTTAACTATTTTTAAATTGATTTCAACATCCAAATTAAAACCGTACTTTTTGAAAAACCAATAGAGTTTTTGCGTATATTGTCACATTTATGAGGGTTACTGTTATCGACTATGATTAATCCATCATCACGGTATAAACCGTTGTTGTTAAAATCTATGTACTTACTAAGCTTAAAAAGCAATAAGCACCATATTAATTCTGATACCTCGGCCCCATAATACGCTCCCATGGGGTTGTCAAAGTTGTTTAAGTCATTTTTTTATAACCATAATATGTTGTTGTGGTATAATAACGTCTTTCGGCAATGCCTAATAACGTCTATTTCTTGATTTGAAATTTCGCTAAATTCCTCAGCAAAACTAATGGCCTCGTTGAATTTTTTTCGGAAATAGATGGGTAATACTCTTAAATATCATATATAATGAATGCGCAATGCTCATTTTTATCGTAATCTTTAAACCATTCAATACAATCATTAGTGGATTGCCACTGGTTTATATTAGTGAACATTGTTAGTGAATTACAAACCTTCTGCAAGATACTTCTTCTATGTGCCCTGTCCTTTCAGGATGTAAGCAATCATGGTTTTCCACGATTCCCTATTCCTGGTGGCTCTGAGCACGTCTTCTCCTATTACACCATGCAATTCTCGTTCCGTCATCCACCTGATTAGTTCCTTCAAATATGTTATCAGTTGCTTTCCGTGTCTCTTTTTCCCTCTGTTAGTATCAGGTGCTCGAAGCCCTACTTTCTCATTGCATGTCCCAGGAAGTTCAGCTGTCTCTACCTGATGCTCAGTATTAATTTCCTTTTTGTTTTCGTCATTTCCAAGACCTCATCATTGCTCACATGCTCAATCCATGATATTCGCAGCATCCTTCTGTAGAACTACATTTCGGTTGCTTCAAGTTTTTCCTTCATCTTTGATTATATTGTCAAGTATTTGCTGCCATATTAAAGGACGCACAGCACGTAGTAACCCAGTACTCTTTTCCTTCTTTCTAGCGAAATTGTCCTGTTTCTTTATACTTTACTCAACTTCTAGAATGCTTCCTTCGCCATGCCAATTCGCAATTTTTTTTTGTATTGTGACCAGATTGAAATGCCACATTTCTGATCAGAGTTCAATTAAACAACATATCCATATAGGTAAAATTAGACAGATTTTAGTCGATAACACAATAATACTCACACATACACACAGTAAAAAGTACCTTCAGATACTGGAGTCCATCTACATTAAATCAAAACAACCCACACTTAATAAAATCACATTTCAATCTAGTCACAACACATTACATTGCATTTAAACACATGGTTCTGTTAACATTTCTGTCTCTCACGATGTGCGACGTAATAGAAACGCATTACAAATTTACGAACTGCGTCTACTATTCAGTGATGTTATCGTTGCATAGCAATATTTTATATCAACATAAGATAAAACCATCTTTGATGATGGACGTTTTTATGTTAACGTCGTTTAATATCTCTGAAGATGACTCATTTGAGCCAAAAGCTTAGACCCAGCATAATAAAAAAAACATATACAAATATTGGATAATTTTATTATTATTTTCACCTAAAATTAAAGCCAAAATACGATGTTTAGAACGGCACATGATTAAAAATAATAGACATTCATTGTCTGTTATATTTAACAGTATACGTTTGGAAAAAACATCTACTGCCTCAAATATATAAGGGATAAAGATATATACTTTTATATATCAAGAAAAATAATGGGGAAATATATGACAAACGGGAAAAATGTTTTCTCGTGAGGCGTTTCGTCATTTGGAATTTCATCCGGCGACATTTGTTGTGGTCGTGCAACAGCTCATGCGCACGAATAATGGATGCTGGGAATTTTAAATTTTGATTTATTTGCTTTTTTTTTTATTTTCATTTTTTTTCTACCTAGCCATAACAAAACTGACCACAATTTTGCCATAAAGAATGCTATTGTGTTTAAAGGAGAAAATAATTGACGACGACGCAAATATTTATCGCAATGTCAGCCACGGTAAATTTGCGTCCTGGCTCTTACCACGTTTCACCATTCATCGCAGTACTTCTATTATCACAGTGTGGGATATCTAATAATAAAAATGATGGAAGGAAAAAGAAACATAATCTAAACAAAATCGGCCAGATAAAAAAATAAAATAAAATAAATGATTAATGAAAATTCCCAGCATCTTTCAAATTTTCGCATGTGTAGTCGCGCCAGCTTTTCCCACTTTCGCATATATTTTCCTCAATCATTATAGATAGATAGATAGATAGATAGATAGATAGATAGATAGATAGATAGATAGATAATGAACAGGCTGAGATAGATAGATAGATAGATAGATAGATAGATAGACAGATAGATAGATAGATAATGAACAGGCTGAGATAGATAGATAGATAGATAGATAGATAGATAGATAAGAATAATGAATAGGATAGATAGATAGATAGATAGATAGATAGATAGATAGATAGATAGATATGAACAGACTGCGATAGATAGATAGATAGATAGATAGATAGATAGATAGATAGATAAGTGTGATTTTACAATCCTAGGTTGCACGCTCTTGCGATCGTCACACAATCGCTGATATATATATATATATATATATATTGATATTTATAATTATATACATACACTGGGTATCACGCTCTTGCGATCGTCAGACAAACTGATATATATTGATATTTATAATTATATACATACACTGGGTTTCACGCTCTTGCGATCGTCAGACAAACTGATATATATATTCATATCTATAATTATACACACACACACACACACACACACACACACACACACATAGAAGATTTGTGTGAAGATTTGCGAGAAGTGAGAAAGTCGATAATAGTAATCTGCAGCGGGAATTTTCTGAATTGAAATAGAAAGGGGAAAAATAACGACATTCTCTTTTCGATGCAATGGGATCTGTGTTGGTACGCTCCAAGAAACAGGATTGCATTTTCCACAGAGTCACATGACACCTTTACTACATTGATCAAAATGTCGCGAGGGAATTGATATCGGGCTTACAAGATTCGCTTAAAAATGGGTCCTGACAGAGACGGGAGAAAGGAAGCCTCGATTGTAGGTCGTTATCTGATCGAGTCGGATGTCAACTTGCAGGGGGGATCACGACAGAACGGAAATTAGACGATCCATTAACCAGGGCGAGACTTCGTTAGATATAATTCTTCGTGATCACCATTTTGATAGAGTGTAAAGTTTTAACTCAGACTTGTTTTCTTGATATTCTTATTATTATTTTTATTATTAATCAGAATGTTTGACATAACTATTCCAAAATTATGCAAAACTTCTTTGAGGGGTCCATTTCTCGAAGAGACAAAATGTTTAACAATGTTTAATAAGATTTCAACAATACGTTTACCCGCCGTAGGTTGCAAATTGAAATTAATATAACAAACACAAATCTATGTAGAAACGTTTTCCGTGCAAAAAAAAGCCATTGGCACTGGTAATCAACGCAATTAAATCTGGTCTCATTTAACATGCATTCTCGCGGCAGCTGGCGTTTTGTTTCGAAGACAAAGAGTATTTGTTTTCTTTATATTTTTCTATGTATTCCCACGTTATGTACAATACGAAAAAGACAGATTCTGTTGAAACATTGTTAAGCATTGTGTCATTTCTGGAAATCGCGTTATTCTGGGAATGTTGCTGTTATTATTATGTCACTTTTCATCATATTTCGATTTCTGCGATGGTTGCGCACATACCAATTCGGCGTAAAGACCTAAGGCAGGTCAAGGTGTGTTGTTATCGCTCCATTTCATGTTTTCTTCTATCTCCCATAATATGCCCAGCGTTACATAGACAAAGTTAATCTTAGTGTGTGGACTTTACTTAACAAGACAATTTTTTGTATATCTCTTAAACTGAGGTTTTCAGGGATTCTTTCAATGTGTTTTTTTGTTCCATTTTTTATTATTCCAAGTGCACCTACTATCACTGGTACGATTCTTGTTTTTAATTTCCACATTTTTTTGTTTCAATTTCCAGGTCTTTATATTTTGACAGATTGTCGAATTCATTAGTTGCTATGTTACAATACGCTGGACAAGGCATATCAATTAATAGGTAAGTTTTTTTTCTTTTGGTTTTTTAACAATAATGTCCGACCTATATCTTTCAATCTTTCTGTCTGTGAATTGTGACATCTTCTATTTCAGTAACCGGTGCTGGGTGATGTTCATACCAGTGTTTGTATACATATTTTCCATAGTATTTGCACATTATTATTATTATTATTATTATTATTATTATTATTATTATTATTAATTCATCCTTTGATTTTTTTTGTATACTCATTTATTCGCGAGGAATACAACCAAAGACCAAAAGGCAGAATTACCATCATGACATTTTCAGGGAATATTTTTGTAAAACATTATGTAGCAACTCAAGACAACATACCTGTTGAAATTTTTCATAGACAAATCCTTTCTTAAATTGCGAGCTCGGCGTGGTGTAATTATTAGCAAGCTTGTCTCACAAGAACTAGTTAGTAGTGAGTTCGATCCTAACTGGGTACCCCATACTTTTGTTCTTGTGCCAAATCTAAGTCGCGCTTAGAAAATCAACTTAAATAATTTGTCGTATTTCTATGTGTCATAGGCTACCGCAATGAATTCATAGGAACCATTTCTAATCAAAACAAGGACTCCAACTATAAAATTAATTATTGATCGACTAATGTCCCACATATCTTGGATTTTTATTCAAGATCTTAAAATTTTTAAGGGTTTCTTTTTAAGATATTTAGTGATCTATTACAATCTGCAGGGAATGCCATGTCAATAAAAAACGCATTCAATTTTTGTAGTTTATGATCACAACGTCTGTCTGACTCTTAAATATTTCGGCTATGGGATGGTGACCATATCTCAGCTCCTATAACTAGTTATTGTTATAATTATTATTATTATTGCTTAGATTGAAGAATAGGAGAGTCGAGTTCTGCTTCCAGTCGAGTTCCTTATGTTCACTTACGTGCGAATATCCTTGTGAAATCATTGAAACCGTTTCTTCTTCTCTCCTCAGCTATGGTAAGAAGAGAGACTGAATCCTATCACCTTGGGTTGTAGCCAATCAAAGAAAAGGACTACTTTTGATTCAAAACATCCAACTATGGATCAAATAGTCTTACCAATCCGCAATTTATCAAGCTTGATGATTTCAGCCACATCTTTGAAAATATGCTTAATCAGGGAAGGGGTTGCTCCAAGTAGAAACAAGTCCCTGCATCTGTATGTTATCTAATGAGCTTTTATACGTGGTACATTATTATTATTATTATTATTATTATTATTATTATTATTATTATTATTATTTTAAAAACATTCAGATAGAACAATCTTCAAAATTTAAATTTTAGGTAAGAGTCCCTGTATATTTTAAGGTTTACAATATACAATCCTAACGATGTTTAGTCTATTTCTCCCTGAATCACACACAGACACAGACACGCACTTAATTATATATATATATATATATATATATATATATATATATGTGTGTGTGTGTGTGTGTGTGTGTGTGTGTGTGTGTGTGTGTGTGGTTTATGGTACTCTATCTACATTGGAATGAACTTTTCTTTCATAAATACTAACTTGTGAGACTTCCTAAAGGAGGGAGTCGAGACGCAGTGGAACTTGACTGTTCAGACGGACACTTCTATCTGTTGACTAATCACACTCTTATTTTGTATGTACGTTTTGTTATTTCTTCTTCTTTTCGTTTCGTTCTTCCTGGCCTTAAAAAGCCACAACAATATATATATATATATATATATATATATAAAACCCAACACGCACACACGCATATAAAGTTTCTGACCTGCCAACCACTTGATTATCTATGTATACTCGATACTTTAGTCACCTGAAAAACAATCAGATCTAGATATGTGAAGTCACAAGTTTATTTGCCTGAAGAGAGTCAACATTAGACTCGAAACGCGTGTGGCGACAAAAATACCATTATGTACACTTTATAATGATAGGAACAATATATCTACATTTTAATTAAAACGTTCACGGATCCTGGCACTTTTTCTTTTATATATATATATATATATATATATATATATATATATATATATATAGACATGAGTGTGTGTATGTTTTTTTCTTAATATGTATAGGATAAGGTATTGCAAATTTTCGAACATGTCATAAGTGGTTTGCAAAATTTAGTCAATATGATCAACATATGCAAATCAAGTAGTGCATATAATTTGTACTAGATATTTTGTAGTGTTAATCACTTTGATGTGTAGCTTTTGAAATTTTTATGTATGGAAGCGATGGAAAGTAGAGATGTTACAACAAAATACACAGAAAATTGTTGAGTAAGCCCCCGCAAAATAAAAGAATTTGTCGCACTTTGTGTTGGCTTCCTTCCAAAGCAGTAAACTGATTGGAAACGAATCTTATGGAGAACTAAACGATTTGTTCTAACAAGCAAGAACCAAAATTAAATTGATGGCTACAGTCAGTAGAAAATGTACAGAATTATTTAGGATGCTGATTATGCAGAATATACACTACCGACCATAATTATTAGGTCACCCCATCTTTTAAAAATAAATTATGTATTTCATACTATTTTTTAGTATTTATTGGCAAATGAAAATAGAATGATTTTTTTGTTATTATTACTTTGCGAAATTGTACAAGGACAAAGAAGCAAAGATGAACTCGTCTAAATCATCCGACATTTTTTTCATTCTTTCATTGATGAAACTGCAATATAGGTAATTATTAGATATTTATA
This sequence comes from Ascarosepion bandense, assembly GCA_037127315.1. Taxonomy (NCBI): domain Eukaryota; kingdom Metazoa; phylum Mollusca; class Cephalopoda; order Sepiida; family Sepiidae; genus Ascarosepion; species Ascarosepion bandense. Next base: position 1,432,939 of record JBBBDQ010000187.1, read on the forward strand.
AATTCATTTGATGCAAATATTATTGTGCAATATTAATAAAAGACCATTCTATTATTATTTAAAATTATTCACTTGGCAATAAATACTAAAAATAGTATGAAATACATAATTTCTTTTTAAAAAATGGGGTGACCTAATCATTATGGCCGGTAGTGTACATTGAATATATTTAATAATTAATTGAATATATATTTCAAATTTTATCTTATGACCAGAATAGTTGGCTGAGTAATATCTTCCACGGGATATGCGTTGAGGAGCAGTGGAAATCGGATCGGAACGAGAAATCAAAATGCCGAATTCGGATTCCAGTTTAATTTGTTGTTGTATTCACTTACGCGTAAATACATTTGGAATGCTATTAATCCTTCTCTTCTCCGTCTAGCTTCTGAATAAATAATAGGACAGTTTGGGTTCTATAGCCTTGGATGGCAACCAGTCTACCATAGAAAGTAATGGAAAACTACTGCAGGAATATCTTCTGTCCAGTCAGTCATGTCTTTTTTGAGACCTGATCGCCCAAGCGTTTATTATGTATGGCATGTAACTGATTGACTGAATATCTTTCACGAAAATCCTTAAATACTATATTTGAACTATCATATACATCAATATTTTTAAAATTGTGTTAAAGTCTACAAAATGACAAAGTAGGAAAAGCGAATACGTTTACAATAAAATAATAATTAATAACTAAGCAAAACAATCAAAAATATTAATTGCAAAAATTCATCCTTAGAGGCTTTTGAAGTGAGACAGTGCTCAAAAAATAATGGCAATATGGTGCCGAGATTGAATTTCTAAGTAATGAGTAATTAATTTTACTAAGTGGCTGGTTAATGCGCTCTCATGTTGGGTACTGTATCGTGTCGGTCAGGCTTCGTCTAACAGCGAATGCTTTTTGTCTCCAAGCGGTCAATGAGTTTTGAAATTGAACCCAGACAGAAATGGCGATCACCTGACAACAATGCGTTGGAAGTATCGACAGCAATAAAAATGATTTCACATCGAAAAAGCAAGGGACAAATGTCACACACACACACACACACACACACACACACACACACACACACACACACACACAATTGTGGAACGATTTTGATCAGATTGCATAAGACGTGACATGAACTGAACAGAAATCTTTGTCAAGTTCATCGTACGGTATATTTTCAACTCTCTCACAAGATGCGCTAATATCTTCGGCTATTTAATTTAACAAGTAACACCTACTACTGAGAGAGAGAGACTATAAATATTGTATATACATCTTGGTTGTACCACGCTGTTATCAGTTTAATTACATTTCATGGTGTATCTCTTCATTCCACTATACAACACATAATCATATACCAACGACTTATGGCCACATCACGTTGAAATACCGGTTTCCGTGCGATCACCGAATTTAAACAACGTCGAGCCTGGTCAATACATAGATGGGTGACCGCTTGGAAATGACATGTATTACTAAACCATTATTATACACACACACACACACACACACACACACACACACACACACACACACAGGGGGACGCGTTAAGAATCTCTCTCTCTCTCTCTGTCTATCTATCTCTCTCTCGTTTACAACACACCTTATCTGGTAAAACATTCTTTTTGTTGTCATACAGGAAGCTTCCCACCAGTTATAACTCATTGCAAAATTAAACTCAATGGCTAATGCGAGAGGAAAGTAAAATACTCCTGAACCAGGTTTCGTTTTTTCAGTCTTCCTCTGAAATGATTTATAGAGTATTTAGTTTGAGGGACCAACAAGAAAATGGGTCTATCCTAAATGGGTCTATTTTCCAAACTAGGAGGAACCGACTATGTGTTTGGTGCTTTATATATATATATATATATATATATATATATATATATATATATATATATATACACAGAGAGAGAGAGAGAGAGAGAGAGAGAGCGAGAGAAAGAAAGAGAGAGATGGAGGTTGAACAAAATAATGAATACAGTACCATAATAGAATAGTTTTTAATTTTTGATTAAACTGTTAAAAGATTATCTCGTTTTATGTTTGGTGATTTAATATTAGTAATACTTCATTGCTTTGCTAAAATTGTTGTTTTATTTTTAACAGGTATTATTTAAATAAGGTTATTAAAATCAGCAGTCAGTAGTTTTTTCAGAATTTTAAGTGATGAACTCCATTCTATCGTTAAGGAATAGTTTCCGGAGAGAATGATATCTGTCAGGATGATAGTGCACATATTTATCATGCTAATGTTGTAGCTGAATGGTACAACGAACATTCTATTGAAGTAGAACATCTTATCTGGATATTACAGTCGCCAGATCTCAATAACATTGAACATTTATGGTTAATTTTAGAAAAACACTTGAGGAGTCGATATCCTCTACCATCATCATTAAAAAGATTGGAGACTGTTTTAGCTGAAAAATGGATAAAAAATTCTCTGAAAACAATTCAAACTTTGTACGAGTTGATCTGTCGAAAAGTTTAACCTGCAATTATTACCAAAGGCGGTCCTACCCAATACTGATATAAATTCGCTTCAAATTTCAAGATGTTTCCATTATTTTGTCAAGCCCGTGTATATATACACATGTGTGCGATCGATAAATTGTAGTTTCATTATGATAAAATGAAAATAATACTGAAATATCATTTTAGCATATATATTTGCCAAAATTACACGAAAATATCTTCAATTACTAAAAATTAAATTTATTAAAAAATAGCCATTGGCTTCAATCAAGATTTTGAAATCTCCTACACCACCTCTCATCAGTTCCCTTGTTTAAGTTGATGAAGCTCCCATAATTCTTGCCTGCAGTTTATCTTTAGTCTTACTAAGATTATTGTTGGTCTTTTGCCCAAAAGCGTAATAATTAAGGAAGTCACTGTTTTGGAAGTTAGGAGGCCAGTTATAAATGATGATGTCGTCACAAAAATTCTCCGGCTTGTGTGACATAGTGCAGAATCCGGTTGTGTACCGTCTTCTAGAAGCCAGCCTCATGAACTAGGGAAGCACTAACTCCTCAAGACACTTGATGTGGGCCTCCGTCTTAGGCACTCATCAACATATTCGGTAGTTTTATTTTTTTTATCAGGACGATAGGAGTGAGCTTTCCGATCTGACGGTGATTCGTAATTATTAGACTCCTGAAGCTCATTTCAAATCCTCTGCTCTTCAAACACTCTGAAATGTTTTATTAGAGCTTCAGTCGCGAATGCCATGCAGTACAGCAAGTCGTTTTCAAATTTATGTAAGAATGAATAGCGTCATGGTGATCTTTTTCTCACAGATAGTGCTCAATTCATACCATTATACTTTGCAATCTAAAAATTAAAAATGAAACAATTAAAAATATAAATTATACACAATTCACCCATCGCAGCACCTAGAATAAAATCATTTCACCCCCAAGCAGGGCTGAATCGTCACTGGTACGCCTGGGTTTATATTGAAAGAAAAATCTTGGTGCAGGTGGTATTAAAGAAAGAATAAAAGATGAACGGTATTCAAGAAGGTAGAAGATGGCAGTTGATGTTGCATTTAAATTTTGAGGGAGAGTAAACAGAAGGGAGTTCAACAGTTTTTAAAACTGTGCGAGAAAAGAAACTGTTGGATTAGAAGCGGCGGTTACATTTAACTATTTCAACTGTAAGAGAGTAAGACCTGGATGCCAGTTTATTAGCACAATTAAACTTCTGTGGTCGGGGCGCCAGGTAAAAAGTGAAAAAAAAATCTCGTAAGAGCATTGGACATAAAAATATTTGTAGAAAAGACAGTGGAAAAGTAACTGAATTTGAAATACCAAGTCAGGACCCATTACGTCGCAGATTCTTCTTTGGATTTTTTTCAAAGTCCTCGAGATGAACAGCAGGACCAACTGACCACATATAGCAACAGTACTCTATGAACGGACGATTGGTAGATTTATAAATGTGCAAGATTTTTTCTGGCTGAAAAAAGAAATACTTTCTGGTCCGACACAGTGTACCCACCATTCCTAAATGGCAATAAATATAGCTATTAATTCGATGTAGTCATTCCACTTGTGAGGTTATGGATGCGCAGTGTGTTGATTTCCAGGAGACTAACGTCAGCCATATTAATCGCCGGAAAGAAACTTTGTCTGTAGTGGTTAAATGAAAGCAGTTTTGTTTTTGAAGCATTAAACTTTACAAACAATTTTTTGCTTCAATAATATCATTGATTGGAAGTCTTTTTCAAGAGTTACAACCAGGTTGACGGATTTCCTATTGAGACGGGAGTAAATGGTGGTGTCATTTGCATAAATATATGCTTACGAACTGATGACTTCCGGATGATCATTGATGAAAATCAGAAACAGATTAGGACCTAGAATTGAGCCTTGAAAGACACCCGCGTACAAGCTGAAGGATATGGATGTGTGTCCGTTCAAAAGGACCTTCATTTCACGATTTTATAGGAATGATTGGATTAAATCAATTGTCCAGTAATATCGTAGCTCTAGGTCCTGCGTAAAATGTCAGCAGACCAAACCTTGCCAAACGCTTTAGCTGAAGCTTCACCATTATTATCAATAGAGCGTTAGTTAGACGGGTCATATGTTTCACCAGAGTTTTTAAAAACAGGAACTATAAATGAAAACTTCCAACAAGCAGAGAGGTAACATTTGTAGAGCTTGGAGCCGGCTAGGATTGCATCACATCTGATGGTCTTTTGTGAGTCTAATTTGGGGTTATGTACATTCACTCAGTAGAGCCGCTGTTCTAGGAAGGAAATCGGGTGGAGGTACTCAAGACGAGTCAAGTGTTGCGTTGGAAGAGAATTTGTGAGCAAAGCATTTAATCTTGTTTTCTGTAGATGTGAAGACGTCAGATTGATTAAATAGAGGTGGTATTGAATGTTTATTGTTGTCTGTACACTATTGAAGAGCCGCTCGTTGGGTTCGAACTTGCAGATGCAATACGTTGTTTCATTTTATCTGAAAACGATAATCAGTCAGTTAAGTGCCATATATGATACATGGGCGATCATGTCTCAAAAGTGACATGACTGACTGGGCAGAAGATCATCCCGCAGTAGATTATCATTATTTTCTGAGGTAGACTGGTTGACAACCAAGCCTATAGAACCCAATCTGTCCTATTATTTAGCCCATAACTGGAGGGAAGAGACGGATTTATACATTTCACAAGGTTATTTGTGCGTAAGCGAATGCAAGGAATTCAATTAGAAAATTTAACTCGGCAAACTCTTGCTTTATTTCGAACATGCTTACATTCATTAAAATTAGGCGTCTGTTGTAATCAGACGTGACACTTTGGAATACCTAGGAATAGTAATTATTGCGGGCAATAGTAGCTGAGCATCCAGGTGAGACCCAAATAGATGAACGAGACTTAACTAGGGATCGAAAAATAAGTTAGAAAGAAATGCAGAGTTAACATTAGCTTCACAGAGAGCTACGATGTCTGTAGAATTTTCAAATAAGAAAGATTTCACACTGCAAAAATTTGTTACGATAATCACGGTTATATACATTGTATACTTAGACCTTATCTTTTCTTATAAACATCTTTTGTGTAATATAAAGACAAGTAAAATTTTACATTGTTTTTCCGTTTGGTACGAGTGAGCGAGTAAAAAACTATGCGTATTGTTGGTTTTCTCAAGCGCTTTCGCTCTCTTATTTACCCCTTTGACAGTTGGCTTCTCTCTTCAAAAATAATTAAGAACACTTTTAAACTTGACATATGAAATTAACAAACATAATAAAATTCCTTTTTTTAATATACTGATAGACACCAATAATAATGCGTTCACTACCTCTCCATTTAATAAACCATCTACCCCAAACTTGTGCACTCTCACCTATAAGAGTGAATCTCCTAGGTACTCCAAAATAGTGATTATATAAAATTTAATGAACAATGCAAAATTAACTCTAACGAGAAAAAAGATTTTCATCATTGAATTAAAAACTAAACAAATTTTCATTAACAATTTCTTTTCTTAGTTACATCTTGAGGAAAAAATATACGAGAGATTAGAGATATTGGCACAAACCAAAAAGAGCATAGTACATTCTCAAAAAATCCTAACAATATTAACGTATTATATTTCAATCAAATTCATTCTATCTATAAAATAAAAGTGAAAGGAACCCTAAAAAACCTCATCAACATTAATATATCCTCCACGGATTCCAGTAAAAAAAAATTATAAAATACAATACTAAATTTAATACCATACTACTGCAATAACTTTTCTCTACCAACTAGCGTTTTGCAAAAATAAATGTATATCAATTTAAGTGTCATTTGGAAGGTTGTATCGTTGTATAGTTAGCCACAAGACAACTCTATCTAGAAGGCTTAATTACATATTTAAGCATGTCAGTAAATTGACATTCTGAACATTCTGATTGAGAATTGTATCAGTGAGGTTTCTTCCGGTGTCAGAGCCGACATCGATACTATTTTACCTTGTCAGAAATACCAGATGAAACTAAAATTTACTCAATGGTCCACACCAACCAGTTTATCCACTACAGCCTCCATGAATTACTATTTTTTTTACTAATTGTCATACGGCTATAGCAGTATGACAATTCCGACCATAAGCAACGCCTAATCGCGGCTGAACGCTATAAACTAAAAAAGTCCTCAAAATACCTGAGTTTTGCTGACAAGATGAGGCAATCTTTAGCTTCTAGCAAATTTGGATGTCGTGACTACGGGTGGTTCTGCAATGGTGTACAAATACGAGTAAGTTTTCTAGTCCTTCTTACTTCACTCAACTTGAGGCATTAACATCTGCTGATACAGTAGAATGTTTTGGCCCTAAATTCTCTTCAAAATCTAATTTTGTCTCATGTAGAGTATCCTTGGCTTTTCATTTAGAACTTCGTTGAGTTATATGCAAATAACTTCTTTCATAGTTTCTGCGATTATCTCTAATCCGAATTCCCATAAATTATGTGCACCTGATGGTATCCTCGTAATTGTTCTTAAATGTTCTCCCGAACTGGATCCTGTTTACTCTTTACTCTTCAATAATTGTTTCACTGTCTTTCGATTTCTTGATTGCTTGAAATTCTCCTCTTTTTTTAGTGTTTAAAAAGGTGTGTGAACAGTCTGTCTCTTCGATCCTTTCAGTTTATAAATCTCCTAACTCTTTTTGGCAAACCACAAGAGACCCTATCAACTTAGAATTGGTACGCAGTGTCTTCTTCCAGATAAGCAATATGACTTTCTAATATCGAAGTAAACAGCTGATGTATTAACGATTATTAATGAAAGAATGTGTCAAGCTTTAGATAAGATTGGTAAACCTGGGGCTATTGCTTTGAACATCTCAAAATCTTTTAACATGGCTTAGCCTACAAGTCATCTTCACAGGTTGAAAGGTTATTGTATGTTCAAATGAATGTTTGAAATTATTCGGTCTTTATTATCAAATCAAGAAATGAAAGTTATCTTGCACGGCTACTCTTCTAGATCATTTTGTACTAATGTAGGTTTCCTCCAGGACTCTATCCTTCATTGCTACTGTGTGTTTTATTTTCTTCAGTGAACTTCCATCATTTCCCACCTTGCTAGCTATACTGATGACACAACCATTCAAGTACAAGCATAGTAAGTCTGATCAGCTTGATAAGGTAAAATTGGCTGCTGATCTAAAAAAGAGTATCTACTGTCTAGTGATAACCAGGGCAACGAATGGAATGTGAATTCTAATTCCTCTAAAAGAAAACTCTGCTTCCCATCAGCATGTCTGATGCTAGCCTTCAGAATTGTGACTTGTTGCGCCTTCACCGGCTAAGATTTCCCGCTAATATTAATTGGAAAGATTATATTGAATCCATTGCCAGATTATATTGAATCCATTGCCAACTTCAAGGAAATTGATTTACTGTGTTTTGGTAGACATTATTCTCCAGAATCTATCTTAAATATTTACAAATATATTATTCGTTCATTATTTGGATATTTCTCCATATCTAGTCTGGTGCTTCTTATACAGAGAGAGTGAGAGATTCTTGATAAAATAAAAAGAAGAATTAGCAATTTTATTGGTCCTGACCTGGTATTTCAGCCTCAGTCATTTTTCTACCGTCATAAATTGCTGATTATCTATAAACACTTTCATGGTATTTTTTCGGAACAACTCTTCGTTACGGCATTTCTAAATTATGATGTAAAGTGCAGTACTAGATTGGCAGCAAGGTTTCATCAATTCAGTTGAATTAGCTGGATGTATCTCTGAGCTTTAGGATAACAATATATTCTCTCGATTTTGATACAATTTGCTGGTTTTGTGCTTTCCAGCCAAATTCGATCTTCGAAAATTTAAATGCAATCAGTATTTTCTGTCTAATTGATAACTCTATTTTTTTGTTCTCGCTCCCTAATAATGCTTCTCTTTTTTACTGATTTTTCCATACTCAGTAACCCCCAATTTTTCAATGTTTTTACTGCCTTGCATGGAGCGGATTCTCTAAAAATCAAGACAAAAGCACCCCAGTAACTTTAACAAATTTCGTTATATCATTAATTAAAAGTGGGTAAAAAAAACTATAACATAAAGATAAATAAAACTCAATTAAATTTGTCAAACTTAAGGAAAAAAGCACCATAATGATATTTCTTAATAAAAATATGCCATAGCTTCTAGAATGATATGATGTTTACTATTATTCTGCCAGTACAAGACTCAAGACCTATTCAAGACAGAGGGCTAATAAATGCGATTGTTCTAAGTGTGCGCAAATAGGGATAGTGTGGCTCATATTATGTGAATATGTAAGACAGATAAACTTGAAAATTGTAATTATCAGGGATGTATACTCTCTGGGTCGTTTACACAAAGCAACAATTTTGGGGAAGAAAATCTCCCACTCAAACTCGCTTCTTACCAGTAAAATCAAATTGAGCTGACAGTGTACTTGGAATGGCGGGTAGTAGCTGGGAAGGCCTAGACTGGTGGAGTCAAGGAATGTATTTCACCCAAATACCTGTCATGAAAATAGAAAATAGAACAGAAAGTGCCTGGCAACGTTTCGTCTGGGAAAGAGTCTGTAAGGTCCTAAATAATTAATTACTGACAAGGCTGTTAGACCATTTTTAATTCTTTCATGGGTCAAAAGTTGGGATTTTTCAGTTTCAGCCTATTTGTAAAAGTTTTAATAAAGTAATACTTTATGAAATCGACTACAGTTGTCAATTGAAAATAGTAACTATTGACATTTAGCTATTGTGTTAGAAGGTCGTTCAAGCAACCATTCTTTTCTGGGCTAACGGTAAAGCTAGAGCGGAAAAAACCGGCATCAATGTAAATCTGCTATTTCCATGGTTGCTAGAACTTTTGCTACGTCCGTTTCTGAAAGTGTTACCTATCGCGTGTACAACTAACCTTCTATACAGTTTCTACGTTGATTTAGTAATACAATGTGTTTTTGATCCCTTAGATTCAACATAAACTACGTAAGAGCAATTGATTTATTCATGGGTGTAAGACAACTCATCACTACCAACTCAACGTCGCCGACTCTACACCGACGACTGAACAATAGGCAAACTATGAAATATTTTCGTCGACTTTTAAAACTAAATAAAAGTAATTTATTAAGGATTCGCAGTGTGAATAAAAGTTTAACAATTACACACTAGTTCGCCAAATTGTCAGTTGTAACTAATAAATCCTTAGACAAACAATCAAATTGGCATATTTTTATTAAGAAATATCATTAATATGCTTTTTTGCTCTAGTTTGTCAAATTTAATTGGATTCTATTTGTTTTTATGCTGTAGTATTTTTACCTAATTTTAATTTATAATGTAGCTGAATTTTATGTTATTGGTACGAATTTGTTAATCTTGTGCTCTTGTTTTTAAACAATTCAAGCAATTCACCCCATGCAAGGCAGTAAAGCTATTGAGATACAAAAAGTTACTGAGTGTGAAAAAATAAGAAAAAAAGAGAAGCATTATTAGGGAGCGAGAACAAAAGAAGAGTAAACAATTATCCCAAGCAAGGCAGTACTGTCTCTTATGAGCACGGTGTTACATAAGAAGAGAGTGATGAGAAAGAGGAACAAGTTATAGAAAGTATCAGAGAATGGGGAGGAGAAAGACGAGAACACTGCTGTGACGAGAGCTGATGAGAGTAGAGTGGACGGGGAAGAAAACTTGTGGGAAAGGATCAGAGTCAAAGAGATAAAATATGACAATTGACCTGACATTTAAATTCTTATTGTAGGAGGCAAGTATACAGAAGGAAATTCCACAGGCGGAAAGTGCGTAAAAAGAAGCTAACAGAGTAGAAGTTGCCGTTACATTTTATTGGTTTCACTGTAAAATCTAGTAGCACGAGTAAATTAATGCAGAGGGGGCACAAAGGAGCAAAGCACGTCAGAGCATAACGTGAAAATATTTGTAGAAGAAACAGAGAGAAGCTACATTACACCGGTGAGAAAGTAACTGGAGCTGAACTGCCAAGTCAGGATCGATTACATTGCAGGACCCCGAGATGAATAACGAGCACCCGAGCAGTTGTCACAGCAGTATTCAATACACGGGCGGGTCGTAGATTTACATATGCTATCCAACTAGGTGTCCTTGACAAAATCCAATGGAGAATCTGTAATGTGATTGATTCCGACTTGGCAGCTCAGATACAGTCACTTTCTCACCGGTGGATTCCCTGTGTTTCTTCTACAAATACTTTCACGGCTTCTGCTCTAATGAACTTAGCTCACTGGTTCCTTCTATATACGAATTTACTCAAACCACAAAATTAGCAACTAGGCCCCAAACTTTTACTGTGAAACCAATAAAATGTAAACGCAAATTCCACTTCAACAGATTTTTTCTCGCTTTTCCCACCTGTAGAAATCCTTTCCGTTTATTTGCTTCGTCGACAGCTACAATATCCAAGAATTTAAATGTAAAGTCAATAGTCATTTCCTATCACACTATCCTGCATCCTATCTCTCTCATGCTCCTTTCTCCGTCCATTCCACTCTCATCAGTATTCTCATCCTTCTCTTACCCACTTCCTGACACCCCCTATAACCTTTGTCAAAACTGTCCTCCTATGTAATACCCTGCAAAACAGTGGCAATAAAATACCTTGCTTGGGACGATAAGATTATAAAAGAAAATATGTGCAGTATGGATTCAGACGGAAAAAAAAAACTTTTGTTAAAATTTTTAGGGTACGCAATGTGGAAAGAGGGCTTGGAAAAATTAATATGCACAGAACGAACTGAACGGCAAGAAGAAACTGAGGAAAACAACGCATGAATATTTATGAGCCTGAGTAAATTTATTGACGGAGTAAGATTTAAGAGGGGAAACAAAAAGACAAAACATATTAAGAGTTACAAAGGAGAGGAAATTGTGGAGAGACATGATCATCTACGTCATAAAGCTACACGGAACATAGAAAAAGAAAGATGTTGCAGAACAAGTAAGATATTCGCTCATTTTCTCACCACGTTCGTCTTTTCTTTTCTTTTCATTTGAATCTCTCTGAAAGAAATAAAAATACAAATTAAAACTTGGAGAAGTTCAACACACAGGTCAAATGATTAATTTTAATTACACCAAGTTTTTCCCAACAATATAATCGCCGCGTGGGCAGTGTAAACTGCATTTATATGTCCCGAAATAGTTAATTGCATTTAAACCAGTAAAGTATCACGTGATAAAGGTTTCAATTTATTGAATAAATATGAATTTATTTCAATTACCAGTGCTCAAATTAATTAAAGTACTAAAATTATGATTCCCTATTTAGATGAACTTGTATCTCGAGAAAGAAGGGGGTATGATCTGTTTTTATTTAATTACTCATTCAAAGTTACTCTGATTTAAATCAAACATGGTTATTAAATACGTTTCCCGGAAAAATACTTAAAATTAAAATTGTTGCTGTATATGCTTAGACTCAAAAGATAAACAGATATTATTAATATGGGTACGTTGATATTAATGAAGAAAAATCAGATGTTATGATGAAAATCAATTTGTGTAATAAAAACTTACGTTCTCAATGCCATCAAAGATTAAAAGAAACAATCTATCTATCTATCTATCTATCTATCTATCTATCTATCTATCTATCTATCTATCTATCTATCTATGTGTGTGTGTATATATGTAATTGTAATTTTGATATTACACTGGCTCATAAAAGCATAATATTACTACACAAAGATTTTCATGTTTCAGATCAATATTGTTTTTCTTCAGATGATATATTAAATAAATAGTGAACATGATAGAAACCATTGTAATAACAAAATTACAATATTAAGCTCTACTCTGTATCGAGCACTCTTTATAAAAGTAAATGCTTGAACAGTGGGCTTTAATATACGTATCCTTTCGCTATATATATATTAGTCATATAACACGCTAAAATTTCTCTTCTCTCCATACTCCTATAGCTTATAGGCTAGCGACTCCGACTGACACAGATTGATGAGGTGTGATACAGCAAAACAGCCTTGTATGTGGATGAAGTATATATATATATTCTAGTTTATTCAAATCTATCTATGCCAGTTTATTTTAGGTCTATCTATCTATGTATCTTTATATATATATATATATGTATATGTGTGTGTGTGTGTGTGTGTGTGTGTGTGTGTGTGTGTGTGTGTGTGTGTGTGTGTGTGTGTTCAATTTTATTTATCTATCTATCCATCTGAAAACTACAGAATACAACGAGAGGCTGTAAGGCAGAACAGAAGATATTCTACGAAATATGAACAAACTGTGTGAAATATTTTGCAGAGTCAAATTCGATAATTGGCAATAAGATATATGAAAACAATGTTTCTCAGTTTTACTATATGTTTATTTTTAATCCAAGCAAGGCGGTACCGCCACTGATTCGCTGGGGGACTACATAAGAGTAAAAGATTAGATAAGAAGAGAGTAAATAGAAAGACAAACAAATTACAGTGGGTGTCAGAGAAAGGGCAAGTGATAGATAGGATTACAGGTATGATGACAGTAGCGAGGGTAGAGAGAAAGAAAAAGATATACAGGGAGATTTACAAAGAACTGGAATCAAGTGGATTAGAGATGGGTATTGACATTGCATTTAAATTCCTGGTGGTTGTAGCCACCAGAAACGCAAGGATATGGAAGAGAGTTCCACAGGCGAGACGTGCGAGTAAAGAAGCTGATTGAGTAGAATTTTCGGCTGCATTTGGTTGATCTAACTTTGAATGGGTAGGACCTTGTTGCCAGTCTGGTTGCACGAGTAAACTCTTATGGCAGGGGCACGAGTGACTTAAGTTCGTATGAAAATATTTATAGAACAGACAGAGGGAACCCACATCTCGCCGGTGAGAAAGTGGCAGGTGTCGAGCCGTCAAGTACCTATCATATTACAGATTCTCCTTTGTAGCCTGTTAAGAACACTGAGATGAACAGCGGAGGTACCTGACCATACATGACATCAGTATTCTATGCAGCGCCGGATGGTTGATTTGAATATGTGCAAGATGGATTCAGACGGGAAAAACATCGTGATGATTTATTCAAATATTTGAATTAAGTATCATTCAAATTAAATGATAATTATTGAAAATTTATAAAGATGAATGCGTTAATAATACTTGCTACCCTCTCTCTCTATATATATATATGTATATATTCTTGAAGACAAGCCATTTTTATGTATTTGCTAATCCTGGTCATTCTTCATGAAATCAACAGGATCTCCCTTGACTGTAAACTTAATTTCGTTGGAGTTCCTTAAAGTGACACTTCGTTGGAGATAACACTTAATTTGGTGAAATGCACTACCGGGAGGAACTTTTTTCTTTAGTAGTTGCTCTTTTTTGTGCTTATTGAAGCGATTTCTCCCATTAATTGTGATTAGACTTTGAGCAAACAACGAATAGTAGCTGTCAGATTAAGATAGCAGGACAGAGGCCGATGTCCTAGGATAGAGACTTACGCTGGCCAAGGTAACCGGAAAAACCGAAGCAGGAGATTTTCTTTAGTGAGTGTAGCGATATTTCATTAATGTTTGACAGATGCATTTAATTGGACAGATGTCTTTTTCTTCTTTATAAAAGCTAAATTCATTAGATCAGTCATGAGACACTCCCAACACATACCGCTACCAAAAAACAAAAACAAAAAAAAAATATATGATCCTCTCTGTTATAATAAAGACCGTTGTGCATTCATTTATTATATATATATATATATATATATATATATATATATATATAAACACACACACATACACACACATATATACATCACTCTTGTCACTCTCGTGGAGAGGGCGACAATAGTTCACGAGAGAGACAATAACAAGGCAGCGTCGGCTCAGTTTTGTAATAATTACGTCATCCAGTTGTGAACAATATATATATATATATATATATATATATATATATATATATATATATTAATATACGTAATTACCATGAGGCAGCACTAATTATTAAAGTCCGAAAAACAAATTCTAACCTATCAGTAAATAAATTAAAACGTCAATAACCCAAGGAGGACTACCTCGTAGCTTAAAAAAGGTGAAGAAAAAAAGAAACAAACCAAGCACAAGAACAATTGGTCAAGAGCTTGTTTGAAAGAATAAAAAACAAGACGAAATCCTTAACAGAAAAGTGCTCTAAACGTGAGTACGAAAGTTGAGCAAAAATACAATATACTAAATCTAAAAATGAGCCAACACCGACCGCGGTTTCACGCAACGGATATATATATATATATATATATGTATATATATATATATATATATATATATATATATATATATATATAATATTCCCTCCTTTTACGCTCAAGGCTGATAACATTTTAGGATATGGCTGATAATCCTCACTTCCTGTCTGTTATAGTTATTCTCTTGTTATCCATTCTATTATAATAAAACAGTTGTTTGCTTATATATATATATATATATATATATATATATAGAGAGAGAGAGAGAGAGAGAGAGAGAGCAATATTTATTATAACATATATTATATATGTATGTATGTGTGTGTGTGTGTATCTATTATTGCATATTTGTTACCAATCTCTTTCACTTAAACATGTTCTCTTAAAAATGACCAACAAAGATTTCTTAATTTTTTATTTAATTTTTCCAATATTTTTGTATGTTTACTTTTTGCTGGAGGTAAGTAATATAAAAATGTTCCATAATTTTTTACTTTCCTTTTCACAGGTTATTTTCAAGCACGTTTTTTTCCGGTATTGCTTGAAGTTATATTCTTTAATATTACCTGTAAAGATGCCGAAAGTGCTTGGAAAGTAAAAGAATTTTGGAAAATTTTTACATTCCTTATATCCGGTAAATAAGAAACATGTAAGTATACTGAAATATTAAATAAAAAATTAATAAAATTTTCCTTGTCGGTCGTTTTTAAAGAAACACACACACACACACACACACACACACACACACACACACACACACACACACACACACACACATATATATATATATATATATATATATGTTTCCCGGCTGTTACACTCGGGGCGAAGGGTATATGAATTTTTTTTTCTTATGTATTCATATAAGGCACTCCATATTTGGGACACCAGTATATATGTTGCTATATACTATAATCTTTGGCCATCACTGTTTCACAGCTCGGGCTCACTAGTGTATATATTATATCTTCGTTATTTATTTTCTTTTCCTATTTTTTTTTTTTGACAAACAATTCCGTGTGATGTAATAGATAACGGTCATAGTAAGAAATCGGGCTGTATATTTCGAGTTCCGGCATACATTCTTACATTAACTTCTACACATATATGCTGGGGTAGAGGTATAAATCCATATACTTTCACCAGCTATAGACTACATCAGTGTCTATTTGGCGCAACTAGCCAAGGGAAAAGTGTTAATCATTGAACAATAACCATCGGTATGTAGTACCCAGTGCATTTGACGCTATTTTAATTACAATTTAATTAAGTTTTCAGTACTTGATTTTCTTACCTAAATAATGTTTTTCAGGTCCTATTAATGTTAACTTAAAGTACAAATTTTGAAATGCCTGCATGTAAAATATTTCAAATAAAGATATATATTTGATATTCTTTTGATATTTTCAAAATCGGGTATGATATACTCATGGTTAGAAGTGGTGAAACTTTAATTGATGGTTAGTGTTCTAGGGTTAAATGAGCTAATGTTTAATTTTATATTCGTATTTTTACTATACACATATAGCATATTGTTGGAAAGTCATTGGTTTATACAATAAAAAATTTAACCTGTTGTGTCACATAAACTTATACTACTAATAGTTAATGTATCCAACAATATCTAAATAGCGTTAATCTGAAACTGCTTTCACTAATTAGTAGACAGAGCCTGTACGTAGTAGATTTGTATATTACTAAGTGAATGATTTGAATACAGAACAGTGTATATGTAATACTTTTAATACTTGATCTACGCTAAAACCCGTTGCTTACGGTCATATCACGTTAAATACACCGGTTCTCGCTCGATCACCGAAGTTAAGCAACGTTAAGCCTGGTTAGTATTTAAATCGGTGACCGCTTAAAAATACCAGGTGCTGTAAGCGTATATTGACGGATGTGCGTTGTGATGCAGTGGATGTTGGCTCAGAAAGAGAAATTGGTGAACCGAATTCTTGTTCACTTAGCGCTGGTACCCTTGGGAAAAAGTATTAATCCATCCCTTCCCTCCAGTTCTGGGTTTAATAACAGAGCGGGATTTGGGACCCTGCCCTTAAACAAATCCCAGTGAAACTTTCTCCATCGGGGATAATGCAGGCTCAACTCCGACCAGGGTGAATGCGCCTTGGACACTACGCTAAAAATATAAAAGAGATAAATATTCATCGCGTCATAATTGCCATGCAGGGTTTCTCTGGGACATAAAAAACTATTTCAAGGGTTCCACAACAGTAAAAGGGTTGAGACATTATATATTTCTAAGGTTGTTTTGTCTTTGGCGTTATAATTTTTTTCTCCTGTTTTGACCATTACGTCGTAACTTATCTTTTTGAGTTGTTTCTGAAAAAGGATCTTTCATTATAAGCTCTCATGGGCCGTGCGTGACTGGAGTTTGTGTGATCTTCTTTGCATTAAAAAAACTTTCGACATTCCATTTCCCCTAATAAATAATTTAAGGTTGATAGTATGAGAGAATTGTTGGTTATAGATTGCCTCTTAAATAGCGAGATTTATTTGCTATTGTGATTTATATAAAATTCTTTTTTCAATTTAGAATTTTCGTTAGGGGTTCTTGTAAACTATGACCTAAAATGTTTTTTATAGCACTTTGGTTTCATAAGTTACACATAAGACATCTTATTCAAGGAGGTTTTAGCGTCCAATAAGGAAGAATAACAGCATCACAGAGAAAAGAAAAAGAACTTTTGGGAATGTCTACAGAAGTAGCCGAAAACGCTTGGTACAATAAATATTATCGGCAATTATTAACTTCTATAAAATGAGTTAATTGGTTTCTATAGTTTTGTATTGGTTTCTTTAGCCTTGGTTTGCCACAACAGAAAGTAATGGAAAACTCCTGCGGAAAAACCTTCCCACCAGTCAGTTATGTCTCTCTCGAGATATGATCTCCCAAGCGTGTATCACGTATGACACTGAAATTACTGATATAGATAGGGTGGATATAAGAATCTACACTGCATGGTGAGTTTTACTCACTGAACTTATTGTGACCTTCGAAAATCGTCACGTTTATTTAGCGCGTTTAGCGATTATGGCTCTCCATAACGTTCTATCCTCTACATTTTTTTAATAAGGCTGGTCTTTTCATAATACTTCACTATTACTGTTTTCCGACCCTTTTACATAAGTATGTTACTTATTTTGCTTGTTGCTTGCCCCTGTCTTTTTTTCACTCCGATATATCCTCTGATTGTCAAATTCTACAAACCATCCTTTTCTCATTGTGTGTCAATATTTCAACTCCTTTTGATTTATTGTATAAACGTGCCTTTTCTTTCGGTTTTCCTTCAAATTTTGTCGTTGCTCACATGTTTAGTTTGTGATATTCTAACCATTCTTCTGTAGAACCATATTACTTTTATCTTCCTCTTTATCTATAATAAGATTATCCAGTATTCCCTGCAACTGATATTACATAACAGTTCAATACGCTTTTTTTACATTGTTTACATTGTTCGGTTAGTTGTTCTTATCTTAATTGTCACATTCACGAAGTTTCGACCGATGTAGGCTCAGGTGATATTTGTTTCAATTTGGAACCAAACGCAGAGTAGTTTAGGTTCGATTCGATTACAACGGCCGAACTGTTGTGAATAAGGCAATAAAGATGAGGACAAGAGTCCAGATAATGTAAATATTGGGAATAGATACAATGCATAAATGCCTAAATATAGACAGACTCCTCTCTTGATTTTTCTAACAGCATTTTCTTTTTCCTAATACGTTTTGTTTTAGATTTTGGAAAGCCTAAATTTTGCGTTATGTATAGTGTAAAGTTTGAAAGAAATAAAAGAAATTTGATGCAAGGAAGTATTGTTCATAATTAATAGAACTGAAAACATTTATTTTAAGAAATCCGGACACCGACATATAGATGATCGGATATTACATCACAATTCCGCATTTTTTTTTGTTTTTAATAAAATTATATGTATTCACGTCGGTTAAAGACAGTCTGTGCTGTGCAACAGATTAAATAGGAAGTGAATTCCAAGAAAAAACTATTTCTATTTACCGGTTTTAATTAATTAATTAATTAAATAATTAATCTTATCCTTCTTTCAGGATGTAGGCGATCATGGCATTTCACGTTTTCCTATCCATGGTAGCTCTTAGCACGCTTTCTTCTCTAACATCTCACAACACTCGTTCTGTCAACCACCTGCTCAGGCTCTTCAAATATGTTATCTACTTCTTTCCTCAGTTTCTTTTTCCCTCTATCTGGCTTGTTAGTATCGGGTTCTCTAAAGCCACCTTCCTCATTGCACGTATCAGAAACTTCAGCTGTCTCTTCCTAATGCTCACTGTTAATTTTCTTTTTGTTTCCATTCTTTTCAACATCTCATCATTGCTCACATGCTCGGTCCATGATATCCGCAGCATTCTTCTGTTGAACCACATTTCAGTTACTTCAAGTTTTCCCTTCATCTTTGATGATATTATCCAGCATTCACTGCCATATTGAAGAACTGGCATCACATAGGAATCTAGTACTCTCTTCTTTGTTTTTAGTGACAGTTTCCTGTGTCTTAATACTTTACTCAGCTTCTAGAACACGTCCTTCGCCATGCCAATTATCCTTCGGATGTCTGTGTCGCACTTTCCGTCTTATGTCAGAACACTTCCCATGTATTTAAATTTTTGTACCTGCTTGATTTTAGTATCCTCCAACTCTATTTGGCATTTGCTCTTTTTGCTGATGACCATGCATTCGATTTTCTTGCAGTTTATTTGAAGTTCTTTTTGTCATTCTCTTCAGCTAACTTCTGTAGGAGGTCTTGTAGTTTCCTTTCTGTATCTGCAACCAGCACGGTATCATCTGCGTACTTTATGTTGTTCAAATTCTGGTCTCCGCTGACAAATCCTGGCATAACATCTTGAATACTCAAAATAGTCTCGTTGTACAAGTTGAATAGATCCGGTGAAACGATACATCCATGTCTTACGCTTCTTTCTGTCTTTGTAAATCTGCTGAATTTGTCACTTGTCCGTATGCAGGCAGTTTGCTGCCAGTAAAGATTCTTAATTACCCTTATGTCTTTTTCAAATATATCAAGGCTGTTGAAAATCTCCATCAGTTCTTTGTGCCGTATTTTGTCAAACGTTTTCGCATCGTCATTCTTCATTCGCATTGCCCTTTCGCAGAGTATCCGAATCATAAATATGACGTTCCTTGTTCCAGTGTCTTTGACGAACCCACACTGTTCTTGTCCTATCTCTAGCTTTATTCTGCTTCTCGATCTATTCATTAGGATTCGGAAGATCAGTTTTGTAATATGACTCATTAAGCTGATAATTTGGTTCAGTTCGCACTCGTTTGCCCCTCGCTTCTTAGGCAGTGCTATGAAAATTGCTATGCATAAGTCGTTTAGTATTATACCACTATTATAAATTTCATTTACCCTGAATTATTCCAGGGCTACCAGCAACTCTATTACAATGCCGTCTTGACCAGCTGCTTTACTTCTATTCAGTTTGGCCATTGTAGCTTTCAATTCGGACTTTAATATTTCCTATCCACTCTCATTTTTGTGTATTATCGGTTGCTCTCTTTTGTCGTGGAAAAGATCATTTAAATATTCTTCCCATCACTGGAGTATTTTCTCTTTCTCCAATATGATCGTTCAGTCCTTGGATTTTATACATCCTGTTAAGAAGCAGTTTTTTAGTCCTGTCAATTTTCTTATGTCTTTATGCATGTTTGCTTTATTAGTCCCGCTCAGTCTCTCTAACGCTGCGCATTTGTTGCTGAGCCATTCCCCTTTAGCCTGTCGGCATCTGTTTCTTATTTCCTTGTGTAGTTTCCAACATTCCCTTCAATTCATTCAACGGCATTAATCTTTAATTTTAAATTCTGTCTCTTTAGAAGGGAAGATTTAAAAATCTATTTTAGTATTTTAGTCTCAAGTCATTTAATACAATCAATCTTTTAAGCTAAAGACTGTATCATATAGTTTAAAAACAACCTTTAAATGAAGACTAGCTTTCTAAAGTTTAAACAGTAATTTTATAAATTTAAGGAAAACGGTGTTTGGAAGATTTCTTTTCCATAATGAATCTAGTTCAACTAATTTTACATTGAAAATGTTTAATACTTTGAATAATATCTTGCAAAACAACAAAACTGATGGTCAAGTGGTTAATGAAGAGAATTGAAGACAGACATACGAATGATTCTGAATTCTATGCTGGTGGCATCCATTTTTGCCTGTAACAGTTTCTTGTGACTTGACATCACCATTTCTTTAAATAAAAATCGTGATTGGATTACAGAAGCAGCAGAGTAACACATCGTATGACTTAATATTATAAAGCTCGAAGGTGTAATTTGCATGTGAGTTTTTTTACAAATATTCTGTCAATAAAAGTGAAGGTCTTTAGAAAAGACGAGGGGTATAAAAGAACGAGGTCATAGGAAGAAGTGAAAAAAGTAAAATGAAAACCCATATAAACGAAAAATTATTTGCGATGGAATATGATGAATAAATAAGTAATAAAATTAAATGAGTCAGTTGGCAAAATGACAAAGAAAGACAGAAAGAACTATAATAAAAACAGATAGAAAATGAAAGAAATGTACAACGAAATGAAAGAAAGAAAGAAAGAAAGAAAGAAAGAAAGAAAGAAATACTCAAGTAAAAGTAAAGACAGCCAGAGATAAAAATAAAAATTGATGAAAGTGGGAACAAAATGAAATTAATAGAAAAAAAGAAAAGAAAGTAAAGAAAGCTTAAAACAATAAAAGAAAGGAAAGAGAAATAAAAAATAAAAAATAGCGACCTAATTATGAATAAAAAAACAAAAATATTAAGAGAAGAAAAACTTGCAAGACATACAACATGGAGTGAAATGGAAGACAGTAAAAAGCAGAAGCTATGGATTAGTGTGATTGCAAAAGAAGGGATTATTTATTTTAAAGTGGGAAATACGGAATAATTGATAAAAAAACCCAATAAAAATAAAATGAAAAATAGAATATCGGTGATTTAAATTATTTTTTAAAGAAACAGAAAGAAAGAGAAAAATCAATAATTATTCGTTTTTCCTACATGTGAACGAATCTGAAATCTTTGATTTCGCTTTTTGAACGAATTTAAAAGTCTAAATCTCAAGAAACAGAATCGCAAAAAATGTACGTCATACGCAAAACATTGTTCACCACCGCTTTCAATACAATCGCACAAGAGAGAAATTCAAAAGCTTTCCTCATGTCAACAGGAGGCTAACGTTATAGAGAAAGAACGGAAACATACTATATATATATATATATATATATATATATATATATATGTATATATATATATATATATACATATATATATATTTATATGTATATATATATATATATATATATATAATTAAAAATATTTTTTAAAAAGCGTAGATGGAAATATACTAAGACAATAAAGTGAATAAATAAATGGAATTAAATATATGAGATAAAAATCAAGCAAAATCATACAAAATGGTTCACTAATTTTAAAGGAATCAAACAGATTCAAAATATTGCACTTTCCATATAGAGCAGAAAGCCAAAGGTGACAAATATGGAATTAAAAGAAAAATGTGCTAAAGAAATGAACAATCTGAAATGAAAACTAATGTTATATTGTCTTATCTATCTTATTTAAAAGTGAAACTTCATGCATATTTTGAAGGACGTACTGAAGTGACCAACACCAATATGATTTCTCTCTCGCTCTCGCTCTTTATATATATATATATATATCTCACACACACACACACACACACACACACACACACATATATATATATATATATATATATATATGAGCTGGGATCAAATATTAATCGGAATGAGATAAAGTACAAAGAGCAAACGTTTATGAATCAAACATGCTTCATTTTTATTAAAGCTTCATCATAGAATAAAATATGGAGAAAACGAAGAAAGAAATTCTAGTGTTTTTATTTAGCGTTGTCTGATTTTCATTTTTAATCAGGTTTCACGTGCATTCGACATTTTAAAATCGACGTTAGTATAATTTGTTGTTTTCTGAAGAAGGAAATTACTGGAAAGTAATGGAAACTCACCTGAAGCGAGCATATGATTTCATTGAATTTATTTTAATGTTTTCTTCTCGAATTTATATTTAAATTGGAGTCATCAGGAGAGAATCTGCACCGTTTCGGAGTCTCACTTGCACACCAGAGGCCTCATTCTAACGATATACATGTGTATTGTAGATATACTAGTTCAAATGTCTAACGGCGAAATTAGATTTACGAAAATTTTCGAAAAACAGCAAACCTCGCTTTCTGAGAATGCAACGTGAACCTCATTAGCCATTCACGATCAGCCATGTCATCTCGTCATGTTTGCTGAAACACTCCACGGAATATTTCTTTTTTTCCATATTCACATAAAACTATTTTCAGTTACTTCTTATACTTTTGGCCCTATTACCCCCTTTGATTTCAATTTAGCCCAGAAATTGGTACTGAGCGCCTGCAACGAAAGGCCTTGCTTCAATTTCCACTACTCTAACAATTACTTTATACCCCTGCTTTATTCGCTATAATTTTAGATTTTCATATTTATTAGTATTTTAGTACTGCGCTTTAATTCATAACGTGTAAATGCCATAGGAGAAAATTCATCGGAACAATTACAATAAAAGTATTTATAGAAAAAGAAGAGAAAGGCTACATTAGGGCTGTAGAAAATTGACTGAAGCCGAGATAACTGGTCATAACCAATAACATTGCAGATTACCAATAATCTGCAATGTTATTGGTTATAATAGCAGGGTTATCTTTTGGTCGGTGTGGAATTTTGCCTGGAAGTGTATTTTTAAAAAGTCACTGGGTATAGAATGCAGGTTGAATTTTGTTTTGACGATCAAGGTACAAAATTCAACTCCCGACGTCTGACAGGGTACGACGGAAGTGCCAATAGTCAAGGATGTTGCCTATTTAAGTTAAGTCAGTCGTCAGTCAGCTGAGTTTAGTAGTTTGCAGAGAGCAGTCAAGCTGAGAATACAGTGCGGGCAGACGTCTGGCTGCTCGTATGCGGGTGCCTACATCCTAGCAGACCTGCACCGAACTGACCAGACCAACTCCACTCTACGCTAAGTCATCGAAGAACGAAGAAAAATATTTTCTATCTTTATATATATATATATATGTGTGTGTGTGTGTGTGTGTGTGTGTGTGTGTGTGTGTGTGTGTGTGTGTGTGTGTTGACGTTGTCATTTTGCAGTGTGAAGAAGCAAGTCACTTTTGGGTTCAATTTATATTACGTCATATTTACTTAAAAGATCATCAACATTTCGTTCGTGCTAATTCTCGCCAAATTGTTATCAAGTGTTATTTTTCGTCAAAGCGGCATGCAGAAGAAGTGGTGTATAACAGCAGGAGAACCAGACCATATGTGATAACAATATCCGTTTCATGGACGAATGATAGATTTATAAATAAGTAGCAGATTCTGAAGAGAAAAATGGATTCAATATAGTGTTTTTATATAATGTTGGCAGAAAATATTAGCACTAGAAAGTGCAACATGTTCCTTCTACTTGGGGTTAGCATCAGCCGTGCTGACAGGAAACAGAAAGAATTGTCTGTTATATTTTATAGAGACCAATTTTCGTTTGGAGGCGTTATAATTAAGTCATGCCTTTCACCGGTTCACAGTAATATATATATATATATATATATATATATATATATATATATATATATATATAAGTAGCTAACCTAGAGCCAACGGACCTACCAAGGTTCCACCAAAAGGATCGTCAGCCAACTTACCTTGACAATTCATTTGTTGAAACCTTGGTAGGTCCGTTGGCTCTAGGTTAGCTACTTACTTATTTATTTGCTCCTCTATTGTATTGAGCGCTTTACATGTTAAGACCCTTGTCTCGGGATTTTTTCTTTCGACTAGTACTTTGACTAATATTCAAGTGCTTAGTTCGTTTCTATTTTGTTTCCATTTTATCCCCTCAGCGTTTATACTCGGTGGGTTTTTCGAGGCGTGTTTAAAGATAAATTCACAGTTATATATATATTCGTCATTCACGTACAAGGATGATTCGCTGTATCACAGCTCATCAGTGTAGTAAACACCAGCTTGCTTCTGGTCGATGTCAAAACCCAACAGATTAAATAAAGGACGAGATAGAAAACGTTAGTCAATTTAACATGTTTCATTTTTATTAAATCATCTTTACAAATTCGGTTAAAGATGTGAAATGACACATTTTAACAAAAAGATAGTAAATTAGAATGTTGTCTGGGGTTGATTTCTATTTGCCATATATGTGTCATGGTTACTAATGAAATAGATGATTATTTAAAATTTGAGTGTATATTAGGCATGCACAGGAATACTTGTCTATATGAAATGTGCACGTAATTATACGCGTGTCAAGTGTATTAAAACGATGAATGAGTTTTTAAATATTTGTCTGAAAAATCTTACATGGTTATTATGCATGAATGTGTTTGTTGGTTACTAACGTTATTGTGTGATAAAATGTTTGTAGATGTTCCCGTTTAATATATATATATATATATATATATATATATATATATATATATATATTAGGACAGCTCGATTTTTAATCCGTAGTATTATACTCTATTTGAAAGGTGAGGCTTGCCATGTAATTATTTTCTGAAATCGTTGACATTTTCTGAATAGAAGATTTTAAAATTAAGTTTAAGTTGTACTTCTTGCTTTCTGTTACGCTCATACAGAATCATAGAAGTACCATATACCATAAATAGTCCATGAATTGGATCAGTATTAGTATTAAGTAATTTTTGAAGGTGTTAACAAATGCAGGGTGCGATAAAAAATTGTTTAAATTAGACAAAAATGAAAATAACATTGACATCTCATTTTAACATAAATATTTAATAAAATTACGCTAAAATATCTTGACATATTAAAGAGCAAATGCTTTCAATAAAATCGCAATTGGCTTCAACTACGGCCCCAGACGACCTCCAAAATATAGTTTCCCTCCTTTTTATTTATTTTCATATATATATATATATATATATATATTCTTTACAGGAAACGAATTCATTACTGCATTTTCTATTATTTTCTATTATTAATATTTGTGTTTATAATTCAAGTAATTTTCTGTTTGTGATTAAATTCATTTAAAATTCTATTATTGTGCACACACTGACCTATCCTTTTACCAAAAGCAATCATATACATATGTTTCTATGCCTAATCGCACTCTATTATTTTAAAGAACTTATGGATTTATCATTTACAATTCTTTAACAGCTTTTATCTTAAAAACATCAACTACCTGCCATTCTTTATCATCAAATGTATTTATTTTCCTACATTTGAGCAAGCTATTTTCACTTCTCTTGTGTTAATCTTGCATTCATGAGACATTTATAATGCAATTGATGCGTATATGGAGTAGGAATAAATTTTAAATATTATACAAGTCAAGAGTGCTTTTGAAGTTCTGAACAAAAGTGCATATTATTCGATACAATATCTTGATAGTGGCCTTCATAATTTAACAATTGATTTAGTTGAAACGAAAAATGATGAAAATGTATCGGACAAAGGCTTGTGTTAAAAACATGAATACATAAAGACATAAACATAAAGACATCGGATTTTAATTTTAATTTTTCTGATTACCGTAAATGACACCTTGTCGACCCCTTTGAGATTAGGGGAAAAATAGCCCGTTGCCATGTCGGGTGGATAGAGAGTTTAGTCCAGCACGGTGATGTTCATCAAAGGAAGCCACTTTCAGCACATGGGTGTCATCAAGATGGCTGTGACGACGGAGCTGCGAAGAATTCTGGGATAATCCTTCCAGGTGTGCATAGAGGCATGACGTAGATTGCTGGAAAATGACACGGGTGAATAATTTCAAAGGAGAAAACATGTAGTTTTGATTTGACAATTTTTTTCTGAATTCAAGCCTTTTTTTCTTACATACATATATTGTGTATTTTGGCAGACATCTTTCTTTTATGCCGGTTTCATTAGCAATAACAAAGAAGTTATTATCGTTAAGGTTTTTTGCATAAATTTTCAAGTGTTCCTAAAATTGTTTTTCTTTGTAGTACATACATAATATAAAAATTGTCGGAACGTGTTCTTTTTCCTAGTGCGTCCGGCTATACGTTGAGCTGTTATTGAGGATGAATTTTATTTTACGTGTAACTGAACATGCGTAGTGTTTATCTATGCGTGTTTAATCATATATGTATTCTATATTTATGTGTGTTTTTTCTATATATATTGATTGTTTAATTACTTAGTTTTTGGTCACAATAAAATTAGACAAATTCAGATTTGTATTAAAAAGTGTTTAATGCAGTGAAATACAACACAGAAACTGACCCGCAAACAATATGAGAGGACGAATGTGTATTAGATATTTTATAAAATATTTAAGATGCCCTGCTATCCTTTCCCACTTATATCAGTGCAGTATCTGTATCTATGCTCCAAACATTGATACATAAGGCGATAAGGTGGAAATAATACAAACGTTCAGCCAGGTGCCATGGTACGGAGATGCACGTTTATGTTTTCATTTTGTGCGCCTTAGAGGTGCTCTGTATACGATTCGTTTAGTGGCATATTTGCAAGCTTTTGAGAGAAAAATTTGTTGAAATATGAAAGACTCGGTACTCATTTCAGAATATCACTGTAGGATCAAATTCAGCCGTGGCGCATTGATGCTGTGTGACACTATCTCCTGCGGTGATACTTTACCTTCTCCCGCGGGGATACTTTCCTTTGGCTGGTTTAAAACAACGGAGAGAGAAATCGATACTGGCAATGTTATTAAGAGTTCTATTGCGTCACGCGATGTGAGCTTAGGAAAAAATAATGATTTTATTATTTTTCAAATACTTCTAAAAGCCGGGAGCATAAAGTTATTTTAGAAAAATACACATTTCTTGTCTTTCATGTTTGTTTAAATTTCGCTCCTTTCATGTTCATATAAATTTCCCTTATTTGGAGTTGAAATGTCGATTCCGCTAATCTGAAAACGCGTAGACAAAACAAGTGTCAGAGTGATTTTATAAAGTCACCCGAAGGCCAAGGCCGCTGGTGAACACAGCAGTCCGTAATAACCCGAGGTGAATCGAGATACGATGTAAGTCGGCATAATCTCATTGGTCGAGCTAAAACTTCCCGCAAATCGAGTGGGCGGAGACCGATTTCATTAACCGAAGACTGTGAGCCGGCCGGATCCCCAGAGAGGATCGAAATTGGTTATAAAAATAGATGCTCGACACGAAAAAGTCAGTTGGGTGACAGTTTGAGTCGGAGTTTTTGAAAAGATTTTTGGGCAGAGTGCCACCGCCGTCATCACTACCGGCCGCCTCCGATTCGGCACATTCCGTCAGATTCCGTTAAGAACCCGAAAGAACTTTGCTATTTTAGAAGTTACAAAGAAAATTGACAATCCTGATTATAGAAAACCAATGAAAAGACTTTATGAAATACGAGAAGAGACTGGCGAAAATTTGAAAAGATCTGTTTATTTCAACGCTAACGAAACTTAGACAAAACATTTCGTTTAACGATTGGAAGCTCTGATGCTTTGGACGAACTTTCTCTCTCCGTAGTAAATATCATTTTCGCCAACTGTATTCTTGGGAAAAGAAAGACATTGTTGTTTTATATATATATATATATATATATATATAAAACATTCTTCGTAACTCTCCAGGCGTGTCCGTCCTTGGTCATTTATTTTTTTTAAACCACAAGTGTACACCAGTGTCCGGACTGGCTAAAAGGGACGACTATTAAGATTGCAAGACGTGACCTCTGGGATCTAATCACAACGTGAGAGAGTGGCCCGTTGTTGCAAAAGACGTCCTGTAACCCAGCTTTTGTGGCGACATCATTGAACGAGATCGTCACGACCGGGTGGCAGTGTCACAACTGGGATCGTCACGACCGTCAGCGAGAACGAGCGCCACATTAGTCAGACGGCCAGCCCGGCTGAGGCGTCACATCTGGTGCCGTTTCGACCAGGATCTGGCCTGAGGACACCCGTCCGGCATGCAGTGTTATAGCTGTAAACAGTCCACTTTTCATTCCTACACCAGTATGAGAAGTAATATAGGGCTATGTAGTAGCCTCGTTCACAAATATCGAACTACCGTAATAGTTATAATAACAAACTATACAAAACCATACAGAAATATCTAAACTGTCAGCTCTATAAAATGCACTTACGCAGAAATAAAGGCAGAAAGGCTATTAATCGATCTATCCTCCCTCTAGCTATGGGTTGAATAGCAGAACAGATAGCCTTGGATATATCACAGAAAGTAATGGCAACTTACTGTGGGAAAATCTGCTTAGTCAGCCATATATCGAAAGAGACATAATCGCTCAAATGTGTATCACTTACGTCATTTAACGGACTGTTATTTGGGAAAATGGTTACTTTCATATTTTTATTTAGAAGTACTATAACGAATCAACTGCTGGGTCAGCTACCAAGAAGTTTAGACCAGTGTGTCGTGTTAGAAAATTTACTCTCCTGAATCTGCCTTACATATTTATAAGTTTGCCATTTGTCCATCCTTAGAATATTATTGCAACATATGATCATGTAATACTTTCTTACAGTCTTGAGCTGTCGTCTCGGCAAAGTTTTCCACAGCCGTAAATTTGCCCCCTTGTGACTTTTCTATAGATACTTTTCTATGTTTAGCCATTTCACCCCAAGCAAGGCAGTACTGTCACTGGTGCGCAGGGGTTTACATAAGAGAAGAATGAAGAGAAAATATAAAAATATACATGGGGTGTCAGAGAATGAGTAAGAGATGAATGAAAACACTGGTGGGAAGAGAGATGCATGAGAGTAGAGTGGAAAGAGAGAAGAACATAATACAAGAGTTATCAGGAAAAGGATAAGAGTCAAGGAGATAAGGAATGGTAATTGGCATTGGATTTAAATTCTTGTATATTGTGGTTGTCAAGGAATCAAGTATACGGAAGCGGTAAGAGCGAGAAAAGAAGCTATGTAGAAGTTACGGTTACATTTGGTGAGTTTCACTGTAAAACGGTAGCACCTAGTTGCTAATTGAGGCATCAGCTAGAGGGAACCAGGGAGCTAAGCTTAAGAGAACAGAAGCCGTGAAAGTACTACACTATCGACGAGTTTTCACCCATATATAATTCTATGCTAACAGTTTTTTTCTCTCACTTCTTGCTTGTGGAACTCTCTTCCGTTTCCGTGCTTTCAAACCAACTTTAACCTTCAAAAATGAAAATGCGATATCAGTCGCATTCTACTGTTCCGATTACTCTTGCTCCTTGTTCAAGGTATAGTTTATCTAAATCGTTTACATCCAATAGCCTCTTGTACCCTCTTGGCTTTACTGTCTAACTTGGGATGAATTGATTAAAAGAAAAAATAAGCATTACTAAATAATAATCTATTAAATACATCATTTGTAAGCCTACACAGTTTCTGAGCAAAATAAGACTGGGGTTCGGAAAACTTGATATCCTTCCAAGTTTTTTGAAAATTATTTTATAATCATTTCACTATAAACAAGGCAGAATATCCACTGGTGCTCAGCGAATTACAATGAGAGAAAAGAAAACAAGAAACTGTAAATGTCGAAGAAACAATAAGAAA
The DNA here is from genome assembly GCA_037127315.1 of Ascarosepion bandense. Lineage (NCBI taxonomy): Eukaryota > Metazoa > Mollusca > Cephalopoda > Sepiida > Sepiidae > Ascarosepion > Ascarosepion bandense. Next base: position 1,463,299 of record JBBBDQ010000187.1, read on the forward strand.
ATAATATAAAACAAGGAGATAGATGGCAATTGACGTTGTATTTAAACTTTTGGAGATTTAAGCTATCAGAGAAGCAAGCTAAAGAGAGAGAGAGAGAGAGAGAGAGAGAGTTCCATCAACGTGAAGTGTGAGGATAAAACTTTTAGAGTAGAAGAATTCGTTACATTTAATTATTTCAACGGAAAAAGGTGGGACGTTTATAACAATCTAGCAGCACGCGTAAATACAGTTGGACGGGAAACCAGGGTGAAAAAGTTCGTCAGAGCAGTTGCCATGAAAAATAATTGTAATACTGGGAAAGTTAATAAGCACTGGATGCATTAAGAGAAAGAAAGGTAGAAGGAAACAAGGAATAACTGACGTGATGAATAATCTGCAATTTGATTGATCTTCACTAAGCATCTCGGCTTCAATCAATTTTCTTCCGCTCTAACGAATATTTTCCTGTGCATGTTCAGCAAATATCTTTTTGGTAATTATTTTGATGATACTTCCTCTTTGAAACTGAGGTAACAAAATTAAACATAGCACTAGATTGGAAGCTAGGTAGCATCTTTTTACAGTTGTAATTGCTAATTTTAACCTTGTCTTCTATGTTAAAAGAACATTTCTACACACTTTTAGCTCGTGGAAAGTTCTTACGGTTTCTTGATTTCCAGTCAACATTGATTGGTTGGTTGGTTGGTTGATTTTGTTTAGTGACATATCAGACTCTATGAATCATTTAATGTTAAAATGAAAATATACACAATAGTATTTTTATTTATCAAGATAATAATGTATTTATTGGTACATCTGTTCGTAATTTATCCATAGCAAGGGAAAAGGGGTGGATTCAAAATTTTCCCAAAATATTTGCGCGTAAGTTAATATAATGAAGCCAACAGAAATTAAAATTCCTAGGCATTATCTAACACTTCTTCTTCTATGTGCCCTCTCCTTTCAGGACGTAGGCGATCATGGTTCTCCACGTCTCCCTATGCCTTGTGGCAGCCAGTATGCCTGCTCCTGTTATTCCTGGCAACCCCGTTCCATCATCCACCTGATCAGGTCCCGCAAATATGTTATCCGCTGCCTTCCTCTGTCTCTCTTGTCTTCTATCTGGGCAGTCAGTATCAGGTTCTCCAGGTTTTCCTTCCTCATTGCGTGTCCCAGGAACTTCAGTTGTCTCTTCCTTATGCTCAGTATTATTTCCTTTTCGTTGCCATTCTTTCCAACACCTCCTCGTTGCTTGCATGTTCAGTCCACGATATCCGCAGCATCCTTATGTAGAACCACATTTCCGATGCTTCCAGTCTTGTCCTCATTTTCGATGATATTGTCCAGCATTAACTGCCGTATTGAAGAACTGACATCACATAGCAATCCAGCACTCTTTTCTTAACACACCATTCGCAAAATCAAGCTTGCACCACCTAACTTTTCCAAGCGGTCACCCTTCTAATTAGTGACCGGAGTCGATGTTGTTAATCTTCGGTGACCGTACATGAACCAGTGTTTCAATTGAATGTGGCTGTAAGCACAATCGGCTTTGATCTTCAAAAATGTAATGCAATTTCAATCGTTATGTTCTATTTTCTTAAACTGTGTTTTTTTTATTCTTCTTTCTTCTTGAAGATGTTCTTATATTCTCTCACAATTAGTATGCCTCCTTGCGTCTCAGTGGCTTTATTGTCTTACTTAGAACGAAATGATTAAAAAAGTACCTGATGAGTTTGGTTTGGTACAGCGTTAAATGTTGCTAAGAGCAACACGAGACGGGTACTTGTGGTGAGTCATGTTCGCAGACTTACTGGATTCATACGGCACAGAAAAGTAGAACGGATAACATTCGAAATCTTTGCTAATTTCTTGAGTTCGAACACGCACCTATGAAACCAATGTAAAAAGACATAATTTGCAGTGCCCCGTTCTTCTGGTTTTAAACTAAAGGTGTTTTTTGCAGAAGAATATTAACAATGCGCCAGATACTAAGTTTTAGCTTACTACTGATACTAAATCTTCATCACTGTTAGTTTCGTTTACCTATAAGATTTACCAACAAGTCGAAAATAGTAGCGTATGGAGAGAGAGAGACAGAGAGAGAGAGAGAGAGAGAGAGAGAGAGAGAGAGAGAGAGAGACAAAGAGTAAGAGAGAGAAGGAATAATGGTTGCGATGAATAATTGTATAAATTACACAAAAATGAAAATAATACTGACATCTCATTTTAATATGTATATATTTAAAAATTACCAAAATACCTTGAAATACTAAAGAGTAAATTTATGCAATAAAATCACCGTTGGCTTAAAGTGCTGACTCTAGAGCACTTAGGAAATTCCTGCATCTCTTCTCGACGTTCTCCTTGTTTAAGCTAATGAATGCTGATATAATCCTTGCTTTTAGTTCATCTTTGATGTTAAAAGGCTTTGTTAGTTTCTCGCTCGACTTCTCTCCACACATACTAATGAAGACAGTTTGAGTTTGGGAAGTCAGGTGGCCAGATACAAGAATTACCTGACAGCCATGGCTCGGTTTTTATAGTTATGATGCATAGTGTAGAGTCCTGTTACCAGACTTAGGATCTTTCAACAGCCACCCCTTTGACTCTCTGCAGCGCTGCCTCCTCAAAGCCTTAGATATAGGCCTCCGTGTTGATTCAGATTCCCCTAGAAAGATGAATAGAGGCATAGTGATCACTCCAAACACCATGATATATCATCCTACTCTTTCTGAATCCTCTGCGCTGTTCTCAGATTGACACCCAAACACTCTGAAATATTCGAATTGGAGCTGCCGGCGTGAATGCCAAGCAGTAAAGTATAACATTTACCATCTGAGCACTATACCTAATCCGAGATAATGATCTTGACGACATTATAAAATTGATCAAATGGGCGCGTTCACCGCATAGATAAATTCGTACCCTTTGAAGTGGCTACAAAGATGGCTAAAGTAGAGAGGGTTTGCAGAGGCGGAAGGACACGAGGGGATTGGCATGTGGGACTACCTAACGGCCGTAATCAAACCAAGGTAACGATTTCGCACATAAAACACTGTCGGCATTCACCAGGAAATGGATATTGCCTCATGCCATCGATAACGGGCCTCGATAGTGATTCGGACAGCCGTTTCAACTTTACACGCGACCGTGTTTCGGCCACTCTTCTGAGACGGATGAAACGAACGCAACTCGTAAAAACGAGTCTCTAATGACTTTTATTGAGGTCCAACGCGCTAAAACAGAGCTGAGAAAGATGTCATTATACCGAGTTGAGTGACTAAGAGGTTCTTGTAGAACTTCGATTAATAGTGATAAAAGTTATCGATTACTGGACGAGGAAAAATAGGTTGTGGTTTTTCTTGCTGTAGTCGTAAAAAAAGTCGGCCGGACAACCATTTTTTTTGGACGCTAGTAATTTAAGAGTTAGCAAAATTAAATACCTTGGGGGAACAATACACAGCTTTTAAAGCGTTTTAATTAAACAAACTGTACTTAAGACATGATGGGCTAATAAATAAATAATATCTGAATAAAAGTAGCCGTTGGGGCATGTCCAATGAATTTCCGACAGTTTTAGTTGTTCATTAAAATATTTTTTTTATTCTTTTGCAGCGTTTCATAATATAATATTTTCTGGAAAGCCTTTCCTAAAATAATTGGCTAAAACTAATAATGCTCATTAGACGATAGCTGCTTGTAATAATGGTAGCGTAGCGTTTAACAGTTGTATCAGTAGAAGAGATATTTTTTTACTACTCTAATATAGTAACAAAACCAGAAAAACGTTTATGAAGCTTTATTAAACATAATAATATTTATTTTTGTATAAAACAAAAAGATTGTAGCACAAGATCAAAAGTGTGGATAGTGAAGGCTGGTCTCCAACTATATTATTTTCAAAGTTAGCTAGACACAATCACTGACCCAAGCAAACTATGCAATACTCATTGCGCCACATTCTTACTTGCCATTCTTACTACAACCTCCATAATATCTCACAATCTTTATGAAATCCTTTGTAATCCAATAGATACAATTTGTCTGTTATAATGCTGGGGATAAAAATAAGAATTTTAAAAAATGAACCCTTAATGAATATTTACAAAATGCCTGAAATAGTACCTACCTCATTGTTTAACTGCTTCTTGCGTTCATGCTTGATAGAAGACCTCTGTAGTTCCTGTTTTTTAAGAACACTGGGGAGCCTTCTAAATTTTCTAAGTATCGCCTTATTAACCTCTTAAATCTTTTTGGCAAAGTATTCGGGGCTATTGAAAATGCTGAAGTAGTTGGGTATCTCACATATCACAACATTCTCATTGACAAATAATATGACTTCCAATTCGCCAGGACTACCGCTCATGTGCTAACGATCAACACTGATTATAAATACGAAACTATTGATAAGAATGGCAAAGCTCAAGATATATCTAAATCATTTAACAGGGTTTTGCATGTTGGCCTTCAGTTCAAGTTCCAGATCTACGCTATTTCTAGACGATTGTTTGATTTAGTCCAATCAAACGTCGTATAAAAGGACATGGAAGCTTGTCTGTTCCAAAAGGCCTTCATTTCATGATTCGTTTCTGCCTACTATCCGAATGGAGTATGTTAATCTCCTAGAGAGCCAAACACTGTACTCATTCTCCCACCCGATCGCAAATGGAACGACTACATTAAATCTATAGATGCCTCTACTGATAAGAATGGTGGGTCACTGTGTCGAGATAGGAAGTTTTTCTCATCGGAATTCATTTTGTGCATTTATAAATCTAACCACCCGTTCGTGCATTAAGAACTGTTGCCATATCTGATCGGTTGCTCTTGCTATTTATCTGAAGATTATCGATAAAATCCAGAGAAGGATCTCTAATGTAATTAATCCTGACTTGGCTGCCTGCCATCTTTCACTTTCATACCGACGGCATATGACTTCCCTCCGTCTTTTCTACAAGTATTTTCATTGCTACTGATCTTTGCTTCAATCGCTGGTGCCCCAATCACATGTATTTACGTGTCCTACTATCGCGTTGTGGTACAGTGGATATCGGCTCGGAATGAGAAACCGAGGAGCCGAGTTCGAATTCCAGTTGAATCCATTTTATTCACTTACGCGCAAATACCCCTGGGAAAGGTATTAATCCGTCTCTTCCTTCCAGTTATGGGTTAAATAGCAGGACAGATTGGGTTCTATAGCCTTGGTCGGCAACCAGTCTACCGCAGAAAGCAATGGCAACCTACTGCGGGATAATCTTCTGCCCAGACAAGCATGTCTCTTTCGAGAGATGATCGCCCAAGCGTGTATCACGTATGGCACCTAAACTGACTGACTATACTGAAATCAAAGTCTGACCCCTTTACCGTTGAAATAGTTAAATAAAGCCACCTATTAATTTCGAACAGTTTCTTTTCCCACATTAGAAATGCTTCCTCCGCCAACATCCCACACACAACTGACCAAGTACGAGAAAAGAAATTAAAAATTTAATAGAAAAATCGGTTTCGAAACTGTGATCTAATTAAAATTTAAAATTTAATAAGAAAAATGTATTTCCTAAATTCAAAATTGAGATTAAATATACGAATTTACATTAACTATAAAGACTCTGCTTAAATACAAAAATATTCTGTACAAAATAAGCATCCCACCCCTTACCGGCTCTTCTAAGAAATCCAAAGGATATAGTCTAGTCGCAAGATAATAAAAACTTACATTCTAACTGCTAATGTTAAATCTGTCTAGAAATCAGACTCTCATTAATCAACCATATTAACTACCCACACCACTTTCTTCAAAATTCTAACGGTCAATCCACGAGACTTGTTTCTTTATCACTAACCCCCACCAACATCCCACACACAACTGACCGAATATAAGAAAAGAGGCTTTCCATTCCTATCCACACCGCCTGATGAGACATTGAAGTTTCAATGTCGAAACAAATGTACAATTTGTAGTGGATATATAAATGATGTACATGTTCTAAAATATAATTTATAATAAATATTCACAGCTCTATATATTATATACCGAACAATGTTTTAAATTAATGTGGATGACTTATATATATATATATATATATATATATATATATATATATATATATATATATAAGTATGTTTCACTGTATCACAGCTCATCAGTGTGAGTAGACATCCATTTGCTTCTGGCCGGAATCGAAACACAACCGATTTAGTGTCAGTCGGAGTCACTGACTCATAAATCAAAGCCACATGGAATCAGAGAAAGGAAATTTTAGCGTACTATGCCTAACCGGTGTGTATACACACGCCAATTTCTAACCCGCCGGTGGAACACTATGGAGAAATGGTAAACTTTAACAACAGTAGCTACTCACCGCTATGTACGAATCGTTTACTCAGTAATAGATTGGAACACTCACGACTACTGGCGTGTGATTATATTGTGTATATGACTCGCTAAAATCTACCTTCCTCTATCGAACGCTCATAGCTTAGAGTTAGAATCGCCGACTTTCGATTCGGTCGGGTTTCAATGTTGGCTAAAAAAAAAAAAACGGATGTCTATCCGTACTGGTGAGCAGTGAAATAAGACTGTCTCTCTGTCTTTCTCTCTCTCTGCCTTTCTCTCTCTCTCTCTCTCTCTCTTTATATATATATATATATATATATATATATATATATATAATTTAATATATATATATATATATATATATATATAATTTAATATATATATATATATATATATATATATATATATATATGTATGTATGTATATATATGTGTGTGTGTGACTATATATATATATATATATTCACCACTTACTCCAAGAAAAAATATTGTACAAAAGGTAGCTGTAAATGAAGGCACAAAATGTTTGGACGAAATTAATGCTACACTTAAATTAAGATCTTCTTTATTGGACTTAATTCAACTACAGCGCTGAAAAACCTATTTAAGTATTGTAATGAAAATTGAGAAGCAGGAAGATAGATCTATAAATAGTATTGGCACTTTAGTCATATGATAAGGGCAACTAATTTATGAAAACTGAAAAATAAAAAAAAATGTCCACAAGAGGTGGTATCTTCCAAGGTATCTTTTTTTAGACTCACTAGTGTTGTAGCAGTAAAGCATTGCTTCTACGAATGGCGCAATTTTGGTTTATGGTTTATAATGCAACAAAACATAATCTATTAAGGGGCACAATTCACAGTATTTAAATTCATAGCTACGGTAAAAAGAGGTAAATTCACACCTTTTCCAAAGTAGTTGCACGTAAGTGAATATAATGATGCCATTGGAATTCGGCTCTTCGATTATTCAGAGCTATTGTATATTACACTATTCCCGAAGTCAAGTTACACCACCTGGCTTTCCCAAGTCGTCACCCAAATGATTACCCACCGGACTCGACGTTGCTTAACTTCGGTGGTCGTATGTGAACCAACAGTTTAATGTAATGTAGCGTAAGCCCAGCCAGCTTTTATCTTCAAATATTTTAATGCAATTTCAATCATTATTTTCTGAATCCTTAATTTGTATTCTTTTATTGTTCTCTCTTTTTAATAAAGATTTACACATATAATCTCACAAATAGTAAGCCCCCTTGCATCTGAGTGGCTTTATTGTCTTACTTAGAACGAAATAATATTTTTCATCATTTCACCCCAAGCAAGACGGTTTTACTGCCACTGGTGCGCAGGGGGTTACATAGAAAGAAAGTGATGAGAAAGAGGGGAAGGTTATAGGAGGTTGTCAGAAATAGGGTAATAGAAGGGTGAGAATACTGACGTGATGGGGTTGGATTGGATGGAGATAAGAGCCTGAGAAACCTTACATTTAAATTCTTACAGATTGTAGCTGTCGAGGAAGCAAGTATACGGAAGGGAATTCCACAGGCAGGAAATGAGAGAAAAGAAGCTGGTGGAGTAGAAATTGCGGTTACATTTTATCGGTTTCACTGTAAAAGGGTGAGACCTAGTTTCTAGTCTAGTAGCTCGAGTAAATTCATACATTGGGGGCACGAGCGATCTAAGTTCATCGGAGCCAAAGCCATGAAAGTATTTGTAGAAGAGACAAAGGGAAGTCACATCATGGCGGTGAGAAAGTGACTGCATCTGAGCTGCCAAGTCGGGATCGATCACATGACAGTTTCTCCGTTGGATATTGTCAAGAACACCGAGGTGAATAGCAGGGGTATCCAACCAGATGTGACAGCAGTATTCAATACACAGGCGGATGGTTGATTTATACATGTGCAGGATGGATTCAGACGGAAAAAAAACTTTCTGGCCCTACACAGGGAACCAACCTTCTTTGCAGCGGATTTAGCAGGGAGTAAACAAAAAAGAATAGTACCTGATGAGTTTGGGTTTGTAAACTGTCAGAAGTTGCTTGGAGCAACGAGACAGATAAATGAATTTGATGATCTAGAGTTGATGACTAGAGTTACACGGCACAGAAAAAAAAAAAAGATTAACATTCGAAGTCTTTCCTAATTTCCTGAGTCCGAACATTTACCTATCAGAGAAAGAACCAAAAAAAAACAAAAAACAATTTACAATGTCCCTTCTGGTTTTAAAATAAAGATTTCTTTATGACAAATGCGCCTTACTAACCTACTACTGATATCTACTAAATCTTCAGTATTGTTAATTTTGGTTTAACTATAAGCTCTAGAAAATATGAATGAATGCATAAAATAGTGAAAGAAAGAACGAATGAATAAATGAAAGAAAAAGGAAAAGAAGAAATAACGAAAGAAAGAGTAGAAGAATAAGAAACAGTATCAACGAGAAAAAGCGAAAGAAAGATAAAATGAATGGTTAAACAGAAAGAAAAAAGAATGAAGAAAAAAGTGAAGCAATGAAAAATACGTGAAAGCCTGAAAGAAAGTATCAAGAAAAGAGAAGAACAGAAAAAGAAATAATTTAAGGTAAAAGGAGTTGATTGATGTTTTAAGGGTTGTCGACACTTTGTAGGTTATTTAAAATAGAAACATATTTTAAATTGTAAAGACAACCCATTTTTTTTCTTTTTTTAGGGAGTGAATATATCATAAAAATTGTTTAAAGATATGAATGATGTTTTCAGATTCAATTCCAGCTATTTATCCCTTAGCTGGCAGGAGATGGATTCAAATATTTGGATGGTATTTGCACGTAAATGAATGTAAGGAACTTGAATGTAATTCGAACTCATCCCTCCAGTTTCAAATTCGGAGAGGTAATCCAATACATCACTCGCAACTCCACTGGCAGATAGGAAAGAAAAATGAATGAAAATATAGATGAGTAAAATATGTCATGAAAGAAATAACCAAAACAAAGATAGAATGAAATAAACACAAAAAGAAAAATTTCAAAGAAAGGTCAGTCAATTAAAGTGCCATACGTGAAACACGCTTGGGCAATCATCTCTCGAAAGAGACATGACTGACTGGGCAGAAGATTATCCCGCAGTAGGTTGCCAGCCAAAGCTATAGAATCCAATCTATCCTGTCATTTAGCCCATAACTGGAAGGAAGAGACGGATTAATAACTTTCCCAAGGGTATTTGCGCGTAAGTGAATGTGCAATAAATTCAACTGGAATTCGAACTCGGCTCTCTGATTTCTCGTTCCGAGCCGATATCCACTGTACCACAACGCACATACGCGTTACATACCAAAAAACCGAACCAATTAAAAAAGGTAGAAAACAAGAAACAAGAAAAACGAGAGAATAAGTGAATAAGTATAAGACATATTTCACGTAACAATCAAGAAAAAATACGAGTAGAAAATAAATTTCCCCCAAAAGTATGGAAACAATTTATAATATTACCCTCGTTTAACAGTGACTATTTTAAATCTTTAAAGATCTACCAAATGTGTGAAAAGGGTGACCTCGGCTTGGTTTAATGGTTAGCAAGCTTGTCTCGCAGAACCAAGTGTGTTCGATCGTCACTGGTTGGGCTATACATTCGGCCTTAACTAAGCGGCGCTTAAAAAACTCACCTATCAAACATGTGAAGAGTTGTTTCTTAAAAAATATTTTAATTTATTATTTCGTTACAGAAATTTCAAAAAGAAAACTAAAGAATATTTGGAGATGGAGAAAGTTTAACGAAGCAAGAAATACAGACAGAAATAAAGGAAAAGCTATTAATTTTATGGAAGGAATGGGAAAGAAAGAAAGGAATAAAAAAATAAAAAAGGGTTAGGGTTAGGGTTTAGGGTTAGGGTTAGGGTTAGGGTTAAGTAAGGATATGGGAAAGAAAAAGAAACAACTATAGACAAAGAACGGAAAATAAAGAGGCAGACGAAAATTAATTAACCTCATCATTTAAACGACTGTCTTTTTGTTACTGTGACATTTTATTGTTCCTTAAGCTGAAGAAGAACGCCAGGGACAGTCGTTTCGAAGATATAGAGCTACGATGCTAAGAATACTAGACAGCTTCCATTGAAACTTTAGGAAGATACATTAACCTTAAGGGATCATGCATAGAATGAAATTAGAGTTTTATCAGTCCGTCAGTTACTTGCCATACGTGATACACGCTTTGGGTGATCATATCTTGAGAGAGACATGACTGACTGGGCAGAAGATTATCACGCAGTAGGCTACCATTGCTTTCTGCGGTAGACTGGTTGCCAGCCAATGCTATAGCACCCAATCTCTCCTATTATTTGATCCATAACTGCAAGGAAGAGACGGATTAATACCTTTCCCAAGAGTATTTGTGCGTAGGTGAATGCAAGGAATTAAACTGGAACGGACATCCGTTAGAGTTTTGTACTTCTTTGAAATTAATAAATATGTCCCCTGAAAACGTTGCAAAACTTATAGAATATCCATCGTAGCCTACTTTCTGGGTGAAATATTTTTTTCTTATTTTTAGAAATAGGGTTTCAGATTAAAGCCAAGTCATATTTTTTAATGCAAAATGGTTTGCTGTAATTTAAAGATTGACGCATTAAAATCTTCTTTTGGCTCTTCAGCTGATCGAACTTTGTTATTTAATAACTGATCAATTACATTGCAAATAGTAAGGAAGTGATATAATAAAAAATAAAATAGAGTAGTCGATTACATTTTGAAATATGGAGAAATTGATGAAAAGCACCAAGACAAAGAAGAGGAATATCAAGGAGAGAAGAGAAATTTATTTTGCCGGAATTGCATTTCGAAATATCTTTAGTTCACATTGTAAGGCGTATATTGCAAGGCGTTAATGGATTTACTTTTCTCATATTAGAGAGTTGAGACTTAGACTAGTTTGGATAAATGACCACTACAAGGTACACTGTGTATCGTACGCATTTCCTGAAGAAGGTGGGCTGACAAAAAGCGTAATAAAACATACTATAACAAAAAGGAATATAGAAAAATTTTAACAAACAAAAGAGAAAGACAAACAGTATAAAGAAAATGGAATAAGGATATTGTTGAGGAAGACAAATATATATAATAGCCTCGAGTTACCTCCATGCTCCTAATATGGCGTCGGGCTTCAGCGTTTACTAAGCTGTGGAAAATCGAACGAAATTCCATGATAAAATGGAGCCGGGTATTTCAAGTGGATGGTGCTCAAATGCAAAGACGATCACCGCATCATAGCTTGATTCTACGTTTGTCGATATCAAAGAAAGTCGAAGTAACAGATCGATAGACAGTTTGGTGTCAAAGGAATCCGAGTGGCTTAAGATATATCAGCCTAGAATTCGAAGAACCATCTCTGTGTAGATTTATCCATTTTCACCCTTTTTATCACTCCCTTCATATACCGGCTTCGGTATCAGGATTTCCAAATAATCGGAACACCTACAAGTTCTTGTCGCTAAATTCTTCGATGGATGTTTTTACATCTCTCTCAATCTCTCTCAATCTCTCTCAATATATATATATATATATATATATATATATATATATATATTCCAATAGCCGCCTGTATATATATATATATATATATATATATATATATATATATATATATATATTCCAATAGCCGCATATATATATATATATATATATATATAAGAATAAGAATAAGAAGAAGCATATAACACACACCTATATGCAGAGTTCCAAATATGAATATAAACGCGGATGATATATTTCATATCGATAAAGAGAACAGGACAATAGAAATAATTAATATATATATATATATATATATATATGTAAATATATATATATTCATATGAAAAGTACACACACATATACATATATATATATGAGGTAGTATTTACATTTTTCAGACTATTGTCCGCATCTATGTACACACACACACACACACACACACATATATATATATATATATATATATATACGGATAACTAAATTCCAAGTCCCTGAAGAAGGCCTGAACATACAACGGCCAAAACGTTGTACAAATGGCAACAAAGATGAGGACAATAATCTGTATAATGTATATAGTATATATATATATATATATATATATATATATATATATATATATATATGTGTGTGTGTGTGTGTGTGTGTGTGTGTGTGTGTGTGTAAATAGTCCCTCGCTGACAGATCTGTTTTGCTCATTATTACGGTCAGACATCCGATTGAATTTTTTTATCCCCTGGATTGAAACCCTACCGAATTGGCGTCAATTCTACCTCTGACATATGGGTGCTCGGTAGAAGGAGGCAGGCTTTTATATATAAATTTTTTCTATAAATATTTATGCACATTTATCTTTATAAGCGTGTTATTTTCCTTATTGACATATAACTTATTCTTTGGCTTACGGGGTTTAGAAAATTTCAAAGTAATCTCGCTCAGTTGGCAAAGTGACCCTTAAGGGCTACTGATTCGAAACCAAAATACTCTCTCTCTCTCTCTTCACTTACCTGCTAAGCGGAACTCTTACTAAAAATACTCTGTTCGTATTTTCTTGTTCTAGTGAATGTTCCCCGAATATTTGACAAGTAGGTTAGATTTTGCCTCTTTTAAATTTTAATTTGTGCGCTTGAAAGAATCTTCCGTTTTGTTCTATGTTTGGGTTAACTGTACTTATTTAAATCTTTATGTTTTATCGTACGCAAACTTTATGTCTATTAGTAGCTCTGAGTCTCTCGTTATTTAAGCATTTACGCTGTAAATATTCTACTCTTCCTTCTCATTCCTTAAGGATTTATATCGCAAATATTCTATGTTTAAAACACCTATCATGCTGATACTTGTACATACGCTAGCTTATCGTATGGCAACCAACACATGTATGCATATACGTGTTTGAAATTTAATTCTTACCAATAATGGGATCAATATTGACCAGAGCGGTAATTATTGAATTATCGAAAATAACGTAGAAAACTGACCAATGTCGACTTGAAGCGTCGTAATTTTCCCAATTGTTCATCGCGATATTTGCTAAACACTATTTATCAGTGATCAAATTCCAGCTGAGTGATTACAAACTTTGAGTTGATTTTGATTAGTATTGAATGTTATCATATATATATATATATATATATATATATATATATATATGTATATATATATATATATATATATATATATATATATATATATATATATAATGTGATGGATAAATTGCCGTCTAAATTATGCAAAATGAAAATAACACTGACCTCTCATTCTAACAGATAAATTGTAAAAAAAAATATCTTGAATGTCCGTAGGAAATGTCATGGCGCCATTTCTGACTCTGTTTAGGATCCATAAAAAAATCAATACGAAGAAAAAAATCAAAGGTAGTGATATTGGTGGCAGCATTTGTGGTTGTTGAGGTAGTAGTAATAATAATAATCATAATAATGATAATAATAATGTTGTATATATCGAAGATTTCAAACGTATATTTTCGTGAGACTGAAAACGTCAAATATAAAAGAAAATTGATCGAATTCTTCAGATGCCATTATTCAATTTCTGAATATTTTTTAGGGCAATGTCCAGATTGATTTTTTAAAAGTGAGAGACTAAAATCGGTAAATAAAGAATTTGTTTCCAACGAGAATTCAAACAGCCTCACATATCTTTGAGCGGCAATGTTTCATATGAAGAATACGTACAATTTCATGTAGTGTAAACAAAACAAGGTCGAATCCGATAAGTAATGTTTTTTTCTGACTAAATTTTGAATGATGCCTATTAACTTGGGTACCGTAAGTGCCTCTAACGCTCGTGAGCGCTATCTAAAAATTGTTAGAAGCTGTTTTTTAATTTCTTGATCCATCCTGCCAATTTGAGGGTTGGAGAATCTAAACGTAAAAAAAAAAAAATTAAAAAGAATGAGCGTTGCGATAAATAACAAGAAAAATTTATAAATAAAAAAATAAGGAAAACTTTCTAAATATATTTTCAAATTTTGAATTTGTTTTTATAATTTCTTATCAACGCTCTCTATGATGATTGTATAAACGGTTCATAATGCATTCGCAATAATATATGTATATACAGAGGCGTTCACACACACACACACATATGTAAAAGAATGAGACGGAAATTTATTGGAAAAATAATTTTTAGAAGTTTTTCGAATATTCTTGATTTTCTAATGGACGTTACCTCTGTAATAGAAGAGTGTATTATTAGTATGAAGCATTCTTTTGAAAAAAGATGCGATGATTTTGTAAATTATACTTAAATAGAAATTTGCATTTTGAGAAAGGGCCACTAAGTGCAATTGGGGATTTTTTCTTTTGTTGGAAACACATATTATACATATGCGCACAGACAGACGCATGATCACACTTGCGAGAACGCACACACACGCGATAACGCATACACGCACTATAATTCTAATAAAAATTAGAGAAATATAAAAATTAGAGAATTATTAGAGAATTATAAAGAGACAGTTGTTGATACACACTGACGAGTGGGCAGAGTTATTGCCAGAATATTTGTCTCTGAAAAAACATAATCAATTAAATTACAATCTTTTTTATTATATATATATATATATATATATATATACTGGCTGTTTTCTCTTTATTTAGCATGGCCCTCTCACAATACCTGAGGAAGGTTCATTAATGCCAGGCGCGCACTTGACTTATAAGCTCAATCGCATAAGACATAAGAGTCTTCCGCATTCACCTTGCTTGTAAAAACTGATCTTAGGTTTGCTGGACGTGACAGGCTGTTTGTTGACCGCTTAACACTATGTATTAAATCCATGACCATATCCTATACATTGTTATAACCCCATGTGTATTGTGGGCATGCAGGGAGCACGTGACGTAAACTGCCTCAATCACTTTAGCCTGATGTGCATCCTTTCATTTACATTTCGTGGTTGAATTTCGTGGGAAATCATAGATACATTGCAGGAGGAAAGATATTGCCAATAGCTTGATTGCAATTAGGATATTCCATGATAACGTAATCAGATCAATATCAATCGGTGTAGTTCAAGCAAATTGCTTGGGCTGCGAAACGGCAGTAGCTGTTTGCTGCTCTTCCTCGAAATTCTTGATTTCTTGAATCACCATCTCTCGTTACTCTTTTGAACCATGTTTGCAGATTCATTGTGGTGCCCAGGTCAGCTCAAATGGTTTGGAATATCCCCATAATCACTTTGGTTCGCAAACTAGATTCTGATTATTTGGTGGCTTCTATAACTGCATATTTGGTGCGAGTTTTGATATCTGACTAATCTACGGACAATCTCATTGGCCGAATTAGTCATCAGCATGTTAAGGCGTACTTTTCGGATCTTGAACTTAATGGGGCTGTTTAGATTGATGGTGAGTAATAATGAGAGTTCATGATCGTGATTCGACAAAGCAGCTCTCCATTACCTTTAAACCACTGGATTCTTGGTTTGCTAGGAATTTCTCCAGAGTATTGACAATCAGCAATGGCATCCTGAACACTGAGGATGTAATCCGGATGCATAATTCCATAATTCATCTTTCATTTTTTAATAAGGCAATCTCATTGCCTGCACTAGCGTGTCTTAAGGGTATGTAAACCTTTCAGGTTGTCAAATTTCCTGCGAAATGACACGTTCTGGCCTGATTCAATTTCATATATATACATATATATATATATTACAGAAAAGTGAAAAACACGTAGATTAAAAAAATTGAAAAAGACTCTATATGCGTAAACTTTACACATGTTTATTTCCAAGTAAACAAAAACAATTGTTATATAATTTGAGTTCCGAAAAGAAAAGAAATATACGAATAGATGAAAAATTATATAAAAACGATAATGATAATACCATGTCTTTCATTTGAATGAAACCTGTATAAAAGAGAGATTTCTGCCCAAATACACTATATATATATACAATATATGGCATTTTGTAACACTATGTTCCTCTGTTAGAAGTCGATGAACTTTTGTTCAAAATAAAGAAAAGACATTAATTTTTCATTTTAATCCTGAAAAAGGTCACCCTAAACCGAAAAATTGATTTTTCCACATATGCAACTGAAAATATTTCAGAACCTTTATTTTTAAATTTGTTATTGATGGAACTGGATAGTGCTTATGTATTTTAACACATTTAACAGTTTATAACTATACCATAACACAGACGCTTATAAATAGCTAAAAGCAAACTCTAAAAGCCTCTATGAAATTCTAGAAGGCTCTAAATGTTATGGTGTTACGACACTTATACACGATTTCAGAAATTTTATGTTGGCTTTGATATTAAGAAAAATAAATTGAATTAAAACTGTCTTCATTTTTCTAACAAAATTTAATCAAAATATTATATTTTACAAAAATTCGTAACCCTAATACACACATATTGAGAGAGAGCGAGATAGTGAGAATGAGAGAGAGAGAGAAAGAGAGAGAGACAGTAAAATAAAATAATATATAAACACATCTATCTCATTTTATTATATACATATGATATAGATTTATATATATATATATATATACATACACGCATATATATTATTTGTTACATATATAGTTTATATATCATTTTAAATATATATGAATCGCAATCAAATATAAGACAAACATTGATCGGTATCCGACTGAATGATTGGATAAAGAACAAAAGGAAGAAAAGTTTATCACACTAACATATTTCACTTTTATTAAAGCTTCATCGAAAAATGGTATAGGATGTATAAAGAATATATTTTTTGTGGGTGTTTGATTTTTATTGGCGAATCATGCGTTTGACTTGTTAATCAATATTATAATTTGTGGAGTTTCGGACTGAAGAATATAATTTGTGGAGTTCCGTGGCTTCCAAAAATCATGTGAGAAAGAGAGACAGAGCGAGAGAGAGAGAGAGAGAGAGAGGAGAAAGAGAGAGAGGAAAAGAAAAAGAGAAAGAGAGAAATTCAAAAATAGAAAGTTGATGGGAATGTGAATAGATGTGCGAATTCGAATGGACTCTTTAAGGGATTTATTTCTGCCTCAATATAATCGCACGAAGAATCATAGTGCTTCAATATGATGTCACGTATTGCTGATTCTAAAGCCTCAAACACTTTGCTTCTTAAAGGAAACACAAGAGAAAAATAATGTCTCTGAAGTATACGCAACACTCATCATCCATGAAAAATCTCTGATTTAGAAAAAAATAAACGTACATGTAATCTATCTATCTATCTATTTATCTATCTATCTATCTATCTATGTGTGTGTGTTCAAATTTATATTTAATTCTTTTTTAAGATTTTGAGATTTGATCTTTTTTAATTTTCTTCTCTAGATATATTTTTGTTTCATTTGCGAGCAAAGAGAACCATTTATACCTATGTCTCTGCGATTGCCTGAGGCTGATATTGTTACTGTAATTCTTCGCAGGTCGTGACTCTGAATTTAAGGGGAGACAGCACACCAAACACTTAAATAGCTTGATGTAAAACTAAAAAGAAATCAATAAGATGCTGCGGTGGTTGGGGAATGAATTTTTTTTTTTAAAAAAAGAAGAAATTACCAGCAAAGAAATTCTTTCAGATTGCTTTTGAAGTTGCCGCTATTTTTTTTCCTATTATTTTGCTTTTTTGAGCTTCTGTTTATGAAAGCGACCATGACTTATTCATTCATTTTCTGTTTTTTTTTTAAAATAGCAAATCATAGCAAATAGGACGCCTTATAAAAAGAAGACCATACACATACAGATAGATTCTTGTGTATGACTGCCGGTCTGCATACTGGGTCCATGACATTTCGCCTTTTAACAAACTGGCAACGATACAAGTTCGTATTTAAAAGCACGAATATATATCGGAAGATGAATATAATAATAGGCTTAAGGTCACATTACGTTTGAAATAATGCTTCCTGTGTCTTCACAGAAGTTAAGCAACGTCGAGCTTGACAGAAACCTGCATGAGAATACCATGTGCTGTGCGCGAGTGCTGTCATTGATAACGGCTGAATTTTTACCTTCGTGCCCCGACTACGTGAACTGAAGCGTGCTAATAGACTGGCATCAAGCTCTCACACAAGGTCTGAAATAGTTGAATGTAACCGCCACTTCGACTGTAACAGTTTGTTTTCTCGCCCTTTCCGCCTGTTGAAATCCCATCCGTTGACTTGCTTTCCTGATAGCTACAATCAACAAATCGGTGAGCAGAGTTCGAATTTCAGTTGAATTACTTGCATTCACTTTAGCGCAAATACCCTTGGGAAAGGTAATAATTCGTCTCTTCCCTCCAGTTATGGGTTAAATAACAGGGTAGATTGGGTTCTAGAGCATTAGCTGGCGACCAATCTACCGCAGAAAGTGATGGCTACATATTGCGGGATAATCTTCTGCCCAGTCAGTCATGTCTCTTTCGGGACATGATCGCCCAAAGCGTGTATCACGTCTGGCAGTTAACTGACTGCCTGACAATCTACAAAATTTAAATGCAACGTCAATTGACATGTCGTATCTTCTTTAATCCCATTCATTTTTTATCCTTTCTTTAAAACCCACTGGACACTCAATGTGAGGCCCTGTGCGCTAGTGTCGTTCCCCACTTGCTTCGGGTGAAATGATTAAAAAAGTAAAAATATTTTAATCGGGCAACCGAATTCCAATTCCCATTGGGTTCGTTAAAATTCACTTAGGAACAAATAACCTTGGGTAAGGTATGGATCCACTTCTCCCTAAAGGTATAGGTTAATTAGTAAAACTTCTATTATTAAACCATTATTATATCCCAAAAATAATTCTTACAAGGTGTTTGGTTTTAAATAACCATCGGAATATTTATAAGACGTAGAAAAAAGAATAAGCAATCAATATATTTATACAGGCTAATTAAGAATGTTTATGTTAACATACAATTACACAAACGCATACGGGCACACACACACACACACACACACACACACACACATATATATATATATATATATATATATATGTATGTATGGATGTATAATTGTATATTTGGGCAGCAATGCCTTTTTTATACATGTTTCATTAAAGACGATTGACACGGTAATGCGAAATTTTTGTATTGAATTTTTCCTCTGTTCGCATAAGTGATCTGGTTTCTGGATATAAAATGAGTAAAAACGCTCCGGATGTTCTATATATATGAGTACTTTTGGCTTTTTTGTTGGTTATTATTTAGGATACATTTTTATTTATTTGTTTTAGATTTACTTTTTAGCGGAATCCATAGATTTGTATATATATTTCTAGAGTGAAAGGAATTTTTCCAAATATGGTCATAAGTCTGTGGCCGTGTTAATGGTTGATGTTATTGAGTGTTAGCTATTTATTTTCTGTTAATAGTGCTTCAATTAATTTTACTCTCTTTTTACATTTTCGTCAGGTTCTTAACTTACATTATTTACAAGTATATTGAGGATAGAGTTTGGTAGGTTTTCCTGTGTGTTTCAAAGAATTCTAATTGAACTAATGTTATGGTCAGAAAGGTATAACGTAAGTCTTATATATATATATATATATATATATATATATATATATATATATATTTTCTGTTTTCTTTTAAGAAAAACTTTAAACACCGGTCATATTTCCGTAATAAATTTATTTCAGTCAATAATTGTTGTTGCCAACAATCACCGACTTCATCAGACGGAAGGCCCTATTCGACTTGTTTCATGTCGTATTACTACGGAATGAAAGTTCAGTCAAGGCCAGGCGGAGGGGGAGGCAACATAGGATAGCCCACTATAATAAGTATTTCCGTTTCCATTTGTCGATATATATATATATATATATATATATAAAACCCCTACCCAGCAAAAAAAGTAAAAGCATATAGGTAAAATCCAAAACCAGATCCTATTAATATTACTTTTATTAATATTCAAAAGAATCTAGGTGGAGAGCTCGATGTAAATAGTATTATCTATCCGAATATGTATATTATATAAAAAAAAAAAATTACGAATTCTACATTCGTTTAATAGCTTTTGCAGCGAGAAAATTCTTATTTTTAGCATCGATCAAAAATAAAATTTTATTAATTCAAATATGGCATTTTTTTTCTGTAAACTCCTGTGTATGCATATGTTTTTAGGCTTCTTCCGCTATGTGAATTTTTATACCATAATTGAAGAAATAAAATTTAGTTTTTGATTGTGGTTGATGAAGCGAGATTTTTTTTCGCTGAAGTAGCTATTCAACGAATGTAGAATTCGGATTTTTTTATATAATATATATCTATTTGTTTAAACCTTATTTTTAAGCGATACTCGTATTTGAATAGATATTCTGTTTTTAATCAAACAGTATGTTTATTTCTACCGGCTTGATTATTTACGATAAATTTTGTTACGAAATTGTGTTTCCACAATCGCAATAGAAGAAACCACTAACTGATATGGCGCGTCTTAGACCACTCAACCACGAATCTATCGTATTTTTTTCTTTGGTTTTTAGTTTAACTCTTGTTAGTTTCCTTTTTCATCAATTTTTTTTAGGCCAGTGGGTAAGATGTTGCTTTAGCAAATACTTTATCTTTGTGCTTTATTTCATTGTTGTTGCTATATATAAAGCATATGATGGGATTCGCCAAAAACGGTGACTGGTGTAAGATAACGTTTTAAAAGCAAGCATTATTTGTAAATAGAGAGCTCGAAAAGAAGAGCTAGAGCTTTAATAACATAAAATAAATATATCAGTTAATTTTTCATATGGTTGTCTCTACGTGGAATCAAACAACATTTTCTCCTACAAAGGTGGGGGGCAGAGTTTAAAATCTTGCCGGTGAGCACTTCTTTTTTTTTTTTCATAAGATTTCTTGAATATTTAAGCCGATAGACGCAAATAAAAAAATAAACGGAATGTTTACAAAAATATGAATATTTGTTAAAAATAGCGTTAAACGTGATAAAATGTGTCGGATGAGTCAATAAAAAGATTCATTGCTTATTTAGAAATTTTTTTTTATGTTCAGATAGGAAACAGTAGATATTAACTCAAGAATCTGTGAATGATTTGCTCTAATAAGGCACTATTTGCTTTGGCCTGATCGTTGACAACCTTCGTAGCCGAGTGGGTCTAAATTACGACCTTTTTATCAGGGCAGTTGCTATGAAAATGTTTGTCATGAAATCATTTGTAGACAATTCAGTGGAAAACCATTTCACGTTGGTGAGAAAGCGACTGATGTCGAAATTTTTGGCCAGGATAATTTACTCTTTGGAATTTTTCAAGATCTTGAGGTGTTCAACAAAAAACCAGATGAGTAAATGTGCAAGATAGATTCTGACGTTAAAAATATTCTGACCGGATACAGTTTCCTTGCATTTCATGTACCAATTTATTCGACATAGCCACACCTTTTAATGTCAATTGAAAATGCGAAGCAAAAAAAAAAATGCGGAGACTATTTATTTTCTAGAGTTTAGCATCAGCCATGCCGATGTCAGACCGACAAGGTTTTTTATGGTGATTAGTGGATATTATCTTGTTTCCTTCTGGTTTGGTACGTCCTATTTAATTTGTCTTTTGTGTTTAATTAGTCGTTTTTATTTTCTTTCACATCATTTTTCTCTCTCTAAACAGACACGCACGCAGACACATACATGTGTGTTAGTGAGGATATGTATATATATCTGTGTGCTTGTGTTTATTTTGGAATAGACTAGCTTCTAGAATTCCTTACAAAATACTTGCTAATTAGCGATTTCATAGGCAAGCCAAATTTCTGTCTGTAAAATTATGATCAAAACGAAAATAAAATTTGTTTGTAATAAGACAGCAAAGCATTATAATTTTGTCTATGGCTCGAGGGAGGTTAGTGTTTGATTTTTCCAGACATTTCTTTAGATTTAAGCAGTTATCTGAGACGTTGGTGTCTACGGATTTAATATCTAAACTTGCCGTTAGTTTATTCCTCATAATTATGTCTTTAATCTTTCAAAAGATTGCAGGAATTTTTAAGATATGAAGCCCTAATTGTTCCAAGAACTGATTTTAGTATTTTGCTATGGCTCTTGGTAGTCTTTGAAGCCAACTTACGATTCCGTTTTGGGTATTTCTGTAGACAATGTCTGAGTTGTTTAGGATAATATTTACTTAGTCTTTTGTTATCTTTAATTTAAACTGAGTTTCTGTGTTCCGCAAATTATTTTATACTAATCGATTTTTCAAGAAGGAATCTTACATTCATATATATATATATATATATATATATGAATAGGAAACGAAGAAAATATTTCCTTCGTTCAAAAAATTAATTTAAAACAGTACTCAATGTAAAAATAGCTTCATGAATATTTATTCTAAATTGTACTTTAGAATCTGTACAAACTACAATCTATTACAAAATTGTACATTTTGTTTCGGAATTTAAAGAACAATATCTCATCAGGTATATTAACTATCTGATGAGACATTTTTCTTTCAGTGTCGAAAGAAAATGTATATTTTGTTGTAGATTGTACATGTTCTAAAGTATAATTTATAATATATATATATATATATATATATATATATATATATATATATAACGGTTTTTGTTATAACAGAAAAAGTTATGTCACATTATGGCATCTGTACTAAGCTTAATAGAATTCATTCAGTTAAGTACCATACATGATACACGCTTGGGCGATCATGCCTCGAAAGAGACATGACTGACTGGGCAGAAGATTATCCAGCAGTAGGTTGCCATTGATTTCTGCGATAGACTGGTTGCCGACCAAGGCTATAGAACCCAATCAGTCCTGTTATTTACCCATAACTGGAAGGAAGAGACGGATTAATACCTTTCTCAAGGGTATTTGCGCGTAAGTGAATACAATGGATTCAACTGGAATTCGAACTCGGCTCCCCGGTTTCTCTTTCCGAGCCGATATCCACTGTACCACAACGCACATCCTTTAAAGCCTAGTGCAACGGTTAAACAACACTCGAAGTTTTTACGACATTTAACCACATAATTTCAACGAATTAGAAAACAGATTAATTATTTTTATGAAAATTGGGTGATGGTGTGGTATGTGATCTACACGCAATTATGATTTACAGCTTCACTTTAGACAAAAGACTATATATATATAATTTAGAAACGAGTTATTTCCCCAACGTAAGTATCTTTAGGCAATTTACAGTAATAATAACAATAATGATAATAAAAATTATTGTAAATCACCTGATGATACTGAAAGGTTGAAACCTAATTTACGGAAATAACACGTTTCCAAATGAAAAATATTCATAAAATCTATATATATAATTGTATTGATCACTTTTCATACAACTGTGTACTGATCTAATTTAATTATGAGCAAAAACTAAATAATTTATATAAATTTCATTAAAGATGACTGAAAAGGTTTTAATGCATTTGTCTTGTATGTGTACAGGATATTGTCTTTTAAACAGAGAAAATGTAAGATCCAAATGATTTTGGTATCCGAGAGCGTTTGGATAATCTACTGGTTATTATCAAAGATACTTTTTGTTTTTCTGAATATATGTAATTTTTATCATAATAGAAAAATTTTCATCCCCTAACACAGTCTGAACGATTTGATCGTGTTCCAAAGTGGTGTTATTAATGACTGGTGTCTTTTCTTCTCTCATTTACACATAGTATGGATGTGCGTTATGATGCAGTGAACATCGACACGGAACTAGAAATCATAGAACCAGTTTCGAATTAGAGTTCAATTCGTTACATCACTTACGCACAAATGCCTTTAGGAAAGGGATTAATTCGTCTCTTCTTTTTGTAGCTATGGGTCAAATCGCAGGACAAATTGAGTTCTACAGCTTTGGTTGACAACCAGTCTACCGCAGAATGGCAAACAATTGCGGAAAAAACTTCCAGGCGGCCAGTCATGTCTCGAATGATACATAATAGACCAAGCGTGCATAACTTATGGCATTTAAATGATTGACTGACACTTCTGACTTTTATTCTTATAAGTTTTTTCTCTATTCACGACGTTTCAGCCATTGTACGCCACGTTATTATTCTCAGAATTTTGAACCGATTTCTTTATTTAGTCCACGGATGGACCCTGCTTTGATTCTACATGCCATGTCTTTTATATATATATTAAGTAATTCATCGAGCTTTTATTCGACCTCAACAGAATGCAGAGGTAACGAATTAAACTCGATGACGCGCCGCTCGTTCACAAATTACGTCATCCAGTTTAATTCGTTACCTCTTCTTCACCAGGGCCCGTGGAACAGTTGGTATGATATCAAAAACTGTCTGGGTTCGATTCCTGGTAGTGAATGCGCACTGCTGAAGAGTCCCAAATATAGGACGAAACGGCCGTCTAGTAATTTCTGCATTCTGTTGAGGTCGAATAAAAAGCTCAATCAATTACTTAGTTATTCAAATCCTCCTACAACTTCAATATATATATATATATATATATATATATATATATATATATATATATGTTTCAACTAATCACCATTAGTAACTCAACTCTTAAAGATTTTGTTCTTTCTGTTGTGGCTAAAGCTCTGTGGGTGAAGTCACTTTCGAGATTAATTCAACCAACTCTTTTATCCAATGAATTTGTCGTGAACATCGAAAGGGTTAGGGTTTAGGGTTAGGGTTATGGGATAGGGTTAGGGTTATTAACCCTAACCCTAACCCTTATGTCCGTTAACATCTGTTAAGGGCAACAGTCCTAACATTGTAAATAGGGTAAATAATTAAAACTTTCCTGCCCACTAACAGTATGATTGATGCTAGTCTCCTGGGGAGCAACACTCTGCTCCTACTTGGCTTTACATTTTAAAATGACCTTAAATGGAACGACTACATCCAATCTATAGCAGTATCTACTGCTATGAAAGTTGGGTCACTCTGTCAGACAAGAAGGTTTTTACATTTATAAATCTACTATTTCTTTCTGCATTGAATACTGTTGCCATTATTGGTCGGGTGCTCCTGCTATTTATTTAGAGATTCTCGTCAGAATCCATCTTGTACATTTATAAATCTATTCCTCCGTGCATTGAATTCTGTCGCCATATCTGGTTGGCTGCTCCTGATATTCATCTCGAGGTTCTCGACAAAATGCAAAGAAAATCTGCAATTCGATCGATCCTGTTTTGGCACCTATTCTTCAGTCACTTACTCAATGATGTGGATTCCTTTTGTCTTTTTCTACAAAAACTTTAATGACGTGTTTTATTTCTGTTGACCCGACCACATGAATTTAAGCGTTCTACTAGGTTGACAGATAGGTTTCACCATTTTTACGTTGAAATAGTTAAATATAACCACCAATTATTTTTCTCGCACGTCCCATCCATGGAACTCCCTTCCGCCTGCTTGCTTCCCTGATAGCTAAAATCTTCAAAAATTTAAAAGCAACGTCAGTTTCCATCTTCTATCTTCTTGAATCCAGTTCATTTTTTATTGTTTTCTCAATACCTTCTTTACCAAGTTTATTCTCTCACTCGCATCCCTTGCGCAATAGGGGCGCCTCGCCTTGCTCGGGGTGAAATGATTTAAAAAAATACCTCATTTAAGAAATATAGACAAGTCTTTATTATTTTAAAGCGTTTTCTCTAATTAGATAAATGTATTTTTTTCGTATTTTCTGTTTAACATTTTTTGTGGTTTACACGTAAGTGAACTGCATATATACTTTTAAAGTAAGCAATGATTAGATGTGAAGGAAGTGTAACGGTTATCGGGGCGGAGTGTGGAATCGTCGAGATCGAGTTTAACTTCGGAGATATAGGCTGTGCACGTTTCGCATACATGCACCCATTTCTACTCCATCGTCCCCAGCTGTACTTTAAATAGTAGCGTAAACTAAACTGACAGTCAGTAGAGTTGAGAAACTAATCTGGAGAAATAATGAAAGAGCAAAAAAATTCCTAAATAGACATGATCGCTTACCTGCTGAAGTGATATGGAAAAAATCTTAAGTAAATGAATTCAGCTTTGAAATTAAACCTCATTTCTTGGTGCCCAGCATCTATAAAAGCATCTGTGAATTTGATGCTATTCTTTGTAATTCTAACGCTAAAGAGCTCCCTAGAAGATTCACTGCAACTGCCAAAAGGGTTCTTGCTTGCGTCAGAAGAAAATGTCTGCATTCTTGAAGCTAAAAAACTCATGACGATGGTATACAGATAACCCTCAGGATGCAAGAAAAATTTATTCAGCGAAATTTAAGAAAATCTGTCACTGCGATAAGCAACAAATATTATTTTTTTTAGGAATCCTTTCACTTAAGGCAAATTACAAAAAAAACTGGAAAGAAAATTAAGATTTTTGAGCAGCGAATTTTAAGAAATGCGATATAAATTCATTCGAAAACATTGCCGAAACAATAAACCAAAACGAGCAATTATCGCAAATACCGGTTCCCATCTTAATGAACGCAAGTGTAGCTATGAAGAGTGATGAGCTGAAAGCGAAGCCAGATGTCGGGTGGCAGAAATGGTTTAATCTCATATGCCAAACGTGATTTTGACAAACAAAAAACGTATAAATTTGGACGAGATTGATTAATATTTGTTCGGGATGATTTCTAACGAGCAACCGAAATGGATTGCTCGTAAGTTTAAAAATCATTATTTATTGGACGATGTATTGCAGGATTTAGGCACTAATGGCTCTTCAAAACATTCTGATAGTGTAATTCTAAACAATGATTAGCATATTATCACTATCAGTTCTTTAATTTGTTCTCCTAATTTGTTCACACAAGGCCATTTGTAAAAAGCCATCGATCCACTTTTCTTTTATAAGCCCTGAGCGTATTATATTTTGCAACCCTTCTTAATCCTAATGTATTCCTGCAGACTCTTTATGATTTATTTTAAGTAGACTTTTCTCGTTGTTCGCGTGATTTCTGAAAGGCATTATCATCAGCATCCCTTTGTATAATCATATCTCTCTCACATCGTTTCTTCATATTTCCGGTTTTCTATACAATCCAAGAGGATACCGTCCTGGGTATGATGATAAACTACAACTTAGGCAATTCACTCTGCCAGAAATATGGAAACTATGCTGTATTGCTTGGCATTTGCGTTGGAATCTTCAATACCAACATTTAAGAGTTTTCAAGGTGTTTGGTTATCAATGTGAGGACAGCTGAAAGGATTCGAAAAGAACTGGATGAGTCTAATGGTGATTACGAAAGTACGATATCTCAAACTTTGTCGATACGTATAAAGAGACCTTTGTTGGCGTGGACCTTAGACTCAACACGGAGGCCTATATAAAATATCTTGAGGAGGTAGTTCTGTCCTGTATCAAGAAGATGGATCCAAGAACCCCCTTATGACTGGCAACAACACTTGCAACATTCCACCTATTCAGAACCCAGTCATGGCTCTCCGGTAATTTCTGTGACCGCATCACCATTTCTATCTGGCCACCCAAATCCCAGACTTCAAACATCGGTGTGGTTTCCGGCTTTCTCTTTTCCAATCTCTTCACTATTACGTAGCCCCCTGCACATCAGTGGCGTTACCGCCTTGCTCTGGGTGGTACGATTAAAAAAAACATTATCAAGAGATGAACAAAACTTTTTGTAACACCAAAGATTAACTTTAGGCAAGGATTATGACAGTAGTCACCAACTTTAACAAAAAGACCGTCCGTATGTAAATGCTGCTCGGTCGTCTAGTTCATCGACGACCACCTCATTGTATCAGCATAATCATTTGTCCGATGAACGGGTGTGGTTACCGTGTCTTTTCGTAAATAAACAACAGGGTTTATCCTTTTCTAAGTCAAATATCAGCAAAAACATGTTCAGATTTGATGTCTCCGACCGTTGATTTTAATCTGTGAAGTTATCCACGCAGCAATTCCGTATAATATCCGCACTGACTGCATAAATATATATATATATATATATATATATATATATATATATATATATATATAGTCACCACAGACAGAAAACTGTTTCGCTGTATCACAGCTCATTACTACGGTTAGACAGTCGATTGCTTTTTACCCAGGATTGAAACCCGACTGAATTGTCGTCAGTCGGCGATTCTACCTCTGAGATATGCGCGCTCGGTAGAAGGAAGTAGACTTTTTAGCGTCTATATTATGATCATACACCCCCACTACCTGAGAGTGTTCCAATGCATTGCTGAATGAACGATGCATAGATGCTATAGTAGCTACTGTTTTTCAAAGTCTACCATTCTTCCAGTGTGCTCAATCAGGGTGTGAGAGCGTATCTGTTTCGCTGTGTCACAACTCATCAGTACGGTTAAACAACCGATTGCTTTTTACCCAGTATTGAAACCCGAATGTATACCAACTTCTTCTTTATATGAGTTGTCTTTCAGGATGTAGGCGATCATGACTCTCAACAATTTCCTGTCGTTTCTGGTTCTGTCACATATTTACTCAAGCATGCTAAATATGTTAGATGCTGTTCTTTATTGCGTCTCGTACATTTAATCTGTCCTGTGTCATATTTTCCAAGCTCTTTTTCTTCCTGTGGGCTAGAAATTCAACTGTCTCTTCCTGATGTTAAATAAACGTTTTCCTTTTTATCGTGCTCATATATTTTGTCCATGGCATCCTCAGAATATTTCGTAGAACCGCATTTATGCTGCTCCAAGTCATTCCTTCAGCCTGGGGGAGATTGTCCAGCATTTACTGCCATATAGGAGTCCTTATAATAGAAATTAGTTCAGTACTCTTTCCTTTGTTTCAAAGGATTTTTTTCTATTTCTTAATACTCTGCTTAGCTTTTAGGATGCAACTTTGACTATACAAATGCGCCTTTGGATTTCACATTTTGTACGCTGTTAGAACCACTCCCAAAGTTGACCCTCCAAGAAAGTTAATCCGCTGTTTGACAATTTAATGTTGTTTAAATCATGCTCAGAGTTTAGTCTATACGCCGACCTTAGCAGATAAACAATTGCATGAAAAGTGTTTACTAACTACTTAACCGTCTATGTAGCAGATCAGGTAGTACCGGTTTATATTAATGCAGAAGTATTCAGAGATTATACTTCTTTTACTTTCTGTGCCTTGTCCTTTCAGAACGTAGGTGATCACGGCTTTCCACGTCTCCATATCCCTGGTGGTCCTTAACACGCTTTCTCCTTTTACACCACGCAACCCCCGTTCAGCCAGCCACCTGATCAAACCCTTCAAATATGTTATATGCTGCTTCCCCTGTCTCTTTTCTTTTCTTTCTGACCTGTTAGTATCAGGTTCTCCAAGCCCTCTTTCCTCATTCTATGTCCCGAGAACTTCAGCTGTCTCTTCCTGATGCTCAGTATTAATTTCCTTTTTGTTTCCATCTTTTCCAAAACCTCATCATTGCTCACATGCTCGATTCATGTTATCAGTAGCATCTCTATTCACAACCAGATTTCTTGAAGTTTTTTCATTCATCTTTGAGGATATTGTCCAGTATTCACTGCCATTTTGAAGAACTGATATCTCATAGCCATCCAGTACTCTTTTCTTTGTTTCTAGCGAAATTTTCTTGTCTTTTAATACATTATCAGCTTCTGGAACGCGTCCTTCGCCATGCAAATTCGCCTTCGGATCTCTGTCGCACTTTCCTTTTTCTGTTAGAACATTTCCTAAGTATTTAAATTTTTGTACCTGTTTGATTATATAATCTCCCACCTGTACTTGGCATCTTGGCTGCTCTTTCTGCTGATGACCATGTATTCTGTTTAGTTATTTCTCCAAAACCCTGTTCTGCCATCCATTTGATTTCAGCTCATCACGAGCTGTTTTCACCAGTTTCCATTTCCCTCTATCCCTCCTGTCCCTATCAGGTTCTCCAAGACTTCAGTCCTCATTACGTGTTTCAGGAACATAATTCTGTTCATGAATTTAACCATAATTTTTTTTTCGTTTATAATCTCTCCTAAACCTCCTCGTTTCTCACATATTCAGTCTATGGTATACTCAGCATCCTTCTGTAGAACCATATATCTATGGTTTTGAGTATTTATTTCATCTTTGATGAGATTGTCAAGCATTCGCTTCTATATAGGAGGACAGATATTACATAGCAGTCCAGTACTACTTTCTTTGTTTCCAACGAAATTTGCAAGTCTCTCAATACACTACTAAGCTTTTGGAATGCGTCTTTCGCCGTTCAAATACACCTTCGGATCTCACTGTCGTACCTTCGGGCCTCTGTTAAAACACTTCCCATATATTTAAATGTCTGTACCTGCTTGATTTTAGTATTCTCGATCTGTAATGTGCATTTTAGGCTCTTTTTTTGACAATGACCGTGCATTTGGTTTTCTTGTGTATTTATGTCCTATCTTCTCGCTCTCATTCTGGGACGAATATATCGGATAACTCTTCCATGACGAAAGACAGCAACGAGCAATACATAGAAATACGGTCCCGCTGGTTATAATATTCAGAGATTACCGGATATACATATACCTTTGTATGTTGTATATATAGAGTAGTATAACGCATAGTTTAATGGGTGAGGAATTAATATTTTAGGTGGCGTTACTGATTGTGAGCTACCCTGTCTAGTTATTGGCAATGGATATTTGATACTACTAAGAACATAGCTACATTTACAAAGGTACCAAAATCAAAGTAAGAGTAAATATTCAAGACAATCACTATTTGTTAATGTTCCCACCGTGGTGTGCAGTATTGCTACTTATTTATTCAGTTTCGTATATGCCAGCACTAGTCTTACTAACCTATTTAGTAAGTATTTATTTTAACCTATTATGGAAGTCTGTTCTTATGCACACGGACCGAATAGAATATCGAGTATTTGGTGGATCAAAAATTGTTTATTTAAACAATTTTATTCTTGTCAGCACAAATTTTAAAGAACAACATTCATTAGTTCTTGTTAAGTTTTCGAGCATTCAGTTTGCTTGAAACAGTTTGAAAAATGCACAGAGTGAAATTGACAGACAACATGCTGTGATTTATACATTGTATATATATATATATATATATATATATATATATATATATATATATATATTAATGGATGGTAATAATGAAGGATAATTACGCGCACGCGCAGACGCACACGCACACATATATATATTTTTCTATTATTAACTGGGGCAAGAAATGACATATTAATTATAATGACTAAAAAAACGAAACCGTTATCTTTTAATCGTTTAAGAGAACCTTTTGCTATCTATCAATATGAACGTGCGTTGTGGTGCAGTGGATATCGGTTCAAAATGGGAAATTGGAGAGATGAGTTCGAATTCAAGTTGAATTCGTTTCATTGATTCACGCGTGAATACCATCGGGAAAGGTATTTATCCGTCTCTTTTCTTTCCAGCCATGGGCTAAATAGTAGAACAGTCTGGATTCTATAGCCTTGGATAACACGCAGTCTACAGTAGAAAATAATGGCATCCTACTGCGGGAACATCTTTTGCCCAGACGATCATGTTTCTTCGAGACGCGATCGCCGACGCTTGTATCACGTATGGTACTCAATTGACTGATCAGTAGGACTTATGCAAACCTCCACTTGCGCGTTCTAGGTTAAATGTTTTCGTTGAAGTCAAGTGTAAATAATATATTGAAAAAATTCTCCAGTTTGCTATTAAGAATGTTTGTTCACTGTGTCACGCTAGAGAGTTTCGTCTATGCATTAGATATTTCTGCACATCTGGTCTAGAGATTATGATATGCATTTGGAGATGCTTAAAAAATATTTACCTTTATTCAGTCTAACGTAGCATCTTGACTTCACTCTTGTTCTCGGCTCCATAATGTAGCTTAACTGTGACTTTGGAATAAATATCTTCATGGTAATTGTTCGAATTAATTTATCTCTTCGTTATATAAACTTTATTAATTTAAGAGCAGTAATACATTAGCTGTAAAGCCATTTTACAATTGACTAAGTGTAAGCGTGCCTGATGTGCGAACTGTTTCTCACGCAATTGTGGAACGCTCTTTTAGCTTCTTGCTTTCCAATCATCATTGATCTTCAAAAGTTTAAATGAAATGTCAATCATGATAATCTCTCTTCATACATTGCATTCTTCTATTGTACACTCTCCTTAATATGTTTTCTATTTTCATAATCTCTCTTTCTAATTGAATAACTTGGGGTAAAAATGGATCGATGTATCTATCTATCTATCTATCTATCTATCTATCTATCTATTTTTTTATGTTTTAATAGAGATTTATTAATAGAAAAGAATAACATGAATATTAAGAATTGAATGCTAAATGAGAAACATTGTTAAGAAGTTAAGGGTTTCAAGATTTTATGCGTACATAGGCAGGAACATGTGAATGTATGAACTTTTATTGTTGGGTAGGCTTGTCTTTGAAGTCATTGCACAGGGTGAATGGTGAAAAGGAAAGAGGTGAGAGAGAAACAGAGATAATAATAGGGATCGCTTGATGTTTGTCAAGGGTAGCTCTTAATTACCCTTGTCTCTTTTCTCTCTGGCGACAGGCGAGTTTGCTCCACTCTTTATTTCGTTTGTGGGGCTCCGAACAGGTGATTTGGGAATTCACTCCCGGATGTGATTCTGTCCTTTCGATTTTGTTTTTAGATGTTTCCTAGTTTTCTATTGGCCTAAAACAATTCGCATTGAGGTGTGAAATTTCACAATATTTGTGTGTGTGTGTGTGTGTGTGTGTGTGTGTGTGTGTGTGTGTGTGTGTGTGTGTGAAGCAAAGTCTTTAACTTCGCGAAAATTCGTTTATTTCTAACAAAATCAATTAATCAGTGTTCGGCATTTGAATTTTAAAATTTAGAAATTGTTTTGTTCACTACAAAATATCCTCTAAAAAGTACAGAAACAGCTTATTTCCCAATGTTTTTGCTTAAAAACAGACTTCAAAATCTTCCTAAAATAAACTTAATATATTTTCCATCAGATACATTTCAATCGAAAATATAATCAAACGAAAAATCTAATTGATAATCAAGGCAAGCAAATTGTCTTATTTTTTATTTTATTCGAAAAATACAGACTAGGTATACCGTAAAAAATTCTCAAAGTATACAAAAAATGCTACCCAGTGAGGAAGGTCATATATATTATTTGTTAGGTCATAACTAATATAAACAAAAAGATAGATAAAACTATATATATCATCAACCTACAGCTTGACAGAAGTTATGAAACAAAATATTTTTCATTCGCTTTGCTTATTGAAAATCACAGTAAAACATTTACCGTGTGTAATGTATTACATCATAATATAACTAAATTTTTCCATATAACTCTCCTTTGAAATAAATGAAGGTCTTATTTGATGACAGAATTATATAGTAATAATGTCCCTGTTCCATTTATCTTGTTCATATGTAATTTGTAAAGCTTCATTAAATTTTCAATTTTATAAGGCTTTGCTATAAGGCTTTCACTAATCACTGAAATGAAATTGCAATGCTACGATTTTGAACCTAGACTTAATCTCGTAAACTCGGCTCAGTACCGCGGATCAACTATATATATATATATATATATATATATATGTGTGTGTGTGTGTGTGTGTGTGTGTGTGTGTGTGTGTACGTTCGTGTTTGTATATATATATATATATATGTGTGTGTGTGTGTGTGTACGTTCGTGTTCGTATATATATATATATATATATATATATATATATGTGTGTGTGTGTGTATATATATATGTGTGTGTGTGTACGTTCGTGTTTGTATATATATATATGTGTGTGTGTGTGTGTGTGTGTGTACGTTCGTGTTTATATATATATATATATATATATGGTGCGATAAATGAACACTCGTCTAAATTACACGAAAATGGAAATAACACTGACTTTCACTTTACTATATACATTTAACAAAATTACACAAGGATATCTTAAAGTAATAAAGAGTAAATCTATTTTATAGAATTGCCATTAGCTTCAAACACGATCTTTGAAATTTCCTGCATTTCCTCTGGACGATCTCCTTGTTTAAGTTGATGAATACTGCCATAATCCTTGCCCCTAGTTCATCTTTAGTGTTAATTTTCTATGATCTCTCATACAACATTGCCCCAAATTTAATAATCAAGGTACCCAATCTGTGGAATTAGATAACCAGATATAAGGGATGATGTGATCAAATAATTTGCCTGATAGCCATGGCTGGTTTATCCTGCTTGTGTGGCATGGTGCAGAGTCGTGTTGACAGAGATAAGGTTTTCCAGCAACCGTCCTCTTCACCCATGGCAGCACTACCTTCTACCAATCACCCTGTAATCTTCGTATTGATGCTTCCAGTGAGAATTCTTCGCAGAAGACCAAGCCATACCCAGATTTCCGGCGGAGTGAATTGCGTCATGGTACACTTCATCTCAAAGACTGTAATCAACTGATACTTTTATACTGTTAAGTCGAGAAAATGGTAAACAAACAACGCACACACACAAAAATAGATAGATAGATAGATAGACAGACAGGTAGATATGAACATATATATATATATATATATATATATATATATATATATATATATATATATATATAAGAAAGTATCTAACCTTATTTATTTGCTCTACCAGTGTATTGAGCGTTTTACCTGTTAGGTTACTCGTCTCGAAGTTTTTCCTTTCGACTAGTACTTTGACTAATGTTCAAGTGTTTAGTTCGTTTCTGTTTTTATTTCCATTTTTCCCCTCCGCGTTTATACTCGGTGGGTTTTTCGAAACTTGTTCAAAGACAAATTTACAGATACATATATATATATATATATATATATATATATATATATAGATAAATATGACAGAAAGGTAAATATGCGAAGTTTGACATAAATATGAACACATTGAGATAGATAGATAGATTGATAGATAGATAGATAGATAGATAGATAGATAGATAGATAGATAGATAGATCTATCTATCTATCTATCTACAAAACAAGTAGTGGCAAGGAAAATTCCTGCATTCTGAAAATGAGCATTCGGAATTATAATCAGACCAGGCTTCGTTTCTTGGGAATACGTTATTTGCTTAAAAGGAATCAAAATAATTAAAATAAATATTCATGTACAAATGTATGGCAGGAATATTTAAGTTGTTTTCAGAATGTAGGAAAGTTTTTTTCCGGTTTTTATTTTTGTGTGGTCGACCAACTTCACCTGCCACAGTCCTCGGTTTGTTTATCCTTCTGCGCGATCACTGGACATAGAAGCTTGAAGTGATTCGGATCTTTCTCGTAAACATGTCTGCAAAAAATTCCTTGAGGTAAACATGATTTTGAACATCGGGTAATTTTAGTATGAATATACTACACGTAAAATTAGCTCTTCACGCAAACACAAGCGATAGCGCATCCATGTTAGAAGATAAGCATGTGTGCATGTATGCGGAAAAGAGGTGGTGCTGAAAATATCTCGGCTAGATCCACTTCCAAACATCAGTTTTTTTTCATGGGTAAATATATGAATATCAATAAAATGAGAATCTGTGATTTAAAGGTTCAGGTCAATTGAAATGTAGCGATGCGGAGTGGATTAATTGATTGATTTTTTCTTAAACCTTATTAATATAATAAATAGCCGAAAGACATTTTAAATTAAAGCGGGAAGAGGAATTTTGCAGAATAGCATATTATATATATATATATATATATATATATATATATATATATATATATATATATAGTACTATCCAAAAGTATTAGGACAAGAACTATTTTTTATTTGATGAGCCATCAAAATAAAGTTTAGAATAACTCCTGTCCTAACACTTTTGCACACTACCGGTAGTGTGCAAAAGTAAAAGGATAGGGATTGTTTTCCTGAAAAAAACTGACTAAAATTCAATTACAGGGTGAAAAGCCATTTGGCTTTTCACCCTGTAATTGAATTTCAGTCAGTTAATTGCTAATAAATATTGGTTATTTAAAACTAGGTGTAAACGAAATGTATTTAAAAGAAGTTATATTTAATTTTTCCCAATTTCTATTAAACAAGTTATTTTGAAACTACTCATTATTCTATTTTCCTTGGATATGACTGACTTTTTTCTTATTTGGGAACAAATACAAGCTGCTTGGCAGAAGATACCATTAGATACATTGAAGAAGCTTGTGATGTCATTGTCTGACACATTGAAGGTTGTGATCAAAGCAAATGGCTATTGTACTAAATGTTAAATTTGTTTTGTAACAAGTATTTTTGTTTTTTGTTAAAGCATTTTTGAGTAAATCAAATAAAATTACTTTAATTAAATTATTTATTTTCTGTTAGTATGCCTCATAAAGATAAAATAGTTCTGGTCCTAATACTTTTGCACGGTGCTATATATATATATATATACATATATATGAACAGAAAGTAGCATTTAGATAAAATCTCAAGGAATATGCTATTAATATTAAAACTGATCTTCTGAAACACTTTTTGTTGTTGACGAGTGTTTGTTTAACGTTTATAGATAGATAGATAGATAGATAGATAGATAGATAGATAGATAGATAGATAGATAGATATAGGGTTGTATCAAAATACTTTTACAAACTTTAGGTCCTAGTTCCTGGCATCAAAAATAAAAAAGGACAAAACTTTATACAAACACATGTCCAAAAGGCCATATGGCAACTCATAACATACGTCACAAATTTATTCAGCTAGCTTCTGTACACGCATGCACACGCTGAATCATTGATTGTCAGACCCTTGCAAATAATCTCACATTTCCTTTCAAATACTCTCACGAGGGATCGAATAGTTTTGTGTGTGTGTGAGAGAGAGAGAGAGAGAGACAGTGTGTGTGTGTGTGTGTGTGTGTGTGTGTGTGTGTGTGTGTACGTGATTGCGGGGGGTGAAATAAATTACCTGACAAAATGATTCCTTTCAAAAATGTTTGGCAATACATAATATATAGGATTACGGCAAGGAATCTATCACTTTAACTGAGCAGGCTCATGCTGTCAAAGTCTCGCGAGGACACCGTTATGATATCGTCACTCACCGGCGTTTTTCGATAGATATATAAACTTATATTTAGCTTTAAAATTGTCGAAAAGTGTAATTCCGAGTTCCAAATTATTGAAAACAATCACTTTTTGTCATTTTGGTGGCTACTATCAAAAGATAGACCATTATTATTATTATTGCTACTACTACTACTACTACTACTACTAATAATAATAATAATAATAATAATAATAATGAAATAAAAGAAATGCTTTTGATTTTAATAGATTGCAGGCGTTAATTATACATATTTTGTCTTGGGGAACATAATATTGGCTACAGAAGCTATTTTATTAAGGACCGGAAATTTGTTTGTCATTTGCCCGATCTTAACCAGTTGAGTATTTACCCTCGGGGTGACATCTTGATTCATGAGCGGGAATATCAGTGAAGCATGAAGGTCGGGCTTAGAGAAGGCTGTTTAAAGCTTGAAGATGAGGTTAGCAGATCGAATTGTTAGTCATATGCTTCGGTTGATCCTCAATCGGAGATCAACTGAGTAAACAGGTTCACACCTGAAAGTATTCCTAACCAGGTCCCACCTGCAAAATATTGAAGTATTTCCTTATATATATATCCAGGTGAAGGAAAAAAAGAGAAAAAGAAAAAAAAGAAAGGAAAAGTCAGTATGTATAAACAACTGGCCAAATTTCAAGGTGAATGTTTATTGTGATTAGCTAAAAGCAACACACACATAAATTTTATATCTTCCCACATACATATTTACCGAATCAAGGTTTTTTGTATTTAAATATAAATCATTTTCACATTCAACAGTCAACATTGCTTGATGACGAGATTCTATCTCGAAACATAGAAATTTATGTGTCGCAATGTCCATTTAATTCATAATTATATGATTATATACATACATGCGAACATATATATATATATATATATATATATATATATATATTGTCGAAGGAAATGCGATAATTTGTAAGTACTCACGGAATTTACACGAATAGTTAGTTCCGTATTTTATTTTGAATAATTCAGAAATGTTTTCAAGATTTGATGTATTATATCCATTGTTATAATATTTTTTCTAAAAATTTGTACGATCAAAAATGATTCGTCCCGGTTACGGAAATTTTGAATAATATTGCTCTATGGCAATTGTAATTTTTTTTTTATTTTGACATTTGATACTTCTTCTTCTACGTGCCTTGTCCTTTCAGGACGTAGGCGATCATGGCCTTCTACGTTTCCCCATCACTGGGTTTCCCCATCACTGTATGCTCTTAGCACGCTTTCTCCTGTAACAACTCGCATCCCGCGTTTTGTCATCTCCCTGATCAGGCACTGATATGTTATCCGCTGTTTTTTTCTATCTCTTTTCCCTCTATCTGGCCTGTTAGTCTCAGATTCTCCTAGCCCTTCTTCTTCATTGCATGTCCCAAGAACTGGAACAGATATTGTCCAACATTTTCTGCCATATTGAAGAACTGACATCACAGAGCAATCTAGTACGCTCTTCTTTGTTTTTAGTGAAAGTTTCTTGAGTCTTAATACTTTACTCAGCTTCTGGAACGTACCCTTTGCCAAGCCCATTCGCCTTTGGATCTCTATGTCACACTTTCCGTCTTCGGTTAAAACCCTTCCCAGATATTTAAATTTTTGTGCCTGTTTACTTTTAATATCCACCACCTGTATTTGGCATTTTGGGTTGCTGCTTTTGCTGATGACAATGCATTCGGTCTTCTTGCAGTTTATTTGTTGTTTTTTTCTTGTCACTCTCTTCAGTTACCTTCTGTAGGAGGTCTTGTAGTTTCCTTTCCGTGTCTGCAATCAGCACTGTATCCTGCATATTTTATGTTGTTCAAATTGTGATCTCCTATGACAAATCCTGGCATAAAATCTAGGAAACTCAAGATATTCTCGCTGTATAAGAAGAATAGACCCGGTGAAAGGACACATCCTTGTCTTACGCCCCTGTGGATCTTTGTATTTCTGCTGAATTTGTTAACCTGTCCGTATGCAGGCAGTTTGCTGACATTAGAGATTCTTAATTACCCTAATGTCTTTCCCGACTATGTCGAAACTGCTGGGCATGTCCATCAATTCCTTTTGGCGTATTTTGTCAAATGCCTAGACATAATCGATAAAGCATAGGTAGAAGTCCTTCTTCATTTGTAATTACCTTTCAGAGAGCATCCTAATCATAAATATGGCGTTCCTGTCCCAGTGTCTTTGACGAACCCGCACTGTTCTTGTCTTACCTCTGGCCTGATTCTGCTTCTTAATCTATTCATCAGTATTCGGACGATCAGTTTTGTAATATGACCCATTAAGCTGATAGTTCGGTGTAGTTCACACTCGTTTGCACCTGGCTTCTTAGGCAGTGCTATGAAAATAGACTTGCATAGGTCGTCTGGAATTATACCATTATTATAAATTTCATTTATTATTTCTATAATTTTCTCTATGCCGAATTTTTCCAGAGCCATCAGCAGCTCCATTATAATGCTGTCTGAACCGGCTGCTTTGTGTAGAAATAAGGTTATGGATATACAACATTTTCCAATCGCTTAAATGTTCCTAAATCTACAATTCGTAGAAGTACAACGAAACTCATTGTGTTGAGAATAAATTAAAGACTCGCAGAAAACGATTAATTTCTGAAAGAATACAAAAGGAAATTTTATTCGAGTTGTCTCGAAGAATCCGTACTTAATGACAAAAAAATCTTAATAATGTAAAGACCTCGGTATTGAATGTGTGGACGAAGACGAAGACAGTCACTAGATAATTTCATCAAAAATAACTTCGAGCTTGTCGCCCAAGAAAAGCTTCATTTCTTCACGGTAAACTCGTAAAATGAAGATTAGTTCATTGTAGAAGCCATCTAGAACCTGGAACACTGGAATTCTGTTTTATAGTCAGATGAAACCAAGCTATAATTATTTGGTTACAAGAACTTTTACTTTTTTATTAAGTTTTTATTTTAACTTAAATGATGCTTGTAAACTAAACGTACCGTACCTACAATTAAGGATGGTGGTCAGAGCAATACGCTTTGGGATGTTTTGCAGTTTCTGGGATAGGATAACTAGTGAGACTACAAGGTATCATGGATAAAGAGTCGCATTTTGCTATTCTTTATTATAATATAAAAAAGATTCACGCAAGCTGTTTTGAGGGCGTCAATGGGCATTCTAAAATAACAATACCGTACCCTGCACAAATTCCTGAACTAACCCCATTAAAGATTTATAATCATATTTGAAAAAATAAAGTAAGAAAAAAAGTTTTTTCAAGTTGGAGGAGTTAAAACTATAGCCAAGAACCTATCAGTCTTTGTATTGATAATGCAAGGAACTTCCAAAATGATAAAACGCGTATATTGAAGAGTAAAGGTTACAAAATTGATTATTAAGTAACGAGGGTCAATAATTTTGTCCTATATTAAATGCTTTTGAGTTTTTTAAATGTTTACTGATGCGTTTGAATTATTGTGTGATATGAAAATATAAATATAATTGCGGGCATCATTGCATATTTATACAAATCCATTATTTCAACATCAGTGATAAATGCGCTTGAAGTTTGTATAAAAATTTGAGGTATTGCAATTATGGAAGGAGGTTAATAATTCTGTTTATAAATGTATATATTAGAAAAGGTTTGTCCAAAAATGTTTCTTAAAATTGGTTCATATAATATGACATGACAAAGTTCGACAAACAAAACAACGAAAATAATATTAAAAATAATAATGAAAAATGAAAAGAGATAATATTTATTAAGATCAAGCAGAAGTTTTAACCTGTATCAAGAGGTCTGTTGCTAGAGGAACCTTATTTTATGTATAAGGACTATGAACCATTCTACATAACCAGGAGAAGTTTCTGTGGCCATATCATCCCTTAAAAATGGTTACCTAAATTTCCCAACTGCAAGCTTCTTAATTATTATCTGTCAGTCGAAATTGAGAACAACCAACAAAACCTCTAATCATACGAAATGTAGACTAAAGGCCAGGATTATGGCAAAATTCAATAACTTAAATAAGTAGATCGTCCAGAGGTGTTTCAGCAAATTTCGTAGTTGACTGGAGTGACGCAAACAGCAATTTATTGAATAAATTTATTTTTTCGTATTTCTAGATATCTTTGTGTAATTTTGGTAAATATACCTGTTAAAATGAGATGTTAATTTTATTTTCATTCTAGCATAGTTTAGACAAGAATTTTATTCTTTTCACCATATATATATATATATATATATATATATATATATATATATATGTATGTATGTATATATATATATATATATATATATATATATATATATATATATATTAGAAGTAGTATAAACTAATAGATTAGTAGTTAACGGTTTATAGTGATATATATATATATATATAATATATATATATACACACACACACACGTATGTTTAAACGCAGTAAGGGAAGGTTGGTTTTATTTAAATTGCGTACACACGCAATCGTATATATATATATATATATATATATATATATATATATAGAATATGTTGTATTCTGCCGAAGACCTTATTGTTTGTTCAGTGTTTAATATTATAATTTGACAAGGAATCATTGAGAAAGTTTGTGTGGGAATGAAATTGTTTACACTTATTTTGGTTTTGTTTCATTGTTTCGTGTTAGAAGCGAAAGAAATAAAAAACAAACATTTCCGGTAAAAGAAAATGAATTGAGTCTCAGTTTTAAATTTCAGGCGGAGAGTAAAAGATAGCGAGAAATCCTATCAAAATCAAATTAGGCAAAATATCCTCCAGATATTATGTTACAGAGAAATAAAACAATGCTTATTTAAAAGAAGGCAACATTTTTAAAAGCGTATGCGACCCACCAACACACTCTCACACAAGGGCACAAATAAACATATATATGTATGTATGTGCTTATAAATTTTAAACAATTGCACATTTATATTAAGGCGTGAGCGCACACAAATACACTAATATTTGAATATCTCTGTCAAAGAATGTAATGGCGTAGATTTCTTGTTTTATTTTGTGCTTACCTTTTTTATTATGATGTGCTCACACACACACACACACACACATATATATATAAGACCTATCCATATATATATATATGTATGACCTAACCACATATATATATATATATATATATATATATATATATATATATATATATATATACCAGCAGAACAAGATAAAAAGCTAAGCTCAACATAAAACAATTAAGCTAGCATATACTTAAGCAAGCTTAAAATGGGTCCACACACTATAAGTGACTACCAAAAAAACACACCACTTAAAAAACACAAAAACAAAGGTAATTAAGACAACATTCATCAAGCAAAATAAAAAAAAGAAAAGATATCAACTGCATAATATTTATATAAATACGAAAATATTTCGCGTGATGTAGAAAGCAAGAGTTTGAATATTTTAAAACGTAAACCTAACTGTAATAATACATTTAAATGTTGTTTTAAAGAAAAAACATTTAAATGTATCTAAAAAATGTTTAACTATTGAAATATTTATAAAAATTCAAAATACCTAAGTCCCTATTTAACCCTAGTTTATATGTATTTAATTTTAAAATCCAGTATTTTTCTTTCTACATCACGGAATGTATACATCACGTGACGGACGCTTCTCGCGACGTACGCATCTCGCGACAGACGCTTCGTTTAAATTTTAAAATCATTTGTTTATGATGAAAGGCCGAGACCGGTCTGAAATATCAAATATATATATATATATATATATATATATATATATATATATATATATATATATATATAATAGAAATAAACAAATACTGTCAAAAAATACATTTTTAACTTACAACTTTTTAGTAGTTTTTCCTATACATATTAAGACAGTATACGTGGATTATCATTATGCTATATAAAATTCCAAAACAAAAATGAATTACTGAATGAAACAACAGAAATTAGGGCTCGGTATAACCCTACCAAAAATAGTCATTAGGAGCATACAACAATAGAAGAAAATGTTATATCTTCTAATTTTGACAATTGCGCGTTCAAAAAAATACCCGTTACGTGACTCTTCTTAAAAAAACGGTAAAATTAGTTATTATAAATCGCCTGAAGACACTAGAAATAATATATTGCGTTATATAACTCGTTTACAAATATATATATATATATATATATATATATATATATATATAAGTAAAAACATTCCGAAATTTAATTTCGTTGAAGGGCCATTTCAGCGAGAAAATTCTGGCTTCATCATCAACGGTCTAAAACAAAAACTTATTAATTCAAATATGTTACAAAATATCTATTCAGGAAGAAGCCCAAAAATATATCCATGCAGGGAAGTTGAAAAAAAGTGTGGGTTTAAGATAATTTTTAAAAAAAAAATTATTTAAATTTGTCAGCATGATACAAGAAAGGGGAAAAGCAGACACAGCTCGATATTAGAAAACTTTACAATATGTCTGTAAGAATCAAAAGTTAAAAATTTTAAGTTAAAATTATTCCGTGTTAAATACATAGATAATACTTATCAATTGTAACGTTAATAAAATTGATATGAAGAGGATCAGGTGTTTTGGATTTTTCTTATTTGCTCATCCTTTTGGGATTATATATATATATATATATATATATATATATATAGTCATCCGCAGACAGATCTGTTTCGCTGTATTACAGCTCATCAGTACAGCTTAGACTCCGTTCGCTTCGTAACGCCGACTGACGCCAAGCGAATTGGTGTCAGTCGGCGATTCTACCCTTAGGCCACAAGCGTCCGGTAGAAGAAGGTAGGCAGGCTTTTTAGAGCGTATAAAAACGCCCAACAGCTAGGGTGCTCCAATTCATTATCTTCCAGAGTGCTCAATCAGGGTGTGAGAGCGTAAATACTATAGTCATCCGCAGACAGATCTGTTTCGCTGTATTACAGCTCATCAGTCATCAATATATATATATATATTGTTTAGTTCTGATAATGATTAGTGCCAGGACTGTTTTTTTTTTCAGTTTTTTAACGATAGAAAGCATTTTAGGAAGAAGTTAAACACACTCAGTTCTAATGAGTGAAGGAATCATAAAGATGTCCGCACGA
This sequence comes from Ascarosepion bandense, assembly GCA_037127315.1. NCBI lineage: Eukaryota > Metazoa > Mollusca > Cephalopoda > Sepiida > Sepiidae > Ascarosepion > Ascarosepion bandense. The sequence goes on from JBBBDQ010000187.1 coordinate 1,507,621, forward strand.
AACTTCTAACTCGGCTTAAAGCTGTTCTGTCAAAGTGACAAATACTTTGCATTAAACACACACAGACACACACACACACACACACACACACACACACACAAATATATATATATATATATATATATATATATATATTTGAGCTGAATAGATGCTCAGTGCCAAGATTTTTGTTTTTACAGTTGTTTACTGATAAAAATTATATATTGGTAAGCAATTTCTTTTGTCGTAAAATGCTTTATATCGGGATAGTGATTGAGCATTATTAGATTAATGTGGAGATTTTCATTTCATTCTTTTTTTCTTTGAACAGGATCATGTCGACTTTTAAGTTTCGTGAAGGCACCACTATAATTGACTCACTCTTCAGGGCAATTTCTTCAAACTGCTGTTGTGTTTTGGTCTTAATTTTATTAAAATGGATCATGGTGTACCGTGATATTTTTGTATGTGGATGTTTCTACATATGGTTAATTGCTTTTGTTATGCTGATTTCTTTTTATTGTTTTATTAGCTTTTATTTATAATAAGAATTAGACTGGAACACACCGTATAGATTAAAAAAAACAAATTGAAATAATATATACCAGTGCCTTCACGAAACTTCGAAGTCGATACTACTATTCTCAGTTGCGTGACAAACTTCGCTGCATTATACATATATATATATATTTGTGTTTTATTTAAAATTAATACAGTTTACATTGCGACACGGAAATTTCTATGTTTCGATATTTTTACCTCGTCATTAGGCAATGTTAGCTCATTGTTGTGAAAACTATTTTCATTTGAATATAAGAAGCAATACTTTTATTATTCATGGCTGTGGGAAGACAGAAATATTACTCCTCTGAGAGACGCTTTTTTGTCATCCATCAGTTTTGCGCTTTTTATGGGCGAACATTCTCGGTTGACATGAAGTGGAAAGACGATATTGGATCAGTTGACAGGTCAGCTTCTAAGAAGTTTGGTTCATTGCGACGTTCTAGCCAAATTCTAACTCCACAATCTATTTTACGTATCTATACGTTTACCCTTCGTCCACACATTTATATTTATGCCATATATGTTCCGGTGTTCTCGCTGTTTATCTAGCGATCCTTGATAAAATCCAAAGAAGAATCTGAAATATTATTGTCTCTGGGCTGGCATCACTTTTCCATCGCCATAAAGGTGTAACATTTCTATAAATATTTTCATAGTAATTGTTTTCTGGTAAATTCTTCGCCATGGTACCTAGATTTATGACACCTAGATTTAAGTACATTTATTAAAATTAGAACGACAGAGAAAAGTTAAGAATGCCTCCTGCCTAAGGTTCACAGGCAAAATCGTGCATCTTTCCATATTTTTTTGAGGGGATGTGCGTTGTGGTGCAGTAGATAAAAACTTGGAACAAAAAAATCGGTGAGCCGACTTCAAAGTCAGGTTAAATTCGATGTATTCACTTACGCACAAACACTTTTGGAACACGCATTAATCCGTCGCTTCTCTTTCCATCTATGGTTTAAATACCAAGACAGATTGGGTTTATAGCCTTGGTTAGAACCAGTCTACCGCAGAAAGTAATGGCCAGCTACTGCTAAAAATCTGCCCTGTTAGTCATGTCTCATTCGAGACATCACCCAAGCGTGTGTTACGTATGGTACTTAACTGACTGACTGACTAACGACAAGGTTTCATCAGTTTACAGTTGAGCTGGCTAGATGAAGCCGCAAGTTCTATGCTAACAGTTTCTATTTCGCAATTTTTGTTTGTGGAACATTTATTGTGCTTTCTTACTTCCTAGTTAAGTTTGACCCTCAAAAGTTTTAATGCAATGCGAGTCTCTATGCACTGATTTATTTTCTTTTGTTTCCGTTAGTATTACTGTGACACTATCTCCCCAGGGATACATTCCCTTCTCCTCCCTGGATACTTTCCCTTGTTTGGCTTAATACAACGGAGAGAGAGAAATTGATATTAGCAATATTGTAAGTAATGCTTTATTGCAATACGCGATGTGAGCTTATGTAAAAAAAGAATAATTTTAATACTATCAAATGCTTGTAAAATATGGGGAATAGAAAAATCAACAATTTTTACTGTCATGTACTTCTAAAATCCGTGGAATATAAAATTTAACTATTGTGGGACAGAAAAAGGAAAGTGATATAAGTTTTTCTTCTTTCGTGTTTGAAATGGACATTTCGATAAGCTGAAAACGCTTAGCCAAAACAGGTGTCAGAATTATTTGATGATGTCACGCGGGGCCAAGGTCCCTCGACAGACTTTCTGGTAAACAAGAGAGTCTGTGGGAAATTGGAAAGAATCAAAATACAATGTGAGCTGGCGGGATCTCATTCGTCGAGCTAAACCCCTTCCGCAAACCAAGTGGGCAGAATGCGATCTCATTGTCCGAGGGCTTTGAACCGGCCGGATCGCCAGAGAGAATCGAAACTAGTTATAGAGATAATGTGAGCAATGGGGAAGTTTTAAAGAATGTTGCCTATGATAAGATCCAGAGTGTTGCAATTTCTGTAATAAATGATGAGAAAATGGGGTTGGAGAAATCGACACTCACTAGAGACACAAAGAGGACAGAGGAGACACAGCGAGTAACCTACCTAATGAATTTGCGTAAATGGATAGCTGAACTTGAACTGAGAGGGTTAGGAAAGAAACACTGCCTAAAACAACTAAAACTAGGAAGTGGTGGCGTGCCATTATCAAAGATGCAAAGATACACGGCACATAGAAAAAAGAGATTTATCCCATACTGGTTAGGAATACTGCCTTCGATGTTCATTCATAGATAAGCGGAGATTAGATGGATTCATTCCTTTTTTTCTGATAGCTGAGATTCGAACTCGACTCTTATATGGATAGCAGCGCGAAACTAAACGCAGCAGACTATGCTTGGACTTGAACTCACTTCACTCTGCTAGTTTCAGTTCCAATAACCATAAAACATCCCTTACAACAAATTCATTATCAAAATTGTTTGCCCAAGTTTTCCGCACAGCTCACACTATATTTCAGTAACATTAAATGCTTATCGCAAAGGCACGAAAATTCAATCACTAATGTTCCCTGCAGTATTTTATCTTGACTTGAAATTAAAATATTGTTCCTATTCAGTTGCCTTTATCATAAAAAGGTCTTTGGATTATCAGTGCTGGGGGATTATTTTGCTTTCTTTGATTACCTATTTACCTCTTTAATTTCCACAACCCATTTATCCTTAAAATTAACACTTATTTATGAAATCGATACATAACTTCTTGGTGAGCTGAAATTGCATTCATGACCTCATCATCGTTCTTGTCATAGATAAGCAAACATGATCGTCGTATTTGAATATAAAAATTCACGCCTCAACATATTTAGATTTTCTACTTAAGTGTAAGTAAAAACAACTCAGAATATCCTAACAGAATATGATGTTTCTTATTCTTTATTTCTTTGTCATGTTACATATTTAATAATAGTTAGAAACATATTTTTTTTTAAACAAAGCAAAAGTATTGTTACTGTTACGTAATATCATTCCTTCTATATTGCAGTGAATCCTAGACAATCGCCACATAGATAAAGAAGGGACTTGAAGCAACAGAAGTGAGGTAGATCTACAGAAAGATGCTGAGAATACTATGAGCCGAACGATGAAGTTTCAGAAAAAAGGAAAGAAAATGACACTTAAACTTAACATAAGAAAGACAGAAGACGGGCAGAGGAAAACAATGCATAACGTACTTAGTTTAAGAAAGTGGATGGCGAAACAATATTTAGGGGAGATAACAAAAAGACAAAATATATTAACAGCTACACAGACCAGAGCAATGAATGCTAACGTCCTGAAGAAACACGAGATGAAGAAGAAGAAAAATAAGGAGAAGTGTTGAGACGTATTTAGCTTTGATGAATCAGCTGGTATCAACGAACGTCTCTCGTACTGTTAATTTATTTTACAGAAGTAGTAGTAATAATAATAATAATAATAATAATAATAATAATAATAATAATGCAATGTACTAAGAGCTGATATAGACCGTCTATACATACCCCGTAAAGAATGTGGAAGACGTTTCATTCAGCTAGAATTCTCCTACGACACAACAACTATTGGCTTACAAATATACATGAAAGCAGCAAAGGCCTGGATGATAGAATTAGGCAAACAACAGAAGAAAAAAAAGTCAATAATGAAAGAAGGTAGTAAATACAAACAAGATTTACATTTTCTAGATTCTGTAGAAAACCACAACGAAAACCAAGAACTAACTTTTGCAGCAATAAATATGAAAAAGAAATCCAAGGATGAACAGATGAATTAACCTCGGCAAGACAAGAATCTGCATGACCAATATCCAGAACGTACTAAAAACCCAATGTTGATAAAGTTAATATTTATCGATGGTTACGTGTATTTGGAATAGAGTCAGAAACTGAAGGCTTTACTCATGAAGCGCAAGACCAGAGTTTTTTCATTAGGAATTTCAGTCAAATGTGTGCGTTGTGGTACAGCGCATTAGCGTTGTGGTACAGTGAATATCGGCTCGGAACGAGAAACCGGGGAGCCGATTTCGAATTCCAGTTGAATCCATTGTATTCACTTACGCGCAAATACCCTTGGGAAAGGTATTAATCCGTCTCTTCCTTCCAGTTATGGGTTAAATAACAGGACAGATTGGGTTCTATAGCTTTGGTCGGCAACCAGTCTACCGCAGAAAGCAATGGCAACTTACTGCAGGATAATCTTCTGCCCAGTCAGTCATGTGTCTTTCGAGACATAATCGCCCAAGCGTGTATCACGTATGGCACTTAACTGACTGACCATACAAAAAATGTGGAGCCCAAATGCAGGTTCTGTGATAAATACCAAGAAACAATTGATCATCTACTATCAGGATGTTCTGTACTTCCCCCAAATACATATAAGAATCCTCACGAAAAAGTGAGGTAATATTTACACTGGGCACTGTGCAAACACCGAAAAATATGTAAACAAACACTAGTATATCACCCAGTACCGGTTACAGAAATAGAATATGTCACCATTTTATTGGATTACACGATCTACACACACAGAAAATTGAAGTAAATAGGCCTAACGTTATCGTCAAAAACCCAAAAAAATTAAACTTGCCTACTAGTTGACATGGCTTGTCCAGCGGATTGTAAGATAGCAACCAAAGAATTAAAAAGCTATCAAAATATGACCACCTGAAAACTGAAATAGAAAAGATGTGAAAATTGAAAACAAGAATAGTTCTCGTTATAGTAGCTGCGCTTGGAATGATAAAAAATGGAACAAAGTAATGTATTGAAAGAATCCCTGGAAACCCCAGCTTACGAGATGTACAAAAACATATCTTGTTAAATACAGCTCAAACACTAAAGTGAACTTTATCTATGTAACGGTAGTGATGTTATAGGAGATCGAAAAAACACGAAACGTAGCAATAACAACGCACCGCAACTTGCCTGAGGTCTTTTCGCAGCTTTGGTAGGTAATGTGACTATAGCGATAATCTAATGATGATGAAAATGATATTTTTTTTTTATAAGCGTTTCACCCCGAGCAAGGCATGTCACTGCCACTACTGCGCAGGGGGCTACATAGAGTGGAGAAAGGATGATTAAATATAGGAATGTCAGAGGGTGGGTGATAGGCGGGTAAGGATACCGAGAATGAGGGTTGGGTAGATGAGAGTGTTCTGAGAATAATTGGGACTTAGTGTGATAGGAGGTGTCTATTGACCCTACATTTAAACACCTGGAGATTGTAACTGTCGGGAAAGCAGACTTGTGGAAGGGAGTTCCACAGGCGGGAAGCGCGAGAAAAGAAGCTGTTGGAGTAGAATTTACGGTTACATCTTATTTGTTTAACTGTAAAAGAGTGGGACCTAGTTTCTAATCTAGTATCTCGTGTAAATTCGTGCTTAGGCGGCACCAGTGATCTAATAATATAATGTACCAAAAGTATAAACGATGGAAAGATTAGCCTCGTCATGGTAAATTCTTTGCCAGTACACAACAAACTGATGGAGATAAACCTCGTACAAAACAATTTTTCCATAGTTTAGGGTTAAAAGCTTAAACGTAATAATAATTCTTGCAGGCACATAGCCGATACTTGCGAACTAGAAATCACCAAGTACACCAACCGAAACATTGTGTTAACCCAAAATGCTAAATTCTGGGATAAATATCCGGAAAGAGTCGACTTGTGTCAGGTTTCACAGTGTTAGCACCCACTCAATATAAAACTCGTCATGATAGAGTGGGAAATATGTCCTGGAAAATATGCAACTTTTACAAGAAGGAAACTACAAGAAACTTTTATGAACATTAACCAAACTCAGTTATAGTGATAGAAGCTGTAATCATTTTATTAAATTTTACAATATAAACAGACAGAACAGTCAAAATATTTCCTGATCAAGAACCACAAAAATAGATTCTGATTTTTCATTGACATGGTAGACCCTACAAATTATAATATAAATTTAAAGATCTTAAACAAATATCTATCAAAATATAAGGATCTTGAAGTGGGAATTGTGATACATGAGGACATCGATAATTCTACTTGTAGTTGGAGCCCTCAGATTGATTGGAAAAGGTACGTTAGACTCATTGAATGGATTCCTCATAAGCATTGCATTCACAAGTCCAGTTCACACATTCAGTCACGTACAATCGTTTGGGCGATCATGTCTTTAAAGAGACATGACTGACTGGACAGAAAGATTATCCCGCAGTAGGTGGCTATTACATTCTGCGGTAGACTGGTTGCCGGAAAAAGCTATAGAACCCAGTCTGTCCTGTTATTTAACCCATAACTGGAGGGAAGAGACGGATTAATACATTTCCCAAGAGTATTTGTGCGTAAGTGTATGCAAGGAATTCAACTGGAATCGAACTCGTCTCCCTGATTTATTGTTCCGAGCCGATATCTACTGCACTACAACGCACATCCCAGTATACACATTACGAAAGGTTTTATGATTGCGAAATATGTGCGATAATGTTTTTTCTTTTTGTCATGAAGCCATTTCTGACTCTAGGTCCAAGGAAGAAGAATAGAGATCTGAGAGCTTCTATGAAAATCTACAGAAAAAACAATCAAAATATAATCAAAAATTCTAAGAACTGATACATTTCGTTTCAGAAATTGAAATACTATTTCAGTTAATAATACAAATATTAATGGCTGCTGGATAATGATATTAGCTGGATTATTGAATATCTAATGCCCGACGACTCATTTGTAACTTAGCTTGGATAAAGGTGTGGCCATACTGCAAATGGTAGTTTCAGCGAATTTCTGTTTCTTCAACATTCACAAAGCCAACGTATGACTTAAAATGCAACTACCTTGACTACAACTTAGTTATATTTTTCTAGAGATGCGTCATCAACAGTTAAAGAATGCCGGTATCTTCACAGCACCAGCTAGAACGTCTATCGACAGATTCCGAAGAATTTCGTCCGAAAAAATTCACTCAAAATGCCAGGGTCAACACTTTTTTATTCTTTTCAGACATGGCTCTTCAGTCCTCGATGTAAAGTTCTTTACAAATTGACAATGGTGAGTTGAATACCTGTATAAATAACTGTTTATATATATAAATAGAATCAACAGATTTACAATTCTGAATTCTCCCGCATTTACTTTTTGAAATAAGTTAATCAAAACGAATATTGCAAATCATTATATATATGTATCTAAACTTATTTATAAATGGAACTTTTTGTGTGCATGTGTCTATGGTGTTTGTGTCCGTTAACTATAGTCTCTGAAACGGCTGAACCGATTTTCTTGAAGATTTACACAGTTGTAATAAAAGCGTCTGCGAGTGTTCTTAGCTAGGATTTGTGCCGATAAATATCGAAAATCGATAATCGAAAAAACCGGGTTATATAAAGTGTGGTTCGATTTTAATCAAATTTGATACACTCTTAGACAAAGACATCAGAAATGATATTCAGAAGTTTCAAGGTTACTGTTCTTACAATAGTGCAGAAAATCGATTATATATATATATATATATATATATATATATATATATATATATATATAAAAAAGGCAAGATATTTGTGTGTGTCTGTTTATCTGTCTGTATGTCCTTTATACAAATCCACAATTTTTATTCGATTCTCACCAAACTTCACACAAATATTCTTTAGGCTGAGTATGAGCTCCAGGGCCATGGATTAGTTTTAAAGCTTTTATTACACCCGAGCAACGTCGGGCTATACTGCTAGTATATATATATATATATATATATATATATATATATATATATATAGGTCACAAGAGACGCTGAAACTAGATGGCGAGTAAAGAATGTATTTGTATGAGCAGTCAGAATGAGAATCAACAGATTTCCGAAGGACATGGGACAAAAATTTACATTTGAAATGATTAAGATTGTAGTGTTAGAAATCATCTCAAAGTTCGTATATTTAGCATATGAAGTCAATCGTTCTCAGATCAAAGCTCTGTCTCAAGGAGTAAATGTACGAATTCAAATTAATGGCTTTGTTTCACTTCCCGATATTAGCAGGACTATCTGTAAGTTGTAACATAAAAGTGACAATGATAATTAAGAATGATTAAAACCGACATTCTAAAACATTTTGTTATCTTCTAGCTCATTTTCAGGTGTCTCCTAAACTGAATGTTATATACGGTAGAAAATCCAGAAACAGAAAAAATAAAAAAATAATAAAGATTTGGAAATAAGACCTGTGGTATATTCTTTATTTCCCTGGGCTATAGCTAGCCAGTCCCGGCATGCCTCATTACTTCCGGTTGGCAGCCATTTTGTTATCTCTACGTCGTAATCATTTTTAGACTTGGGCCTTTGATTGATGAGAATTCCGCCAGTGAAGTTTCTCCGCCCGCTTTCAGCCCTATTTCAGTTAATGTCGTTAATCATTTTCCCTCATTGTCTGCTCACAATTACAATCGGTATTTTCTGGGTTTGTTCGATTGTTTGTTCCTTTCACAAAGTGAGCAAATAGTGGGAATAAACTATTATAAAAAAAAAAGAAAATGAAACGATTAAAAATAGCGAAGTCAGATGGTATCGCTTGAACACGAATAAAAGCAAATGAAGCAGAAAAATGATAATTAATGGAAAATTTAGAAAAAAAATTCAAACTGATCAAAAATAAATTGAGTAAAGGAATTAAGATGAAATTTGAGTGGATAAAAAAACGTGAAAAATAGTTTTTAAATAAGAATAATTGCAAACAGTATGACGAAAGGTGAAGGAAAACGTTGAAAAGAGAGAAAGAAACCCAATAACTTCTCAAAAAGCCATAGATAACCAAGGACAATAAATAAAGATAAATACAGTCTTAAACTGGATTTTTTACACCCACTGTCTACAGCTTCCCTTCTTTCTTGTTATGAGAGAGAGAGAGAGAGAGAGAGAGCGGGTGAAGAGTTAATGAAAAGAGACAAATAAAAAAATAAACGCAGTTTACCTCGACTGCTAATCGGTTGATTTCTTTTCTCGTAATGAAAACAAAAGAAAAAAGAAAAAAAAAACACCGAGAAAGACAAAGAAACAGAACGAAAATAGACTTAAAGAGAAGAATTGACTGAAGAATTTCTCCATATTCACTTTAAATTTCTTCCTTGTTCAGTTGGATGACTAAAGGAAGAAAGAATAAAAAACAGACGAAATGAAGAAGAAAAGATTGAAAACAGAAGAAAATCAGATCTACCGGAAGTGCGTGTCTGCGTGTGTTTGAGTGTGAGTGTGTATGTTTGTATGCGTGCGTGTGTAAGTGAATGTGTATGTGAGTGTGTGAGTAATAGAGAGAGTGAGAGAGAGAGAGAGAGAGAGTGATTGGAACAAATTATAGTTTTCTCTCTCGATCTTTGTCTTAGATTCGGAGGCAATGAGACAGAAGTAAATAGAAAAAAGTTTATTGGCGAGTCAAATCAGTAAAAGTAAAATAAAGCAAACGATAGATGCAGACAAAACGGGTAGAAAATACCATTTATATAATAGACTCCCCTCTCGATCATTCTGTTTTCATTGGCAAGGAGAGAGAAGAGAGAATAAATGCAATGACAGATAGTACAAGAAAACGAAACCATTAAAAATATTTTTACTAGCTAGATAAGAAGACACTAATCTAGATAGATAGATAGATAGATAGATAGATAGATAGATAGATAGATAGATAGATAGATAGATAGATCCACCATCCGCCCGTGTATTGAGTACTGCTGCCACATCTGGTCAGGTGCCCCTTCTATTCTCCTCGAGGTTCTTGACAAAATACAGCGAAGAATCTGTAATGTGATTGATACCGACTTGGCTGACCGCCTGCAGTATCTCTCTCACCGGCGTGACATGGCTTCCCTGTGCCTCTTCTATAAATACTATCATGACTTCTACTCTGACGAACTTAACTCACTGGTGCCCCCTAGATGTGAATTTGCACGAGATACTAGATTGGCAACTAGGTCCCACCCTTTTACAGTGAAACCGACGAAATGTAACCGCAATTTCTACTCCAACAGCTTCTTTCCTCGCACTTCCCGCCTGTGGAATTCCCTACCGCATGCTTGCTTCCCGACGGCTACAACCTCCAGGAGTTCAAATGTAAGGTCAATAGACACCTCCTAATGCACTAACTCACACCCACTCTCTCCAACTCTCTCCCTATGTACATCCTAAGTCGTCTATCACCCTCCTTCTAACATTTCCTATACCCCAATCCCTGCGCTATAGTGTCAGTGGAATGCCTTGCTTGGGGTGACAGGATTAAAAAAAAAAAAGAAGATAGTTCTGAAAAGACTGAGATAGATAGATAGATAGATAGATAGATAGATAGATAGATAGATATGAACAGACTGATTTAAATAGATACTTAACAAAGTGAGATTGTCTCAAATATGAATGATATGTTACTGCCAACACTTGTATTCGAACAAAGATCACCAGGAAGTAAACACAGTCGACCTGGTTCTCAAATTTTAGCGTGCTGCTGGGATCACGTGAAAAATAGAATATATAGGTATCGAGTTATTAGAGAGGGATGAGTCGGAGAAGAAAAAAGTTACTGACACAGTATTGTTTGAATGCCTAATTATACTATTATCTACGATTTACCAAGGTAACTTTTCTCAGTAGAAGTTATAAACTAACGTCGAGTTTCGTTGAACCTAATAAGGTTACAAAGGCAATTGACGACTTTATTTTGTTAACCCTAGCAAGGTTAAAATTCATGGATAGATAAATAGATATGAACAGACTGAGACAGATAGACAATAAACAGAATGAGATAGATAGATAGATAGATAGATAGATAGATAGATAGATAGATAGATAGATATGAACAGACTGAGAAAGATAGATAGATAAATATGAACATACTGAGATAGATAGATAGATAGATAGATATGGACAGACTAGGATAGATAGATAGATAGATAGATAGATAGATAGATAGATAGATAGATAGATAGATAGATAAAGGACAGAGAGCGTGGGACTGGGAGAGGAAGATATCATTCCTCGATCTATTTATATTTTCATTATCATGGGGGAGAGGTCACCTCGAAGAGGTGCAATGGTTAACATGCATGTCTCACTAGAACAATTACGACTGAGACGTGATTTTAATCTTTAATGGCTGCCCGATAATTTTGGCCATGTCCAAAATCAAAGGTACTCTTAAAAAGTCATCATTTACAAGGGGAGAGAAGTAAAGAGAGATAGGTTTCTTGGAGAGCCAATTGAGAAGAGATATGAAGAAATTAAAAAATATAAAAAGGAACCGCTAAGGAAAAATTAAAATCATGACCAAGAGTTGGAGCAAGTTACAAAGGGAGAAAGTAAATCGGGAATTTCTTGGAAAACTATGGATAAAAGTGGCAAGAAAAACGAGATGAAGAGGAGAACAATGAAAGATAGAAAAAAGTAAAAATCCTGTGAAATATATCGAGTAAGTAGGTAACAGATATTATCTCAAAGATTGTCTTCCGATTGCCTTCTGTGTACAATATAAAAAGAGGTAGTAAAAAGAAAAAATATCGGAGAGCTAAAGAAGAAAAGAATAGAGCTAAAAGCGTCGGAATAAAAAACAAAAAAAAAACCTAAAATTATAGTAGTCCTCTGCAAATGAAAAGTTTCAGTGTTCAATAGATGTTTTTATGAAAGGCATTTTACTGCCACTGTTGTGCAGGGAGTTACATAGGCGGAATGTTATGAGGAGTGAGAGGTTGTAGGGAGTGTCAGGAAGAGAGTAGGAGAAGGAAGAGAATACTGATGAGAGTGGGGTGGACGGAGAAAAAGCCTGAGAGAGAGGATGTAAGTTAGACACACAGGAGATGACTATTGACTTTACATTTAAATTCTTGGAGATTATAGCTGTCAGGAAAACAAGTATGCGGAAGGAAATTCGACTTTCGGGAAGTGCGAGAAATGAAGCTGAAGGAATTGAGGTTACGTTTACAATTTATTAGTTTCACAGTAAAAGGGTGGGACCTAGTTGCTAATCTTTTGGCTCGAGAAAATTCATATGTAGTGGGTACCAGTGAGCTAAGTTCATCGGAGTAGAAGCCGTGAAAGTATTTGTAGAAGAGGCACAGGGAAGCCACACTGCGTCGGTGAGAAAGCGACTGTATCCTAGCTGACAAGTCGGGATCGATCACATTACAGATTCTCATTTGGATTTGATTGAGGACACCCAGGTGGATACCAGGAGCACCCGACTAGATATGGCAGCAATATTCAATGCACGGGCGGATGGTAGATTTGTTTACGTGCAAGATTGTTTCGGACGGGAAAAACTTCCTGGCCCTACAAAGAGAACCGACTTCCTTAGCAGCGGATTTAGCTATGGATTTTATATAGTTATTCCACTTGAGGTCTAATGTGTGAGTTAATCCGAGTAGAGGCAGTGTTTTACTTTCAGGGAGAGAAGCCTGATTCATGTTAATGGGCGGGAGGAACGATTGTCTGTGGATACTAGCTTCGTTTTGGAATTATTAAAGTTTACGAGCCATTTCTTACCCCAGTTTACCACGGATTGGAAGACTTTTTCAAGCTCTGCAACGAGGTTTGCTTTGTCAGCTTCGGCAGATCATCATCAGGTAGTGAAATGTAATTCATTTACTTGGTCATATATATATTGACAAGTTAATTTAAAATATTGAGCTGTGGAATACACACACACACACACACACACACACACACACACACACACATATATATATATATATATATATATATATACTAGCCGTATAGCCCGGCATTGCTCGGGTGTAATGAAAGCTTTAAAACTAATCCATGGTCCTGGAACTCAGACTCTTCGGACGTTGGCACGAAAGACTAAAAAGCAGTAGTTGTTTCCAGTTAAAACGAAACCGTAGACTGAAAGAAAAATGAATTGATGTAAGTCAAATAGTGTTTCCTGGTACAGATATCAAATAAGTTTTTTCGTCGTAAATTGAATTTTGAATTTTGAAGGCTAAATAAGTCCTCTTAGTAAATGGCATCATGGCTGAGACTAAGAACTACAATTATACCTACTTAGAGCCAAACTCGAAGCAAAAACTAAAATAAAAGGGCTGAAAAAATACAGACATAAAGGCAGATAAACAGACACACACACAAACATCTTGCCTTATATATATATATATATATATATATTATCGATTTTCTGCACTATTGTAAGAACTGCAACCTTGACACTTCTATGAGTGTATCAAATTTGATTAAAATCGGACCACTCGTTCTATAACCCGATTTTTTCGATTGTCGATTTTCGATATTTATCGAGTGTTCCTCGACACAAAACCTAGCTAAAAATACTCGCAGACACTTACAGTACAACAGTACAAGAAAATCGGTTTAGCCGTTTTGGAGACTGTAGGTAACGGACACGCACACACCCAGACACACATACACACAAAATTCCATTTATAAATAAGTATATATATATATATATATATATATATATATATATATATATATATATACGTAATTATTTAGTTTTTTGTCATAATTAAATTAGACCAGTACACGGTTGTATTAAAAAGTGTTTCATCCAATTAGATTGTAGTACTTCTGAATATCATTCATTTGTAAACGTGTTATTACGCAATCAAGTTTTCTACCGTCCGGTAATTTCAGGCGATTTACAACAACTGATTTTAAGAATAACCTACGTAACAGTAATTTTTCTGAATTATTAAATGAAAGAACGGAAACTATGACCAAGTGTAAGGATACCAACAAATACATATTAGGATAAACAATCATGAATGAAAACGTTCTAACTTCCCTAATTTGGAAAACCGCGCGTTCATAAAAAAATATCTGTTAAGTTATCGTTGTTAAAAAATGGTAAATTCAGTCATTGTAAATCGGCTGAAGATACCGGAAGGTAGAATCAGTGGTTGCGTAATAACGCTTTTACAAATTATATATATATATATATATATATATATATATATATATATATATATATATATATCCTTCCTATCTATCACGCTCAAGAGCTTAGATTATTTTTTATAGCTTAGTGTAAGGATGTGCGTTGACTCGGAACGAGAAATTAGAAAGCCGATTTCGAATTCCCGCTGAATTCATTCACTTACACACAAACACACTTGGGAAAATTATTAATCCGTCTCTTCCATACTAGGTTATAGAGTTCTATTCCCTTGGTTGCCAATCAGTTTACCGCAGAAAGTAATGGCAACCTAACGCGGTCAGTCATGTCTCTTTTGAGACATGATTGCTCAAGCTCTTACGCTAGACTGAATGTAAGATATTCAATATTAGGTACATTATTTTAGACTGCAGATCGATATAAATATTTTGTCGTCATTTTTGATGGCACGGATTCACTTCTAGAATTATATTTACATAGAGACAAGGAAAACTTAAGAATGTTATCGTAAATAATCGAGTATAGTGTAAGATTTTATGATAATTTCTTTTTGTGAAATATAGGCTGTCGCACTATAAACAGGTAATTTTTTTTGAAGAGCGTATAAATCATGCATTTTCGGTGACCAGCTGCAAAGAAGTAGGGAAACTGTAGACAGGGGTGAAAATTCAGGATTAACATTTTATTCATCTTCATTTATTTTCCTTTGTTTTGTATGGCTTTTCAATGAATTATTCGGTTTCTTTCTCTCCTTGCAAAGGTTTTCTTCACTTTTCATCATCCTGTTCGGAATTTTTCTTATCTAGAAAAGAAATTCTCTACTCAAGTTTTGCTTTAATTCCTTTGCACTATTTATTTTGCAAACGTAAATCTTGGCTGGATTGTTTAAAATTCATGCAAAAATAAAATACGAAGATCACACTATACGTGGAGTCGACTAATACACGAGTGTATTTGGCGGGATTATTGCCTAGACGTACAGGAAGAAATTTAAAAAAGAAAGAAAAGAAAAGTAACTATAACTGAGAAAAGAGAAAAAAACAATTTATAGAAGAGAATGTCATCTGATCGCTTCCTGTCATCAGGAGAAAGAAGAGAGAATTAATGACAAGAATTTTTAGAGCGTCAAAAAGGCAATGAAAGAATGGAAAAAGAATAAAATCAAAAACTGACTGATAGAATAAAAGGAACACATTAGCAAGGAGAAAGGCAATATGCTTAGAAAAACGATCGAGGATGTGCGTTGTGGTGCAGTGGATATCGACTCGGAACGACAAATCGGGAAGCCGAGTTCAAATTACAATTGAATTCCTTGCATTTACTTACGCACAAAATGTTCTCGGAAAATTAATCCGTCTCTTTCCCTCCAGTCATGGGTTAAATAATAGGACATACTGGGTTCTGTAGCCTTGGCTGGCAACCAGTCTACCACAGAAAGCAATGGCAACCAGTCAGTCATCTCTCTTTCGGGACATGATCGTCCAATGCGTGTATTACGTATGGCCCTTAACTGATCGAGATGAATTACAATAAAAGGAAGAATTTGGTAGATTTATTTTATTTGTTTATCTTAGATTAATTAGTATGAATTAAATGCACTAGTAATAAGCATATTCTTCTAGCTACCGTGTAGCTTTAAGACATTAGCAATAAGGTTATCCACAACTTTCCTTCCTTTGTAGCACTTAAGAAATTTTATATTCATGTTATTTTTCTCAATGGCTTTTCCGCCACCCTTTTACGATACTATATAGGAATGTTATGGGCTGTTTTGCCGTATACCTCTTGTCAACCAATCAGTAAGTATCAAAATTACAATGAACTCTATCATCATTATGTGCCCAGGAAATATCAAATGCCTCTTTCTGACGTCAAGTATATTATATTCATTTTCTTTAAAATTTTGTTGTTTATATGTTTGGTCCCTTTTATTTTTAGCATTCGTCTGAAAAACCGCATTTCTGTAAATTCCAGACTCTCCTTAATCTATGAAGCGACTTTTTTGCATTCACTACCATGTAAGGATGTGCGTTGTGGTACAGTGGATATCGGCTCGGAAGGAGAAACCGGGGAGCCGAGTTCGAATTCCAACTGAATCCATTGTATTCATTGACGCGCAAAATACCCTTGGGAAAGGTATTAATCCGTCTCTTCCTTCCAGTTATGGGTTAAATAGCAGGAAAGATTGGGTTCTATAGCCTTGGTCGGCAACCAGTCTACCGCAGAAAGCAATGGCAACCTACTGCGGGATAATCTTCTGCCCAGTCAGTCATGTCTCTTTCGAAACATGATCGCCCAAGCGTGTATCACGTATGGCACTTAACTAACTGACTGACCATGTAAAAGAAACTATAGTACGTAATACTGTGTTCTAATTTCTTTGTTTCTATAACAAAATGTTCCTGTTTTTTGATATTTTGCTTAAGATTTTAGTGTTGTGCTTTCCGTATTCTGTTAAAACGTCTCCCAGATATTTAAATTGTTCTATTTAATTTTGCTATATTAAAGTTTTAATTTGCAAGATGGACTATAATTTTTTTTGAAACAAGGTTACATTCTGTCTTTCTGCAATTGATGTTTAGTCTTTTCTTGCTTTCCTTCACAGCAATCTATAAGAATTTTCATAGCTTGCTCTTTCTTCTATTACCAATGTGTCGTCTACACATCTATATTGTCATTATTATGAGCGCCAATAATGAATACTGGTAGTAGTTCTGATTATTTCAGAAACACCTCAATGTATAGGTTGAATAAGACTGGTGATAATTTCGTGCACTCCGTTTAACACACATCCTTGTTGGACATACTTTCTATTTTGGTATATTCACTGAAATTAGTTTTCATCCGTATGCAGGCATTTTTCTGCCAGTATAGGTTCTGGGTTATTCTAAAATCCTTCGCAAATACGTCAATAGTATCTGGCAGTTCCAACAGTTCTTAGTGACGTACTTCATCAAACGCCGCTTGACTAAACATCACCCACACGATGTGGGGTTGAATGAAGGAGGAGATGGAGAATAATTATCTCGCACACCCTTTCAATTCTTTTCTGCTTTACGATGCAAAACAAAAACCAACAAATAAACAAAACAAAAGCAAATAAACAAAGAAAATAAAATCACAAAAAATAGCGAACCGATTCTTGGAAAATAGCAAGAAGAAATCAAAGACAAAAATCTACTAGCATACAGAGAGAAAAACAGAGAGAGAAACAGAAAGGAAAAGAGAGTGAAAGAGACAAAGAGATAGGGAGAAATAAAGATTAAGAAATAGGGAGGAAAATAGATGAATAGAGGTGGCTCGAAATAGAGAAGGGAAAGAAACAGAGAGGAAGGGGTGACAGAAAGGAGAAGAAGAGGGAAAAAGAGACTGAAGAGAGAGAAGAACTGGAAGAGAGATGAAAGGATAAAGATAGAGAGAGTGAAGCTGAAATATTATAATAATGATAATGACAGTAAGAATAATAATAATGGTCATGATACTATTTATCAGAACGATTCTCTCTATTATAATAAAAACCGTTATATATATATATATATATATACAAAGACACACACACATATATATCCCTCCTGTCACGCTCATGGAAAAGGAGATCAGCGTTAGAGAGACCATAGCGAAGCAACATCGGCTCCCTTCATACTTTTTAGTAATTCTTATTAAACTTTACTACGAGATATGGAAGCTCTTGCCACGTGTTTGCTCTTGAACGCATATACATATATATCATAGAAGTAGTACAAACTAACAGGTTGATTGCCTGAGGAGGTGTTGCAGGAAACATATAATAATATAATTGTAAACATATAATAAAAACATTACCATATATATATATATATATATATATATATATATTCGATATAAAACTTTACTTTGTATCGAGCACTCTTTATAAAAGTAATTGCTAGAACAGTGGGTTAAAAATCTACGTGTTCTATCACTTTCTTACAATATATATATATATATAATCGAAATTTTGTCATATAATCCTTATGTAACTTGATTTAGTTTGGTGGTCGAGAGGTCTAAGAAGAGCCGGATCATTTGACGGTTTCACCTATGTGGATAGATGTCGCTGGTTCGAATCCTACCAACAAACACGCATTTTCCTAACAAAAAATTTTTCTAAATAATCAGGCCAGTAGATATAAATATATAATACTGTTTAATTAAAACCAGAATAGCTACTGAAATACGAGTATCGAACAAAAATAATGTTCAAACAAATCATTTAAAAATTGTTGGTTGCTTATAACCAGTTTCTTTATTCTTTATTAATTTCCGTAACATGTTGACATTACAATACATTTCAGATCAGATATGGTTATTACGATAAATCGAAAATTGTGTTATATAGGCTTGATTAAACTTCGTTTATGCTGATTGTCATTTGTGGTCGAGATTAATTCGTGGTTTCCACTATGTGGATAGGGGTCGCAGGTTGAAAACTTCCCGAACACACATTTTCGTAAAAAGAAACATCGTAAATAATCAGGTCGGTTGATATAAATATATAATACTGTTTGATAATAAACAGTATATTTGCTTAAATACGAGTATCGATCAAAAAAATGTTAAAAAATAATTATATATATATATATATATATATATATATATATATATATATATCCTGTCAAGCTCAGGGTGTTTGGATTATTTTGTTTATTCTTATGTCTTAATGTAAGATACTAAATAGTAGGTGCATCAATATATATGTTGCCATAATTTTAGACGGCTTGGCACATTGGTAGTAATATGGATAATAATAATAGTATAATCATAGCATTAATAATAATAATAATAATAATAATAATAATAATAAAGGATTGGATGATACAATTAGTAAGGCAACACGAAGAAAGAAAGAAAAAATATTCAATAATAAAAGAAGGCAGTAAATACGAACAAGATTTACAGTTAGTAGATTCTACAGAATCTACTAACTGTAAATCTTGTCTTGAAAAGCAAAACAGAAGCCAAGAACCAACTATTGCGGCAAAAAATATGAAAATGAAAGCCAAAGATAAAGCTCTTAAACAGATGAAACAGCACTGGCAAGACAAACCTCTGCATGGCCAATATCCAGAACGTGCCAATAAATCCAACGTTGACAAAGTTAATACTCATCGATGGTTACGTGCATCTGGATTAAAGTCTGAAACTGAAGGCTTTATTCTTGCAGCACAAGACCAAAGTCTTTTCACCAGAAACTTTCAGGCAAATATTATGCATAATAATATGGATCCAAAATGCAGGTTTTGTGATAAACACCAAGAAACAATAGACCACCTTATCTCAGGCTGTTCTGTGCTTACCCCAAATGAATATAAAAATCGCCACGATATGTTGTATATCAATAAACAGACAAACACAGAAATGTATATAAAAATATATCAAGTGATATTTTTATTAATGACGATGGACCGTGTAGCCTAGTGAACAGAGAGTGAGAGCGCGCTTCTAAGGGTTGACGGCGGGGTCGTCTGTTGCTCCTCTGGTCTGGTCTGGCTCTCTCGTCTGCCTCTGTCTCTCTGCCTCTCTGCTCTGAAATCCGTGCGCTGAGGTCTTTTATAATCTCCAAACCGGTACTTCCGGATTTTGCCTTGCCCACGCACGCCCACGTAATTCTCAGAGACACCTGTTCTGTCTGCCTCTTGTAGCCATTTCCGCTACTGCCGGAAATAAGGTCAAACAAACATCCGTTCCTTTCAACGACCGGAAAACACCCCCGCTTGCATCAGCCTTTCCTCGGGTGGGGCGAGATTGTTATATTACATTCCTCGCCCACCCATTTTCCAAAATGTTCACCTAAGAACATTTTAAGCGCAACACCCTCACTCTCCTCCCCATGGCACACAAGCCCGACAATTATATAAAACATGTGCACGCCAAAACAACAAAAACATGTGCATGCCGAAACAATAAAAAACAACAAAAAAAAATATATAGGGGAGCCTACATCGGCAACCCAACAATGTTCGTGTCCCTCTTAAAAATTGTTCTACCAGCTCGATGTTTCATTGTTCTTTTTTTTTTTTTAATATCCATTTTCACAGAATTGGGCAAAGTTCTTAAAAATGTTCATTTTCTTTCTCGACTCTGTCCATAAGCGTAGACACTTCGATGCATAATCCACATGATTATAGGCGGTAATCACGCCCCAGTTTCCAAACTAACATCGAGTAAATGACCTTTGACCAACACCATGCGTGCCTTGCTCGAGTTTATTGTTACACATGTAACCTCATTTAATTTAATTTAATTTCAAACATACTATGTTTGAACACAGAAAAATGGCCAATATCTGCCGTACATATCATTCATAGTCTGACCGAGAAATGTTCAATAGAAAATGAAGAAAATTACCCTGATTCCAACGTTAATCCGCATGCAATTTACTTGTGGAGGATATTAATTTAGTCTAAAAAAATGGACCCGTGACTCGTAGTTCCTTAGTTTGTACAATGCTTTCCATTCCCTGAACTACTTCCTCTGGATTCGAAACCAAGCATATCTGATTTGTTGACGTCTCTCTGTTTACCGCAGAGACATTTGAGTGTTGAACACCCGTTGACCTAGGAGTACTATTCACAACGGATAACTCAATTTCCTTTCCCGAAGCACTGTTGCTTCTTTTACACTTAAAAATCCGCTTCCTGGCTACTATTCCCAGGATTATTATTACGCCGACCACGCCAGCAATGACTCCTATCGTCAACTTCTTCGGGAGTTCTTCATCCTTCACTAAATCTCTCCATATTTATCTGTTCCAAGGTATTTACTAGTTTTCCGAAATTAATATATCTTCAAAAGATATTTCCCAAGTCACATAAATGAAAATTCACAGAGGATGTTGAATTGATGGGAACCTGCACAAAAGCACAATTCACAACCATAGAAATGTAAATCATTTTGTAGTGTATAGTCATTGAAAAGAAATAAAAAAAAAACAAAACCTAACACTGCACAACCCAACGAAAACATTGTTATCAACAAGTTAATCCAATTATCCACTTTAAAGAGTAGAAGAAACTTCCTTTACTTACTCAATAAAAGTACGATTAATTAAGCAACATACCAATAAACTCACTTCACATATATGGTAAAATATTAACAACAAAAATAAATCATTAACTCAGATGTTTTGTACTTACAGATAGGTAAATATCTCAACTCCAATCCTCCCGTCAACTTTAACACTCTCGTCAACTTTAACACTCCTCTCAATTTTAACACCCCCGTCAACCCGTCAACCTATGCGCTACTCCCTACATATATTCCTGACCCCCTCCGTTCTACCGAACAATCCATTTTTCTCAATGGCAAAAGTATGCATTTTTTTTTCTGATTGTCCATAGTCGCGGCTGCTAGATATTTTCGTCTTCTTTTTTTCTTTTTTCTTCCTTCCTCGCTGTCGTCCGGTTGTTTACTATTTTCGTCTTCTATCCGGTAGTTTTAAGTCCGGAATTTTCAATCGTTGCCGTGGTAACTAGCTCGTATCAATCTGTTTTGTTGTCCCAAAACAGCAAGTCACTTAGGCACCAAATGATGTTTGTTATATATTTAACTGTCTGGTACAAGGCCACAAACAAACACGGCTATGTATAAGAATATATATAAAGTTATATTTTTATTAATGACGATGAACCGTGTAGAATAGGGAACAGAGAATTGAGAGAGCGCGCTTCTAATGGGTTGACGGGAGTGTAGTCTTATCTGTTGTGTCTCTCTTCACCGGCCGATCTCTGTTGCTCCTCTACTGGCGAATCCGTGTGCCGAGGTCTTTATATAATCTTCCAGAACCGGGACTTTTTCTTCCGGTTTTGCCTCGCCCACGCACGCCCACGTAATTCTCAGAAACACCTGTTCTGTTTGCCTCTGTAGTTATTTCCGCTGCTGCCGGAAATAAGGTCAAACGACATCCGTTCCTTTCAACGACCGGAAACACCCTCGCTTGCATCAGCCTTC